>JAVYIG010002171.1:0-266198 GCA_035222895.1 Strongylocentrotus droebachiensis
CCGTTTTTACTCTCCTGTTTTGAGTTTGGACTAAGCCCATTAGTATGTTATTCTTTACTTTCCACAGTTTTCGAATTCTACTTCTAATAATAATAAAAATTAACATTGATGATAATGACAATAACAATGGTAATAATGCTAGTAACAATGGTAATAACAATTACATTAATGATAATAACAATAACAATGATAAACAGCCAAAACAATAATGATAACAATAATATTAATAATACTGATAGTAATTATGATAATAAAAATAATAATGATACTACTGAAACTACTACTACTACTACTACTACTACTACTACTACATGTAGGCATATTACTATTACTACTACTACTACTTGTACTACTACTACTACTACTAAAAATGATACTGATAATAATAGTGGGTTATTGTTCAGCGGTCCTGTTTGGTGCATTGCCACTCATGGTGCTCCCTTACTATTACCATAGCTTTAGCAGGCTGCCATTACAGTACTCAAGCATTTAAAGAAATTGTATCATGTCACGTACCCATTTACCTCACCTTTGTTAAAATGTGGCAAATGTAGATAAATGTCTCCCCAGAATAAAATAGGGCTGGGACAAAGATTCGAACCCCGTACCTTGTGGTTTGCAGTCCTTAGACTTATCCACTGGATCACAAAATCTCTGAACTTCTAAACATCAATTATCATTTGTTTGTGTTGAACTAAACTTTGTTGTTTAGCCTATAAATGCAATATAGACTTCTCTGAACACACAGTATGAGGCGCTCATGCTTGAAGTAGAGATAAACGTTATTTGTATTTATCATTCCCTAAATATAACAAAACATAACAAAATAAAGTCCGAGGTAAGGTCTGATTATTTACCAATATTATCCATTTTCATCAACGACAACTATTATCTTTTTGTGGTAAGGTAATCAAGCATTTTTTCAAGCGAGAATATGTACCAGTGGCGGATCCAGGGGGGGGGGGGGGGGGCTTGGAGGCCCGGGTCCCCACCCCTGGCCTAAACAATAGTTAAAAAAAAAGATGGTAACCATAATCTTTTTTTTTGTGGTTTGCTCAAGGGGGGTGTTAATAACAACAAACATTGTATTTCTAGTGCTACCCCCCCCCCCCCCAATTGCATGTGATCTCCCTCGAAGCAGTTCCCCCAAGTTGGCAGCCCTGTATTGGTATGTTGAGTTTAAATAACGGTCTGCAAGATTTTTATATTTCGCCCCCCCTCCCTATTGGAAAATCTGGATCCGCGCCTGTTATGAATCCAACTACTCATGGGGAAGAGAGCAATTAATTAAGCCAATGAGGCAATTATTCATAGTGGCGGCAAGATTATGATTACGCTTTATAGCGAGTTCATTCACCGTGGCTAAATCATGTTTGGAACCAGATCCATTAATTGACTCCCGTAAAAATAAAATTGGTCAGCATGTGATTCGGAAATAGCAAAACGGCGATAAGTTATGCGTGATGCATGGTAGGATAAATTGTTTCGAACGGTAATCATAGTTAAATTCAAACATAATCTCATTTCTATGTTAATTGAAAACACCTCCGAGATTACACAACAATATTCTTTGAGTCCCAGACACAAATGATATCAAAGTCACAAGAAGATTTTTGAAAACAATTGTATTTGTTTTGCTCATTTTAGTCCATACATTTGTCTAAAAGGCACCAGCACGGTACATGGGACATGCTTTTTAGTGTTACAGAATCGCGTGAATTGGATAAACGATAACCGTCTGCTCCCTCCGAGAAAACACACTAGTCCCATCTATAAACATTGCGGTGTAGTTTTACACGAAGGATGTCTGTTCAACCTTGACTTTGTATCAGTTACCCTCTTGGAAGTGTTCCGGTCAGATCGAATCATTGCGAAATTAGAAAGTTAGGGGTACAACAGATTCTAGGTTTGCAAAATTCCAGATATTAAGTTTCCGATTATTATCTATATCTAACACCAAAATATGCTTCATAATTTTTACGAGTAATTTCAAAACAGTGGCGGGAAACACATATGGGATAGAAATGTTTCGACAATTGTTTCTTCTCAATTATCACTTAATATATTGTCTTCATTATAATCTGTTTGTGTGTGAATTGAAATGTTTAATTGTGGAATTTACCACAAGGAAAATAATATAATGGTGATCAATGAAATTCTACTTACATCATGTACATTTACTTTTATACACCTAACAAAACGTATCTGGTGACATACACATGGTATAAAATGTTTACATTTGACCGTGTGTTAGTACGTAGGTCAATTCTAAAAGGTAAAAATAGTTATTCAGTATTCAAACCATGTTGAAATACCATTGAGCCGGGAAAAATTGTAATGGTTGCATTAAAAAGGGAATCCCCATATTGGAGATGGTTGCGATGGAGAAGACTGCATTAAAGGGATCCGGTAACTTTGTCTCAGATCTGAAACAAAATTCTGGATTTAGCTCATGATGCACTGATAATTATAAACCTTTAGGTCAGTCAGGAACCCCATGACTTTTACAAGCCGATCGCCTGTCTGATTATCAAGATATTTATGATTGGAATTACAAATTTTGAAAACCGTTCGCCTGACGGTTTCATAACACTACAGTCTATTGGGAAAACGAGTATGGTAAAACCGGTCACTCAATGATTTTTACTTTTTTGAGGCACTTCTTGATCATTTTGAAGCGGGATTTTTTTAGGGCTTCATATTACCCCATATCACAGACACTGATAACACGTAGGGCCGTGTATCTCAGATTTAACATTGTTAAACGATCCCTTTAACGTAGACACCGTGAAGGGGAACGGATTAAAGGCATTGTTTAACAATGCCAAATATGAGGTGCATGGCCCGACGTGTTATCAGCGTCTGTGATATGGTGTAATATTGAAGCCCTACAAAAATGGGCTTCAAAATGATCATGAAGTGCTTCAAAAAGTAAACATCTTTGAGTGACCGGTTTTACCATACATATTTTCCCAAGTAGACTGTATTGTTATAAAAGGCATTTGGGAAAACGGTTTTTGAAATTTGGAATACATATCTTGATAATCAGATGGGCGATCGGCTTGTAAATGTCATGGGATTCCTGACTGACCTAAAGGTTTATAATTAGATCTCAGATTTTGTTTAGAATCTGAGATAAAGACACCTAATCCCTTTAATGGACGGTGGTTGGGGGATATTACTGGATTGTGAAGGGGCTTTGAGATGTTCGAGTGAGAGCCATTAAAACTTCTCAGAAGGGAAGGCTTCAGTAGGTGTCCCTGAAGTGGCGATGCCAGGAGGTAAATCAAAATATAAAGATTGCCCCCCCCCCCGCTTAGCTCCCACATTTCAAATGATGTTAATAATAACATGGCCGTATGACGCCGTTTGTCAATTGATTTCATTTTATCCTCGTTTGTACTACATCCTTTCGTGCATCCACAAACAAAAATACAAAACAAATTCACGAACAATCTCATTTTATGCAATGCAAGTTTAAAATAAACCCTACTGAAATATTGATATTAATCTAAACCGACGTAAAGCTGGTATTGTCTGATTGAGATGCAAGGTTGCCACATAAATAAATGATATTTCGGATGATACCGTTTGTGTATCATCATTCGTGACATGTACAGATTGTTTAACGAATGCGTGAATTAAAGGCCAGCTTCTAAGAAGCCCACGATTATCTTCACTTTCCATTCCTTCAATTATTCATAATCTCATTGTGGATGTGTATGTTTGTGTGAGCCTCGTACAATGGATATATTGTTTTGGAATACACATATCAGGTCCAGAAAAAAAAGCAGAATTATTATCAATTTCTATATCATTTCCAGCACGAAACGTTCTTTTCACTTTATATCATTTAAATCTCTTTACTGGCTCCCTGTTCAATAACGTATAATCTACACAATGTTACTCTTAAATAACTTAGCTCCGTAGTATACTGTATCGCTTGCAATACACGCCAATCTACATGTTGTTCTTGATAACGTTCATCAACATTAGGCTAGTGGAAATTTGGATTGTAAAATCTGGTGGGGGGTGGGGGGGGGGGGGGGGGAGGTTACATGGAACAAGTTACCCTTTTTAAATTTATTTTTTTACTTCAAACAGCGAATATCCCCTTCATGCTTTTCTTTCTTAACGTTCAATTTTTTGTTTATGGATTTCATATATTTTTATCGAATACATTTTATATTTTCAAGTAAAATGCTTTTTTTTTCATGATCAATGCTGTTTTTAAATTCTATATGCGAATAAAAAGAGTTAAAAACAGTTGGACATTATTAACACTTTTACAAGAATAGAACATTATCTTTAGTAGACATGTTTACGTTGAAGGCATAGCTTATTCAAATCCATGGTTTGAGTTTGTCTTGACAGACTCTAGGATCGATGAAAGGCAGAATAAATCTGAGGGAAGGAAAATCAAGATATGTGATTATTGGCGCTGTGACAGGTTTCGCCATTCTATTAAGCGTGAGTTAATTGATTTCATGAGAGCAACATTAACCAGTGGTCCCGGGCAGAACATACCCCGTGTTGCAACTCGTTTTCTTTCCATGCTGATAAACACAAACCACCGCAAACACACACACACCTATTTTATCCCTCTCTCTTTCCACTCACTTCTTCACTCCTTCTCTCCACCCATTCTCTTTTCATCTCCACATATCTCGTTCTCTATCTTTCTATCTTGTAGTAGAAGTAGTATTTGTATTATCAGCAGCAGCAGTAGTTGACGTAGGAGTAGAATTAGTAGTCGTAGTAGTCGTTTACTAGTAGTAATAGTGTAGAAGTAGAAGTAATACTAATAGTAGTAGTCAGGCGCGTACCGCAGATTTTTTCAAGGGGGGGGGGGGTTTAACATTTATAAATCGGGCCGAAAATTTCGCACTTTTTTTTTTGTTTTTTTTTGTTGTCCCAAAAAAAAATCGCAACGCAACGACTCAGCCAACCGCTGAATAAGTGTGTGTGTGTGTGTGTGGGGGGGGGGGGGGGGGGGGGGGGGGTAACAGGACACTTTTTTTTTGGGGGGGGGGGTCTCGAAATTTGAAAATTTGACATTTTGCTTCGTTGGGGGGGGGTAAGGTCACCTTTTTAGGTCAGCCATGGGAGTATTTTTAATTTTAATTTTTAATATTTTTAATAATTTAAAAAAAAAAAAAAAAAGAAAAATCAAAGGTGGGGGGGGGGGGGGGGAGGGGGGGTTTTAGGGAGGTTTTTTTTTTTTTTTTTTTTGGGGGGGGGTTCACACACATAAAAATACCAAGGGGGGGGGTTAACTCCCAACCACCCCCCCCCCCCCCCCCCCCCCTGCGTACGCACCTGGTAGAAATAGCAGTAGTAGTAGAAGTAGTAGTAGTAGTAATAGTAGTAGTAGTAATAGTAGTAGAGGTAGTACTAGTATTAGTAGAATAGTAATAATTGTGGAGGTGGTCATGTTTGTGGTGGGGGTGATAGAGGTATGTTAATTATTAAACCTTAGATGTACATGTGGACGTAGAAGTAGTAGTAGTGATGGCAGAAGAGGGTTCGGTATGTCCTCGTGAAAGTTATTGTATACGTGTTAATTGTTAACTTGTCAATTGCCAATTCACATTCATTATATAAAATATCGCAAAATGATCAGACAAGCCGTATCATGGATGAAAATTCACTTTTAATACCATCCTTCCAGCGAAAAAAAAAAAAGGTTTTGGGGTCAATCAATTTCATTGCGAATACGATCGCCATTACTAATGTTATATGACGCGAAAAAATCATGCACAAATTTGTTTATTCCTCCCATCACTTGTAATGCATTCCGCTTTGGATGATTATTCTCTTGGGGAATGTAATGGTGCTTTCTCTCGATCTATAATTATAATGAAATTGGCCCCTTGTGCCGTGTAAGCGCATTAAGGACATAGGTGTGTCCGAGCGTGATTTGATAAAAGATCGAAATGTTATTTTTCATAACAACCTGGGGGGTCGTGCCTTTTTTCCTACGCCGACTAGACAAATTTACTTAGCGTGCAAATTGCTTCTCATCTGATTTCACCCGGCTGAGGCATAGCGATGGACCAATACCTGCCTGCCTGTATCCGCGGGCACCTGACGGCCAACGACTGCTTGACAAAATAACGTCACTTAAGCATGACTGAGAAGCTAGGGAATGGAGAGAGGGATGGGGTGAGAGAGAGAGATAGAGAGAGAGAGAGAGAGAGGGAGAGAGAGTGAGAGAGATAGAGAGAGAGAGAGAGAAAGAAAGAAAGAGAATATGTCTTTATATATAGAGAGAGAATATGTTTTCAGTAACACAATTTAATAGACTTATTTGTTTATTCTAAGACATCTTTCCTGAAAAGGATAAGGTATTGATAACACGTTACTTTTTTTGGTAATATTTTCACTTTCCTGTTCATTTCACCAAGTAGGCCATCATGTGTCCAGGGCATTGCAAATATTCTTGACAAAAAAATATAATACCTGCTCTTTTTTTGTCTATTCCTTCACCCCGAAACTTCGCTGATTACATATAAAATTCAAATGAAATAAGGCTTTACGTGTTTAGACATCTCTTGTAAATCGCACTTCCGATATTGAATAAGTAGCATTTCTATACATGCATATGCATTTGGGGCTTAGGTGTACAATGTTTACATTATATCCTTTATTTTCTGCCTCCGGGTCCTTTTAATTGATATTATCATCCTCTTTATTGAAAAAAGACACAAAAATGCAAGAAAACCCTGTGATAACTTTGGAAATTCTCATATTCAATTGATGGATGTTGTTTGTTTGAATAACTTGAGTCCTCTCTTTGAGTATTAAACAAGAGGTACAAGAATATTGATGGCATGAACCCTTCTAATTCGTTGTGCGTAACAGTGTTTGAACTTGTAGACTACGCTGATGGCAAAGTGCATAAGCGCTATACGTAGCCACAGTCTGACTAAGCTAGGCTCCGCTCAAGGCTTTAGGAGTCGTGGTAAAGTGTCAATTTAGAGTCTGGGCCTGCATGCTACAAGAATATGGCGTGAATACGCAAGGGTCCGGCGTACATTTCCCAAAGCATGTCTGCCGTCTTATAGGTCATTATTAATAAGAACCTCGCATGACCGTGAAGATATCACTTTCCTAGTGTTCTACTGTACTATTGCCGAGCAATATTGTTATCCTATACGTGAACATAATGAAATCAGAACCGAAGCTCATTTGCGATTCATACAATGCTACTCGGCTAGGAACAGAGGTATGTGTCTCTTAATGAAATTAAAATGGGGAGGCTGAACTCAGAAGCTCGCAGTGAGTTAGCGATCGTACAAAGTTGTTGAGATGAGCGGTACGGTCGTATTCTAATTTAATCATTATGAAAGATATTGATAGCGTTTTACGTAATATACATAGGCCTTGACCGGAGAAGGATCTACTGCTATACTTATGGTTTGCCATTACTTATTCCCGACTGGAGCAGATAGGATGAGAGGAAAGATCGTGTCAATTGAGTTTTAATTAGAGTAAACACGGATAAAATGATTTCCGGTTTTCTTCTCTTGCCTTAATTAACGTGATAAAATAGCTGCCATCTTCAACCCAATTTCCCCTGATCTATTTATATGCAACAGAGATAAGGTCATTGTGCTATATTTTGTTCATCATGGCGTACATTTACCAAAGTCTGCAGGATTTGTTAACTTTTCTAAAGCAATATTAATCTTTACTGGTGTTAAAAGGGTTGTCATGGAGCTCTTCAAGACCGGAAATGGGTGATTTTTGCAAAGCTTTTGTGTGTTTCCGTCAACTGGTGCCTATTTTTATGTGTGTGCTAAATTGCCCATTATGACGAACGAGTGACCGTGCAAAGAGGGAAAGAGAGCAGTTGAAGAGTTGCTGCTGACTTCAAACAATGTTTTTCTTATAAGTTACTAAACAACAAAAAAAATCCACTTTATCGTTCACCAAAGAAGTAAGTGCATGATCAATTTCTGTACAGAGTACTTGTTTTACCTAAAGATCTTTATTGGTTAGTAATTTCAAAACTACCTTAGGTAAATATCGTGGAGTAAATGGACAGTGCCCTGCTCTCTTCAAAACACATTAATATAATAAACTAAATCAAAGAATGTACCTTTAAAAGTAAAAGAATTGATCAACCTTGAGTGAGAGATCAGATAGGTCTAAAGAGCTAACATATACTGCATATTAAACAAATAGAATATATATTTAAAAAAACGGGATTGATGGCATTTTATGCAACGTTAACACTTTGGTTGCTGTCTTCCTCTCTCTGTACGGTTACTCCTTCACCACACGTGCATCTTTTTACAAATCAATAGGCACCAATAACGAAAAGATTGCTTTGTGCACCGCAGTGGCTTTGCAAAATTACCAGTTTCCGGTCCTGATTAGCTCCATGACAGCCCTCTTAACACTGGTATAGATTAACCTCGAACTTTATAAAGATAATATTGTAGCCTTTAAGTGACTCAGTAACATTGCTTCAGCTTCTGAAACAAAATCCTGGATTTAGCTCATGCTGCAATCATAATTATTTACAAACCTTTAGGTCGTCAGGAATCCCATTACTTTTACAAGCCGATCGCCTGTTTAATTAGCAAGATACTTATGATTGGAAATCGAAGAATCATTTTGCGTTTTCATAACGGTTTTCATAACACTACAGTCTATTGGGGAAGATGAATATGGTAAAACCGGTCACTCAAAGACTGTTACTTTTTCGAGGCACTTCATGATCATTTTGAAGCGCAATTTTTCAGGGCTTCAATATTACACCATATCACAGCCACTGATAACACGTAGGGCCATGCATCTCAGATTTAACATTGTTAAACGATGCCTTTAATTGATCTATCCCATGATAAATACATTGTGGGACAGAAAGATTAGCTGCGCGACATGTAAAGGGTTAATATGAAAGCTGCATAGCATGCATGGGCAGGCCGACATGGCAATGTTCAATGTGCAATGCAGCAGCATGACCTCGTGGTGGACAGCTTAATATCATCAAGTTTGTTTTATTTGCAGCACGACGAAAGACCGAAGAAAAGGAGACAGGTGGCCGAGAAGGAAAGCAATTCTTCAATTTATGAGGATGAAATAAATGGAATGGAAAAATAGGAGATTGCCAATGAAACCTTCTGACGTTGAATGACGATTGTCCGAGATGGGACTGTTTGTCCGTCATAGAGAAAGCGTCATCGATCTGAAGAAACATATCAAAGTTAAAAACAGCTCGCCTCGTATTCGTCAGAGTAGGCCTGACCCATTTTAAGCAACCCCTATTAATGTTAACATGTATTGCCTCCAACGAACTTTTACTTTGTGATTTTTTAGTTTTATACACAAACCTGTAAGTAAATAAAAAATTAACCGTTGTACTTTCTCAAAATGTCGAGCTGGAATTTGTTTAGTGATATCTAATTTTTCATTAGTTGTGTTTGCCTTGTAAGTATTTGAATATGACTGAAACGTTTCTGCTTTTGTCCGAAACAAGACGAGAAAACCTGAATTGTGTTTAATTAATTTCCCATTTAGAATATTATAAAGGTAATGCACAATGATAAAAAAATCTACCTATATATTGCGCAGAAATGCATCTCAGGGATTCTTCAATGTGCTTACTGGGAACTATACTACTAGTATGGCTAAGAGCAAATATTAAGGAGAGTTTGGCCAACATGGTCTAAATATAGCGAATATCGCTCTGTTGGGCATCGTGAAACAAAATAAAATACGCCGTGTCGGGACAAATTGAAACCAGTTTCACCAAGATGTGTGTATAGATTGCTCTGCGGAGTATTTCACAAAGACTAAGATCAACTTTAAGTTGGACTTAACTATGGCAGGCTGTTCATGCCACTGTTTGCTCTCACCTCTTACTGGCATTGGTCCCTCAAGGGATGTACAAATCGTGGTCACGAATATACAGTATTTACATTTGTTGATAATTCATTAGTGAAGGAGAATTGTTTTCTAAAGATCATAATGGTGAGAGCAAACAGTAGCATTAACTGCCTGCTATAGTTAAATCCAACTTAAAGACGTTAGTCTTTGTGAAACACTCCCCTGGTCTGGCTAAAGCCCAGCTGCCCTTGGGTTGTAAGCGCTGAAAGCATTCAAGAATTACTCTCTTTTCCTAGGGTCCGCTTTTTGACTCAGACTCGGACCCCGGTCCCCTAGATGCACAGCCAGGTATTTACTACATGTAATGCACTGTCACCACAAGGTCAGATGTATGATGGTTAAATGTCAATCGGATTTCCGCCAGCTCTGTAGGGAAAAAATGATACGGGTTTTAAATCCATGAGAATATTAATCGATTGGTTTCCGACTGGCACATGCCATTGATTTAAACAGGTTTCAAGGTCGGTTTCAGGAAATCCCTCTGACGTGATTTTATATGGAAAAGTCGACTGAAGTCACGTTGCAATCATGTTGCTTCAGACATTCACTCACGGCGAGTGAAAGTCTCTTTTCGTTTAAAACCATGATACGAAAGTACTTCAGAATTTCTGAAACCTCATTGTCTTCCTCAGACCTCTTGCAATCTTTAGATTACCTTCGTGATATAAAGCTGTATAGCTATTTGAAGATAACTAGGAGAACATGAAGAGAAGTTACCTCTTCTATAATCTCAGCGTGTATTATTTTAATATATATATTCTTTAATAATAATAATACTAATAATAGATCACATTTATAACGCGCCTAATACATGGAAAAGCTTAGCATACAAATCTTGAACCTAACTATAACATTTGTTTATCAGTAAGCATTCTGAAATACGTAATTTGCAACTTGTTTCAATCCTTTTTTAAATAATTTTGAGCTTATCCTAGTTTGCAGGAACTACCTTTAGCAGTTGCATGGTCATAGGTCTGAACTGTGAGAATATGTAGATACTGTTCTGCATAGGCCCCTATACAAACTAATTAAGTTAGGCTAGACTCGAGACGCTATATGAAATTGTGTTTGAGAGTCCAAGTAGATTCTATACAAAGAGCTGCAGAATTAGTTTATTCCACGTAAAACTGTATTGCTTTTCAACAAATCTACTCGTGGTCTCGTGCAGAGACCACGACACTGGCATAATTAATTTGGAAACTGAAAGCCCTCCGTAAATATAAGAATTTAGAAATACAAAGATGATATAGATTGATATTTGAATTTGTACTTGAATTACTGGAATGATCACCGAGCTTAAGTTCAGAATGAATATTGGTGGAAAATTATGTGGAACTGGATATTTGTTTTCAGTACATCGCTCGAGTTATTCACTCACTTAATCAATAGTTACGTTCGCACGGCTTCGTCGTGGTTTCAAACGCTAAGTTTGCCAAATCTCAAAGTTATAAACTACGATCCACTAACAAAGACGATGGGTCACATGGGACCGTTCAACGTAGCCAGGGAAACATCCATTTGAACTACAAGCTGGAGTAACGTACTGCGTCCACACGTCACAAAACTTGGAAGTTTAAACCCCCGACCTAAAGTTAATAAACGGACTGACGTGTGAACCTCACCCTAATGTGAAGAATACCAGGTGCGTCGCTCGAATGGGAAAAACGCCACTCGTTAAAATGTAAATATGTCATGGAGTTGGCACTATTCCATCTATATTTAGTAATAAATCTAGCCTTCCGTAATTGAAAATTATGTGCAAATGTTCTTCAAAACGTCTCAGCAGTGAAATATATTGCTTGGAAATGATGGCTGATTGTTTCACTACACACTGAACTGCTATGAAAATATTCTTCTAAAGAAGAACTCGTCCATGGAATTACGTCACGTGATCTGCATTTTTCCTATCTGAAAAAAAAAAAAATTCGGGTATTTTGGGTACGTCAAGTTCACATTCATTTTTCTCACAAGTCATAGGATTTCCAACGATACAATGATAATAATTTTTTTTTACCAAGGAAACCCTCATCAGCCCCAAATTGTTCTTCCTGAAGGCCCTGCAATTAAAATTATTCCGGCAATTGCCAAGTACCCATTCACATCGAGTCGTGCTAAGATTCGAACCATCAACCCTTTGATTGAGGGTCAGGTTAATGAACCGCTTTACCACGAACAAACTCCACACTCAAAAAATTAATATACACAAGATCTACTTGATATGATTATTCAGTTGAGGGAAACGTAACAATTACTTAATAGAAGAAAGTTGAAATGTATTGGGATGTATTATGACGACTTCGTCCGCAAGAACCCGCCCCAGTTACAACATGACAGTTTGAATTGAAGATGAAATATGACCAACCTGTTCTTATCAATGTGTACCTCCCATTTAAGAGGAGGATGCGGTCCTCTTCATATTCTGTTCTTTCCCCGTTGTTGATCATTTTTTGCTGCATTTCATGACAAGATTTATATCCCGAACAGCGTCGATCGTAAATTAGCCGCACTAACAACTGTCTGGTGACGACCTATGTACAGACATGGTGCTGTCCGCGAGAGAGTCATTGCTGTAATTTGGCGGTGCCTGACGCTTATTGCACAAGTTGATGTTTTACATCAGATGCAATGGGAGCACGTAGCCTTTATAGACAAATAGAAGAAGATTACATGATGTGTAACTATAGTCTAGAGCAATTTCAGTTTGGTTTAAGGGGTGGTAACGGCGTTATACATCGGTTACGTCAGAGGTATTGAAACCTGAGGCTCGGGGTTAAAAATAATGTCGTACAAAGAGTGAAAGTTAGATTTCAACTACTTGTTTGCTCTGTCAGCCACATGATTTCGTATATAGCCACATTGTCACCTACATTCGCACAAAGACTGATGATTGCTTAAACCACATTCTAATTCGAGTGTTTTTTAATCTCAATTGTTTGCAAATTTCCTAATAAATGAATAAACATAGTTTCATTCAGAGCTGTATCACCTCTGTCATCAGCACTCCGCTTGCTTTATGCGCCTTTGCGTTGACGCTCGTTTGCCACAAGTGCAATTTCA
Organism: Strongylocentrotus droebachiensis; assembly: GCA_035222895.1. NCBI lineage: Eukaryota > Metazoa > Echinodermata > Echinoidea > Camarodonta > Strongylocentrotidae > Strongylocentrotus > Strongylocentrotus droebachiensis. The sequence goes on from JAVYIG010002171.1 coordinate 12,958, forward strand.
CACAAAACAAAAGACACCCAGTTGAAGAATGGATTGCTTTGTGCAACACAACGGATTCGCATCATTACCCCCATTTCCGGTTTTTGATTAGCTCTATGACAGCCCTTTGAATAACGGTTTAAATTATACTTGCACTGGAAATACTTACATTTAAAAGCAATTGAAGCTTTTGGTATACCTAACTTAAAGGGACTTGGTAACATTGTTCAGATGGGAGGTAGTGGTGCTAAAAGGTAGTGAAATTTTAGTGAAAACGGACTATTAGTAATGATACAAATTGGGAAAAACTGATCTGATCGATTCCTTAATTCTCCCAACTATATTATTACAATTTAAATACTGTTTAGGTGAATGTAAATCGACATAAAGCAATAAATTGGCTCTACATACCATTCAAGACATTTAAGTGTTGACAGATTTTTAATAGCCTGTTTTGTGTATTTGTTCATGAGAAAACGGTTGGGAAAATTCAAAAATGGTTGGTGAATTTACTGTTAATCTTGCACAGTGACGCCTTCAAAGAAAATCATAGATATCTTCGTGGTGTGAGCATTTTTTTTCAGGATTTTTTGCATGTCAGAGGATTAGTACATCAGAAGGAATAAAATAAGTAACATTTTATACAAAAATTAAGCAATATTTTCATCAACCCTCAACAATCTTATCGAGTCACTTTAATATCTATCCCATGATAAATACAATGCAGCACAGAGAGATTGTCATTTATTGTCATTTCTAATTATTAGAAACTGATATCATTTTTTTTTAATGTAACCTTGTCATAAGTGATCGAGTATGCTCAATTGAAATCAATGAAGAATTGTGAATATGAGGTGAATAAACGAATTACATTTAATAAATTGGAGAACGCTACCCAAGCCATCGTTGTCAAATAATCCAGCGTTTATACATAATGACTGCCCATGCTGTGAGTGTTCTTGTATTAAAACACGTCTCGAAAGTCAGCTACCACTCTATACATCCGTAATCGAATCAATTCGGGTCTCGGTAAGCCTCTTCCAGTCCACTTATACCCATCCTTCTTCCATCGATTGCATCTAATGAAATTCTTTCTCGGATCCATGCTGGTGAAAGGCTCGTTTGTCTTCGCAGTGTCTTTTAGCCGTGTGAATTGCGTGTGACAAGTTTGGCTTCAAGTAATCGGGGGAAAGGGTGGGGGGGGGGGGGGGGGTAAGCAAGCCATGATCCATTCACATGGGAAATCTAATCGCTGGTAGAAAGAAGTCACATGACACCTCAGTATTTACATTGATCTCACCGAAGCGCGGATGTGTGATAAACATGGAGAGATGCCGACGATACTAGAGTTTGACTATGAGTTCTAGCAAGGAGTTAACTGCTTGGTTCTAGCAAATATGACATATTAGTGTTGAGATTTCTCATGCCTTGTACGTCATATCGAAAGAATGTTAAAGGTATTACAAAGTTTTAGTATGGGGTCATGAATTTGGTTCAAATTAACATATTGGAAGCATATGCGTTCCTACGATATACATTGATCGTTGTCGCGGTTGAAATCGAGTCTAAAGTTATGATATTATAAATAATAAACTCTTTATGTTGTATAGCTCCCTCTCAAGGTCAAGATATTAATTTAGCTATGAAACAATGTTTCTTGACTAAAATAAACCGATTAGCTATTCCCGTTTGGAAATTATATATCCCAACTACATATTGTGAGAATTTCATGGTCGCAGCTACCATTGTACGGCCAAAGGCGCTATTTGAAATTTATCAAAATTTACCGGGAGCACCGGTAAATTTTTATATTCAATTTTTCTTGAAAACAGAAGTGTTTAAGGGGCTAATTTTTTTAGTGCTTATAATACATTCACAGGGGCATCCAAATATATCAAAATTGTATTGATTCACTATCCACCCAATTTTCGAAATTTCCCAAAACTTTGTATTACCTTTAAGGTAGAAAATGTTTTCTGAAAAAGTTTTTCAGTCACCTATAAAAATGTTGATATTTGAATTGATTCAGCAATAATAATTAAAAATGATACTTATACAAGTATAATTTGTATCTACCTAGGGAAGTCACACCAGAATCAGTGCTCTTCTGCCGGAGGGCCATATAATTATAATTAGTCCAGAAATTGCCATATATCCAATTCCATCCGCTCGGGAGAAGAGTGGCAAATATTGGTTATTGTCTCGCCAGAGGAAGTCATTACCGACAGGGATTCGAACGCTCAATCATGGGATTGAGAGTCAAGTGAACGAACCACGAAACCCCCACTGGTACTAGTAGAAACAGATTCTCCTGAAATAATATATTGTCTCAAGGCGTGGGGGGGGGGGGGTATTTGGGCGCTTCGGATCCACCTGTGCTATGTAGTACAACGTACGACATAACAAAATGTTTTCAAATTCACCCCACTGACTTTTTTATCGGTGACCTTCTCAGATATGAGAACAAAATATATCCATATAAAGTTTGCTCTACAATTTAGTTCATAGTATTTTATCATCTACCGTAGACAACAATTATATTGTGGTCTTTAAATTCATTCCTCGAACCTTATTAGGGTGCGGGCTTATTTAATCTTTCGGGGAGCGTTACATATTACGATAATAATCAATGTAATTATTGTGCATAGCTTGAATTATGTTGATCATTTACAAGCATTGTCATCCTATTGAAGGGGGAGGCCCCCGATACTATTGAAATGAAATGACAAAGTCGGCATAAAATGCATCTCTTTAAAGTGTGATCTATTGAATGAACAATAATATACGTGGTACGGATTGTGTAATACTTCACATTCAATTGTATAGAATTAAATAAGATAGAATTTCCGTCCGTGTTTTCATGCTGTCAGGTTATACATACAACGAGAGTAATATGAGTACTAAGCATAGCTTGAAACATTTTCACCGATCTATATCGTGCAATGCTTTATATTAAAACGAACTTGTACTTTTTATTTTTAGCATTGGTCCTGTTTGATAAAAGTTATGCATGCAATATTTGAATATTGATTCATATTACTGTTCTGTATTAATTCTAATTCAAAATATATTTACAAATGTACAGACAGTCAGACACAAAATATCGGCTTTCAACACACCAAAACGGATATCCAACCGCAATATTAGTCAAGTTTGATTTGTATTTAAACGCAGTCAAAGTTCGAAATGACAAACATAGTTAGCACAAGAATGGCTTGGCATTCAACAGTTCTCTATTTAAGTGACATTTATCATTGCAGACGACACATGGCCACTTTGGTCCCTTGAATATCACGTAACTTAAAATGATGGCATATGAACAATGAATTAATGTCACATCTTTTTTTAGTATGTTTTGTTCCCGTGGCTATTCTGCATAATTATACATGAACTAATAATAGATGTATTTAATGAGCATGTAGATTAAATATATAACACAATTATAAAGACTTTCGGATACATTATTGTTCCATTACCTAATGACATGTGCACAAATTCCAATGACGTAAAATTTAATCCGAACATGATTTGTATGGGATTCGCGATATGGCATTGAATCGGCTCTGAGTTGATTTCCTGAAAATCTTTGAGATCATGCACGCCCCCACCCTAATCGAAATAAAAACGTAATTAGTGAGTTCCTGGCAGGTGGGGCCGTTAAGATACCCCCCCTCCCCATTTGGTTTATAAATGTCTGGATACGCCATGGGTATTACACCATATTAGATCTAACAATATGTCATAAATGACCTCTTTTGATAGTGATTGATCATAACGCATCCGTGATACTAAATTACCAGTCAAGTGGAAAGCTGGACAGCAATGGTCTCAAGCCAATGATGAATTATCTATCAGGGCAATCAGCAAATGAATCGCAGGGAAATTGGTTAGATAATTACCATGAAAGCGTTTAGAGAGGACAACTCGTTAAAGGTATTTAAAGATAAAGTTGAGTTCTGGTCATGCGATTTCATTGTGAAAGAAACGTTGTTAAATCGATCAGACAAGGTTGATCATCTAGCATATAAGTATTGCAAGGTTCTGGAATCATCAAAATGATACGAATTTTGGCCCAGTCTTGGTAAAGTTACAAGCACTGTACACAAAAAGATGTATATGGGACTACACGAACACGTGGCATAAAAATCCGTCTCGATTTTTATAATGTTACATGCCATATTTAAAATATGAAGGCATTTGAAGAGCCATACTTTTCAGGGAACATTTTGTATCTGATGTTCCTTCACACTTGTAAAATACAATGATAACGCTCACAAATTGTTTTTCACCTCTTCCCAGAACTCAACCTTCTCTTTAAGCAATCGAAAATTCAAGTTCACGTTGCCGATGATGCTGAAGGACATTTATTCGTCTCTTTAACTCTTTATATGCCTCCTAATTACCTCCCTGTGCCGGACACGTTTTATTTATCATGCGAAAGAAATTCCTAAGGGTTCAAAGGTTACATTTAACTCTTTTGAGTGCAATTTTAATCTATAATGGTGTTAAATGGGATGTCATGGAGCTAATCAAGACTGAATTCTTTTTTAATTGTGCATAGCCATTGTGTTGCACAAATCAATCCTTTTGTTAGTCATTCGTGCCCATTGTTTTGAACAAAATTGCACGTGTGGCAAACAAGCGCCCCTAAAGAAAGGCGAAGAAAGCAACCGAAGTGTAAAGAACTTGATACGAAAATGATATGACGAAGTTTTCCTGCAAATCAAATCTTGTTCTCAATTCTTAGAGGAAGGAACGCAACTTCATTCATGTTATAAAATAAAAAATAAATGCTCTCTTAGTAGGTTGATTGATATGCACGTTTGTGTAATGCTTTCTCACAGAGGGCAATCAAACCTTTGTATTGTGTTCATTTGTATGAATGCAGGAAAATTCAAGAACAAACTGATGAAAGTTTAAAATTAATAAGACTGATAATCAGAAGATAGAACTGTTGAAATATGAAATCACTACATATAATAATAATAATAATAATGGTGGCTTCTAATATAAAGCACACATGTCCGTCACGTCGTGACGCTCCTGGCGCTTCCCCGATTATTACCCTGTGAATTTGGTCAGTGGATTTGTGACGTAGTCTCGAACAGTTCTCCCGTTTGCCGTGCACAAAAAAATAGAATTTCTTTTTGAGGTTTTTTTCTACAAAGCGCCTTGTCCCTTTGGATAATACTTACAAATGTTGTGGAAAGCATGTTATTATAGGTCCACGGAAAAAAAAAACTCTCCCGGGACAAACATTTTGAAAAATTAAATTTCAGTAATTGTGTGTGTTGGAACGAATGAGAGAGTTGTCCGCCACTTAATTACAGTGACAGTACCAATTCAGCCATTTCGACGTGCCCAACTATAAAATAAAAAAGTATACACAGATTAATATAAACAATCTCTATGTGGGCATGCCTTGACCCATAATACATTGCCCTACAGAGGGATTTTTTTTTTATGTTGGGGACCGGGAGAAAATGCAATAAATTATTGATAATTTATTGCATTTTCTTTGTTTTTTGTATTTGTGGGGGCGGCGACGTACCCTAGCCCCTGCTGCGTACATTTATGATTCAGTGGCTAAGCAATGGCCTCGTAACTGGAGGCCTCAGAATAAAAACCGTGTCGATCAGCTTTATTAGTGCCCTTTTGTGAGGCATTAATCCTGATTACTGTCAGTTATGACTTAAGGACGTAGGTCCCCTAGTTGATTAGCATAGTAGCACACACATGATTTAGCAGTCACGCAAAACAAACACTCGCAAATTATTAGTCAATACAATCTGAGAATGTATACTATTATCTAGATCTATTAGGAATAAATCATTGTCAAAATCATCCCATAAATTGGGGTTAAAAAATTGTTCCACCATTATGACCAACAGTGTATATTAAGACTTCCTTCAGTTGTTAGAGGGGCTTGTCATTGCAAGCCACGCTTTTCAATAAGCCTCCCATTTTTCTCATGTCAATTACAAATTGTCTTACCTTCAATAATGTTCTAACTGTCAAATTTGTTTAATTTTCAGTTTATGTAACTCCAATATTGCAATATTTATAATATTGTTTCCTTATATTTTGTTATATTTTTGGTTTGTGTATACATTCAAGCATGTGCAATATGTCCATTACACATGATAAACGCTATACAACAGCTTAATATAATGCGTTTGACAACACATAACCCTGCACCTTTGTATATACTTCTATAATTGAATTTCCAATTGCTTTCGGGATTAATTGCAAATGACAATATGACATAATGGCCTTACATTGTATAAATGATGATCTTTTAATCACACAAGCCTTGCTAATCTAAATGGAAAGTGAATGTAATCATTACTGTCATCTGATTATTGAAACGTTTTCTGAAAATGAATATAGCATTGCAAAAAATAAGATATATCGATGTTCTTATCATCAAGCAATATCATTTACAGTCCATCATTCAAATGACGACATTTTGACGTGTCCTATAAATGTTCACTGTCAGTTACATTTTTGTACGGAAAACGTAAATCCATGTACTACAAATATTGTCCTTGAAAAAAAAAATCCTCATTTAGTATAAATCATATCCTTATATGAAACGCAATTGTACCTATCGTGAAAACCCTCAGGGCTTACCACAAGTCTAAAAAATATTATGTTCTACATAAGTTTGGAGGTCACATTGAATGACATTATGATTAATTTCTGGTAGTCAATGGAACAATAATTGTCATTCTAAAGATACAAAGTAAGCATTCATTGAGCCCCTCATGAAAGATATGGATTTAATACATTTTCACAGGTCATAAAGTTATTGCAATGATTGGAGATAAAAAGAGACCTTTAGCAGTAAATGGATTTTCCCTCAAGTAGGAAACTGTCACAAACGTATCGTTTATTTATTACCAATGAAACTTCGGTAATACAAGTTTAATTTTTTTTCGTCTAGCTTTGAATTTTTTAAACGTTTAAAATTCGAACAAAGAAACGAAATGTCTGTAAAATAAACGCTGAAAGAATGGTGGACACTCGTACAAATTATGAATGTATAGATATATGTTAAAGTGTGTCAAAATACAATTATGATATATGTTCACCTTTCTGCCTTTTCCTTTCTTTTTCCTTCAATGCAATGCCACGTACAGTTTTCATCCCCCTTCTGTATGTTTGTATTATCATGGTATGGCTCTGTAATCTATTACATTTCATAACGTTGGGCTTCTCAGAATTGAGTTGAATTCTAATTCCAAGTTTATTGTCTGCTCGTTTGCTTTTAATCTTGACATTAGATTATCAAAATCAGAGCAAGACCGTTTACTTCAATCTTCATAAAAGAAAACATTTCATCTCTTGCCATCGAAATAAAACGTTGTAAGGTATGGAATTTCGCAGTTTATTTAGGTCGCGGAAGATCTGCGGTTGATCTAGGTCGTTGCAAATAGGGATAATTTTGCTGACGTCATCAAACAGAATGTGGGAAAGCATTCAAGAAAAGGTTTAATCAATGGGAGGAGAAGATCTGAAAGATAATTGTTTTCTCTCCATTCTTCCAATGCTGCAAGAACTTTATGCAACTTTCCATGGTTTTGTTTTTGCCAAACTGTCATAAATTTTAATTACAACAAATAATTTGCTGGATTGATTGTTGCTTGACTGTTGTTTCAAACTGTATTTATTATCACCCACAAAGGACCAAACATTTTTGTATTTTTTTGGTATTTATTAGCATTTATTTCCTTCTCAACAGTACAATATGAAACACAATGTATATATAAATTATATATGTAACAATTATTTCAACATAGAGTATACAGTTAATAATTCAGATACGGAAGGAGGCGAAAACCCGGATAGCATAGCTTGAGTTGGGAACGCCCATAATAAGTTAACACAGTTACCGAAAGAATATAGATATTATTATGAAAATTACATTTTATTTATTAAAACAGAACGTTGATAGGAAAGAAAAAATAGTAAATAGAAGAGGGAAACAACAAAAAATTAGAAGAGAATTAAGTATAGGAAGTATAGTATAGTAAAGGTCTGGGTTAATCTCCTTTGCCTCCTCAAATTTTCAACCATTATAATCTTTTTTCTCAGTTGAAATCTGATGACTAGTTTAATGAACATGTTTTAGAATATAAACATTGTAGAGGTTTGGATAAAAACTTCTTTTCCTCCCCAAATTTGTAACTTTTACTCTTTTTTCGCATTTGAAATCTTATGAATAATATAATGAACATGTTTGAAAATATAAAACAAGACATTGCCATATTGTAAAACAACAATAATTGTTTTTTAATTTCCACCATGTTATATTTCAAACCCTGATTCATGAAAGGCATTATAATACTGCAAAGGAGAGGAATTCAAATTTGTCCTTGAGGTTTGATAACTTGGCTCATGTGTGATTATCCAATAATGTTCCTCGTACAAGGGTAGGCCTTGACCTTACATTGCTGGATGAACATGGATGCTTTCGCAGACATTCGGTAACATTGCGAGCAATCAATCTGATCTGAGGGAAATCTGATTCCATGAATAAATATAATGACTCGTTAGGGGAGCAAAAAGTACCTCGTCCCTCTCTCCCACGTTAACCCGCATTGTCCTATGCCTTTTTTCATTTTCTTTACCTCTTCCAAGGGCACTCATAATTTGCGGTTTCCAAGATTTCAACCTTGTAGATGAAAAATCTCCTAAAAGCAATTTTCCTCGTTCATGGATCTGCAAAATGCGCAAACATTCCCTTGATATTCGGTTCGTAATATCTGTCTGATGTCGAAAGCAATATTCTTCTGCGCTAGCTTGTCGTCTTGATGTAGATGCTTTCCGACGTATAAGCATTTTCGTCCAACATTTAGAAGGAGACAGAATATGGGTCAGGACCTTACAAGGGATGAAGGGTAGTGAATCTATTGGGCCGAACTCCAGCCCATTCTTTTTGGTTGTAGATAAACGGGACACAGTTTATGGCCAACAGACCTCTCGCATAAACTATCAAAACGAATACTCGTCAATTGATATTTGATTTAAAACATTGACCATGTTGACGATGTTCTAGCCGTCTCCGGCGCTAAAGCGGACTTCACATAATTATTGCAATACCCTTGTGCCCCCTATTCCACCTGATATTAATATTTCTCTCTCTCTCTCTCACTCCTGCTATTTTTCTGTTTGCATGCATGTCCCACCGTCCTCTTGATTTATTTTCAATATATCCTTTTCAGCTCTGGCAACGTATAACATGTATGTGAAATTCTAGCCTATTTTTTTCACACAAGTTCCCTCTCTTACGCTAGCCCACTCCCCCGTCCCTCTATATATCTCTTCCCCCTCTCTCTATCTCTCTCTCTCTCTCTCTCTCTCTCTCTCTCTCTCTCTCTCTTTTATCTATTATATCTGTCTCTTCCTCTCTCTTTCTACCTAGTCGTATTTGAACAATAACCTATGACCTTGCCCAATGACATAATGACTAGACTCCACCAGGTACACATCATTATATCGCTTTCCCCTTTCCCGATTTCCCAGGTGGCCGTTTTGCCATTCTCTCTCTCTCTCTCTCTCTCTCTCCCTCTCTCTCTCTCACACACACACACACACACACACACACTGTATCACTATTCCTCGAAAATTTGTTTCTCTATCCTCGGTCGTCTATGTTCCTAAAACAGGGATTTGTTCGGTTTATTTTCATTTTGTCAGGGGGGGGGGGGGGCTAGGGTGAATATAAGTGTACTCCTCCTATACATGGGACCTTCGTGGGGACAGCATTTTTCACTGTAACCTCTATATATATATATATATATTCTTTGGTGGCTTAGAGCATGGCTAGTAACTCAATGTTTAGAGCGATGGTTTTGTTTTCACATACTTTTTATTCGTGTTTTAAAACACTAGTACGTACTGAGTTAGTTACATTTTGAACACATTTCTTTGTATTGTATAATTGGCTCGATTCATTTTCAAGAAGCAAATATAAATGAGGTGCAAAGATGATCATGATCACAAGCTTTGTCCATCGACAGTCACAAATTACACATTCATCCAAAATGCTTGGCCATATCTATGGCGTTGATATATTTATAGAATGTGCTTGTCCAACGATTAAATGGCCACGTACAATAAAAAAAATGCTTACTCGTGGTATCGGAAAAATGAATGTTGCATATTCATTCAAATTATATTGCTAACATTGGCAGAAGGGTCATACCACTATATATACCTTTAAAACATTCGCAAAAGATTTTGTGACATTTTCAATGGCTTTAATACATCCTCTGTCTCAGTACAGGAGAAGTAAAGCATTGAATTCAAGTCATGTCGGAGAGTGAACTCTTACACATCGTGACGATATTCTTTGTGTAACTATCAGGCTCCAGGCTGTTTTAGCCAAGAATTGATTTGTTTCTCCCCATTTGTCTTCTCTCTTTACATCCACGGGTCTTTTGATATTTGTGTCCATCTGAGTTTTAAGGATAAATGGGGAGAGACTGCACTTAGGTATGGGAAGACCAGGGTCTCTAAGAGGTTTTCAGGGATCGAGAAAATGAGATACTGGCAAAGTCGTTTTCATTTATTCAGGGTTTGGATTCTACATGGGTGGGGTATGGGACTGTAGACGAAAAGAAGAGGAATGTGGGCTTTATGGTGCCATCTCGATGGCAAACGAAATTGTCCCCTATGAAAATAGACATTTTGTTTTGCTTGAAACATATATTTTACACAAAATCGTAGACAATCTTTAAAATTCTAAATGTATATATTGTATATCGGCACACTAACACCAATATATATCACCAAACATTGCTTGGCATGAATATTTATATTTACAACACAATCTGCTCTACACGATGACAAATTCAAACGGACAAATGCTAACACATTTGTAGTTAAAATGCAAATAACTTTTTTTCCATGGACACACGGGCCCAACAGGGTAAAATATACATGTATACTCTTAGTGTACTCGATTTTTTTTTTATCAAGCACGTTTTCTCACTAATTATTTGCGACAATGTTTATTTTCGACGTTTTGTTTCTCCATTTTCTTGGTTCATTCAGAAGAGGACATTAACTATATTACACTAAGAGAAAATAAAGCATAGGCGCTGTCAATATCCACTAGCAGTAAGGAAAATTAAGCAAACAAATTAATGAGTAATTGATGAAGAGTACACATAGATGCTACCAATACAGAGTTATTCTACACTTCCATTAGTGGGTAATGTATAAATGGCTCGTCCGCTAAATTTATAAAACAGGCTTTTGTCCTTTGCCCAACGGATACTCCAAATTTGTAGCCTATTTTGGTAACATTAATGCTGAGAAGAAATAACAGATTTAATAAGGTTCTAGATTTCTACAATTGTAAAATAAACCCGGATTTAGTAATAAAGAAACTTTTCTGAAAGAGAATACAATATAATTAATAGGATGTGGAAAAAGTAGAGCAGGTCAAAAAAAAAAGCAGAGAACGCTGATCTATTTTGAACTAAAATGTGGCGACGATCAAATTTCCTTTCCATTCACTTTTGTTTCAAATAGGGGAAAGCCTTGCAGCACTCATGCTCTATATTACATGATATATATTGGAAACATTTCACTTGATATAAATCTTGGGTTACAAAATAAAGAACCGTCTAATAAGAAAGAAAACGTATTCATGTAATCATTTTCACCTGAAATCCAAGCATTCTTTGAAAACCTGATTGCAAAGTTAAGTGAAGAATTAACACTTAATCTATTTTGGACATTTGTTATTCCAAGAGATTTTACATGAAGGGATATTGAGTATGTTTGGAGGAAAGTGAATCCTTTTGAATTGTCATCAAAACGACACATGGGTCTTTAAAGCTGGAGAGGAGTGATAGTAAAGGTATGTAAGTCGCCAACCCATTTTGGAAACGGGGATATCGAGTGAAATATAATCCTTCAACTTCTCTACGTCTGCACAGACCTCGTCAAAAAGTACATGACATCTTACCCCTGGCGGGGGCAAAGCGCTTTTTACATCATACATACCATAGATACACACAAAAGATACCCACGCACACAATGAACACGCACACAATGTACACGCGCACATACCGCCCATGAAAATGTCTCTCTCGTTCCCAGAAGGTTTTCCGAAGGGACTTTACGCTGATTTCCTTGCACAATAACCGTAGTACTTTAGATTTAAAATGTTGTTGTCGTTGTGCTTTTCATTTTTGTCCCTCCTCTCAATGTACCTCTCTCTCTCTCTTTCTCTATCTTTCTCTCTCTCTCTCTCTTTATCTCTCGCGCGAGCTTTCTCGCTCACTCTCACTCTCACTCTCCCTCTATCTCTTCATTTTTTGTTCCTGTCTCAAGCCTTCCACTCCAGCCCATGGCTTACGTTCTGTCGATTTTGAAGTTAGGAAAACACGTGGGTTTAAGGCCCCCCGGTGTCGGGTGTCCGTAATTTCGATTTTTGGCGGGATAAAGCGTGACTTTTCTCGCTGGTATGTTTGCGACGTTTTCCTCTGTTTCCTTTTGTTGTAAGCTAGAAACTCTGTAGATCGGATGGACTCTTGAAATTAGATACATTTGGTGCTTGCTTAACGTGTGCAGTTGTTCCGTCCTTAGAGGGGTAGGCCTGCCTTGCTCAAAGAGGAGAGAGCACACAGACGTCCGCCAACGAAGGGAGTTGGCCGGGTCCGTTTTCATGGACAGCGTCCCTTCTTAAAAAGCATACTTAAACCAAGGTTTGAAGAATAATCTTTGTCAAACTCTACATAAGACAATAATAGTGGTAAAAGTAGCATATTTTGTTTTACCTAGTGAAGCCTCGTCAGTGTCAATGCTGTTCATCCTAAGTGCCCTGCAATTATTATTATCCCAGCTTATGTCAGGCACATTTTTACACCTGGGTGGAGAGTGGCAAACATGGATTAATGTCTTGCCAAAGAACACAAATAACAGAGTGGGATTCAAAGCATCAATCTTTGGATTGAGAGTCAAGTGAATGTATAACTAAAACACTACACCTCCACGCAATTAAATAAGGTAACTCATCGAAACAGCTCCCATGAAATTCTCTATAATCGCTTTCAATCGAGAACACTTTTTATGTTTTTCTACGAAGTTCCTGCTACCGTTTCGCCCTCGACGTCGCTTCTAAAAGCGTGAATGAATCCGTTCTTCATCGTTTGTCTTTGGCAAGGGATATTTGTTTTCGAAGATTGACGAGTTTCATCCATGTAACTAGGTGAGGGATTTAGGCGCCAATCCGAGGTACTGCAAGACGCGGACATCTTCAATGACTCTAGGGTCTTGAGCAAACATGGCTGTATCCCCAAAACAAATCCCAGATTTTCTGTTCAGACCAGGCATTCCTCCTAGACGAGATGCTCTAGCTGTGCATCCCTTTGTTCGCCGCCCGATGCAAGCAAAATAACTGGGAACACATGGGCTTCAAAATTGTCCATTTATCACGATCTTCTCTCCGAAATATTATCTGCATAAAAACCTGTCCGGAGTTAAGTTAAGATGTGGTATTTCCATGCAACGCGATAATAAATAACAATTCCTGAAATCTACCGAAGGAATTAATCATAAATAAATCCATTGGATCCAAGAGACTACGTCCGAGTTTCGTTTAATTTCTTGAGTATTATTAGAAATTCATCAGAATGAATGTCTATATACCGTTATGTGTTCATCAGTTTAACAGTGATGAATATCTCCTCCAAAGGGCCGCTTTGTCACTGGGTCGAAAATCCTTCTTTTTTTTCTTTTTTTTAATCTCCTACCGTGTTCGATAGCAGAAAAGCACTTGACATTTTGTTCCTACTGTCCTTTTCTCTCTAACTCACATATTTATACGCTTATCTCAAACCTCACGGATTTTTCTCTCTCTCTTATCTCTTAATTCATTTTATCTCTCTCTCTTTGTTTAACTTTTTCCTTATACTCCCTAGTTCTCTTCTCTGATCTCTTCCCTACTATAGATCCCCCCGCCTGCCATTCCACATCACCATCCTATATCATACGATTGCCACGATACGTTGAAATCATACCGCAAAGCGCAAAGCCTGGACCAACCCATACATCCATCACAGTCCTCAAATTTGACATCTTGCTTATCGATGCACCTATGTGTTTCTTATTTCGTAATAACGTCACACGGTAAGTACAGATCGATCTGAACGGACAACCGTCACGTTCCGGCTTTTCGCCCACCATCCTTAAACATGCGAATCCTATTACCCCTCTACGGAGTCAAACTTTTTGAGAGGATGCACGCGTTTACCTCTCTATCTCCTCTCCAAGCTCTCCAATCAGCAGGCCCCCCGGGCATGGGGTGTATATTATGCATAGCATTAAGGGGATCAGCGGCTTTGTGTACAGGGATATATTTGAAACACGCATCCGGAGTTTGGCTCCTCACGAAGGCGCCACAAGGCCCGATATGATGCGCTCTACCATGCATGCATGCTGCCCGCCCAAATATATGAAGACCTTTAATACTCCCCGTTCATTCTTTCTTTCTAATGACGAATGATTTTTATTGGTTTTTGTTAAGACGTACTTTGGATATGGCGTGTGAAGGTCTATGTCCTCTTGCATGTCTTATTATGGTTTAGAAAGCCTGGTGACTATGCTGAAGGAACTATGCTGAAGGAACTATGCTGAAGGAACTATGATTTAGGGGAAGGGTCTGTGGTTTGAATCTAAGTCTAAGTACAGGTGGTCTTTGGTTGACTAAGGCATTGGTCCTCGATTGCCGATTCCTCACAGAGAAGGTTACGAAAAATAATTTGTCCGTTTTTTTCATTCTTTTTATGTTAGTTTAGAAAAGTATCATAGAAAAGTATCACAGAAAAGGATGGATCTTTAAATGTCCACAAATTCTTAAAAAGGTTGTGGACCACAATTTCATGCCACATGTTTGTGTAGACCAATTTACACATTTCTGTGTAGAGTACATGTGACTAATAGCATTTATAGCTATTAACGTGTGGATAAATGTACAATACAGGGGGAACAATGCTAATCCTGGCAGTTGACTGATACTGAATGTAAATAAATATCTGATATCTTAACTTTAGGTGTACAATAGACGACATTTCAGCTTACGTTAAAAGACATAAGAGCTTACAGACTGCCTAATAGAAAAGTCTAAAGAGTTCCCATACTTTGGTCCAGTATATTATGCAAGTGTATTAAGCCTTAGCTGAGTTCTAGCTGATGACACATGGTATGAGGCAGCCTGTCCTGTATATTATTTGTGTACTTGATTATTCTTTACAAAAAATAGATGCTATTGCCATGGGAACGTCATCCTTCTTCAACTGATATGTTAGATAACCCAGTTATAGAAAGTATATATCTTGTACCTTCAGCAGTATATTTTCGTAACATAGCTTGTCAGTGTTAGCGCGCCTATCAGCTGCCGAAATAATTATCACTTCTCTTTTTTGAATGAGCAGAATTTTATCTTGGTAGGATTTGGCTGTGACTCCTCAGGCAAGCTAACCACAATTTAAGTATGGCAAACATAAGGAAGGGTACAATATACTACGTACATTTCTAGGGAAAACAAACTTCAATTTCTTTTATCATACCAACATTTCTAGAGAGCACTTTACTTATTTAGTAGTATGCATCTTCCAAGTCAACTTATCATCAATATGGAGACCTAGAATTTTTTTTTTTTTTTTTTTTTTTAACAGTACTGATGAACATATATTAGTATTCGGTTTTCAAAAACATTAAAGATAAAGACCAGTTATGGTCATGCGATTGCATTGTGAAAGAAACGTTGTGGAATCGATCAGAAAAGGTTAATCATCTAGCATATAGCAGAAAGATGTATATGGGACTACGCACACGTGCGCGACACGTGCGTTTATCTCTCACATTCCAATAGATAAACTAATTTACCAATTATATCAATTAGTAGGCGGTTTCCCGGCAAAATTGTTATCATCATGTATGAGTCAAAACATAATTTTTCACATGATTGGTAATAAAGAGCTTCCATTTCATTTTTTGAAATTGGGGCGTTTCCAATACTGGTCTTTACCTTTAAGTGACGGTTTTTTTGCATAAATCAATTTAGTCAATACACAGAGCTCTCTATTCATAATTTCTAAAAGAGTTTCTAAATTTCTATGAGAACATAATACACTTGACTGTATCGTCTGCAAATGGCAACAAAGAAAACGTCTCTCAGAATTTTTGACAATCATTTACATATAAAATAAAAAGCAGGGTCCCAAAAGGGAACCTTGAGGTACTCCACATGTGACGGGTAACATGTCTAAAAAACTTTCGTTAATATCATCAGGGGGATATTATTATCCAATTAAAGTGGTACATGCCTAATGTCGATGTGCTCTGCGGTTGGATTTTAACCGCGAATCATTTGACCTATAACCTATGAATGACCTAGTTCAATGATAAACTCAGACATATTTATATTGCTTTATCCTTCCCACTTATACAGGAGGTAGTTTTTCTTTTTCGTCTCTTTCTTTCTCTTCCTTTTAATTTTGTTCTCAACATTTCGACGACATATAACCCCCTCCCCTTTTCTGTCTCCCTGCCTCTCTCTCTCACTCCCTCACCCCCTTCTCTCTCTCTCTCTCTCTCTCTCTCTCTCACCCTCTCCTTCTCTTTTATCTCTCCATACCCTTCTCTCTTTTCTCCCTTTCTCCATTCCCTCTTCTCTCTTTCGCGCGCACTCTCTCTCTCTCTCTCTCTCCACTCCGTCATTCTGTATTCCACCGTCTCTCTCTCTCTCTCTCTCTCTCTCTCTTGTCTCTCCCATGTTTGTGCTCAACATTTTGACGACGCATTATCGCTGTACATACTCCCACGATCTAAACATGAATGAAACTGACGGAGCGAAAGCCATAAACAGTGCTTCATTTTTTCATTACCATGTACAAGATGGAGGGTACTCGACCTTTTTTCGCAACATGCTGCCGTATGGTCAAGTGTTGATGAAATTTAATTCACATGATTCCGCTGGATAAAGCATCGGTAAACACTATTACTGGTTTAAAGAGGCTACCAACAACAGGGTAACAGTCTTAAATGGTATTTTAGAATGGAGTATAATTAGTGACAATATCTTTACAAACATCTGAGTGATCTATTTACACCTTAAAGACTTTTCAAGCATGGTAAATATATAATAAGAGTCTTTTCAATATGTATTGTTCCAAATGTGTCTACAATACAGGGTGAATTTCCAATCGCAATATTTCTTTTCCTACAATATTATGGAGAATGTATTTTGTTAGATCCCTTACTATTGTTTGTTCCACTAGCCTATGACTTATCCCCCTTTTACCAACATTAACCTACCTCATTGTGTTATGTCGATAACATTTCCAGATCCCATTACTTCAATTTTTCCAGTCCTTTGTTTCTCTTGAATCATTATTATGAAAAACTGTTTAATCAAATCAAACTGGCTTTCCATAGAAACTCTACTTTGTTTCTATGATTGCAACAGAAATGCAATACGGAAAGCACAGCGCGCAAACTGCAGTAACAAAAGAAAGCAATCACTTATGAAAAGACATGACGCCGAATATTCTACTGTCTTTATCAAGGAAAGTGAGATGGATGGCCTTCTATCTTGGGAGAATAAATGAATGTAACTCCTTTTGATTGATTAGGAAAAATAGGCTGCGAAGGGGCAATGTAGGGGTACCTGTATGTATGCTTACATCACATCGTGGAAATTATTGCTTCTACATCTCATACCCAAACGCCCCCCCCCCCCCACTCTTCTCTCTCTCTCTCTCTCTCTTTTTTTTTTCTCTCTCTCTCTTTCCCACTTCTTCTTCATTTTCTACAGCTTTCTTTTTCCGTTCTGATTTTAAGATTTGTCTATCCTGTGTATTTTTTAATAATTTCCCTCTGCATCTTCCCATATCTGTCTATCCCTCAGTTTGATTGATTCTCTCTCTCTCTCTCTCTCTCTCCCTCCCTCCCTCTCTCTCTCTCTTTCTCTCTCTCTCCCTCTCTCTCTCTCCCTCCTTCTCCCTCTTTTATTCGACCTTTTTCATTGTTTTGTTTGAATGGTCATCTTTGATTCAGCGAAGCTTCCATGCATGTTGTTGCCACCCCACCCCACACTCACATACACACAGACACACCAGCTCCTCTCCCCTCCCTTCCTTTCTTTCTCTCTCTCTGTCTCTCTCCTTCTCCCTCCATCGCTTCACCTCTTTCTCTTCCTCTCTCTTTAAATAACTCTCCTTTTTTCCTACTGTTCTGTCATAGTTCCTCCCACTTTCTGATTAATTCATTTGTTCCTTGTCATTACTTTGCCTCTGAGAATTACCATTACCATCAACCTTGTGTAAAGTGACAATCAACGAATGCATTATTTCCTAACACATCATTATTCAACTGTTATTACCGTCAGCCACTACCGTGTTTCTGTTTGCCTTGAGAATTACTCATTATGTGATTAAAGGTACTATGTCCCATTTGCAGGCCAAAAAAAATGAAAAAGTTAAATTCCAACTGCATTTGAAAGATAATACTTATTTAGAACTTCCCTAAAAAGGGTGGGGCTTGAAAATGTCTCCAAGTGGGAAAATAATGACTATTAGTTGTCAAATCGACTTTAGGGCTATAGAGCCCAAAAGTAATAGTCTTGATTTTCAGACAATTGTACCGAATGGTGATACGTTTTATGCTATGCAAAGATTCAATCAGTTTAATCTTGGCCATCACAAGAAGTGGGTTATTGAGGTAGACAAATGCTCATGTACCCTTTACAACTCTTTTCATGTATGTTATTACCAAAGAAGAAAAAAGCCAGTCAGTCACTCAATAGTGTCTGACAGTGAAGTCTAGCAAGTAAACGGGTTTCCTTGCATAATTTGAATATGAGGACACTGCTAATGTTTAAATTTCACAGATAGGACATACATGACATATTCATAATTCCTGCAAAGTTCTACAGAATTTGAGGTTGGCTGCAAAAGGGACATAGTACCTTTAAAGGACTAATGGAATGGTGTAATTCCCTTTTCCCGGTCATACATTAATATGAAATAACGTTATGCTCAATAAACGTTAATCTCATAACCCATGATCCATCATCATCAACTGTTAACTAATTCAAAACCTGTCTTCAGACACATTTATTAAAAATTGATTTTGATTATTGACTATTAACTCTGTTCACATTGATGTGTTTTTCATTTGTATTGCAATTTGTAGGGTTATTTGCACTTTTTGTTTTGTTTAATATGTAATTGTTTATCAGTCTATATTGTGTGTTATAGCGCTTAGAGACTTCGGTGGAAAGCTCTTTATAAGTAACGTTTTATATCATCATTATTATCATATTCATCAGTTTTTACACCGGGACCACTGAATATAAAAAGGCCAGACTTTTGGGGGTGATGCGGTCAATACTGATATCTGATTGATTGTCGCCCCGATGTATTAAAGATTAATTAAATGATATTCATAATGAGAGAGGAGATGGTGCACATCGGCGTGACGAGGGTGATTTCGAGTCAAGGCCACTCATTTGCTACCGAGAGCGTAGTTCATCAGCAGACTAGCGCAACGTACATTGCACCGCAAATCAAGAGGGATGACTGCGAGTAGACTGAGAAAGAAATTGTTTAAATCATGGGCCCCATGCATCTCTCTGACTAAAAATGATTGATCACAGCGAAGCTCTCTTCTACCATCGATCAGCTTCATCCACAAAGAAATAAACAACCAGAACAAGTTTATAAGACTGTAAAATGTTAATGATAGTAAGTAATTCAGTAGACACGTCGATTAACATATAATTCAAATTGTATGCATAGTTTAAAAAAAAAGTTTGTTTCATGCCGACCTTAAACATTGCCCGATGTTTACCCGACATAGCAACATTTAATGCATGTAGACTGGATTCCAAGCAGTGTGTGTACTTCATTCATTAATAACAGGTTTCGTCACTAAGTCCCTTCATCCACGTATTTGTTAAACCGGTTATTACGCTAATTGATTTTTTGTCCCAGGGTGCATACTTCAAAGATTTAATTATAAAAGAAATCTGAAGCTAAGGTTTTAATATTCGTGACGTTTTGTTCTTCATTTTAATAATATGGAAAAGTAATTACGAAACGCTTGAATAGAGATACAACTCGTCAGAAAATTAAGTTTCATACACCAACACATAATTCATTAAATGTAATGCCATCGTCTTACGCCATATCTTTATGGACATTTAAGGTTCAACATGATTTGAAAACTAATATTATTAATAATAATGATAATTATAATAACTACTTACAAAGTGCACTTATCTAATAACTAACTCAAGGCGCTGTACACAACAAAATACACAAATTTCTCTCCAGAATGTTAACAACATTATATCATTAGTAACTCGGAGTAAATCAAACCTTCTAAACATGTTTCTGAAAGGTTTATAGGCATTGGGGTACTTACCCGTTGAAGATAATGAAACAGATACAGCTTCTAGCAACACTCAGCGCTGTGAGAAGATGGGCAGGGCAGCTGGTGTAAAATCATGAAACCTCTGGCAAAACAAATCATGAGATATATCCAATCATATGTCTCCTTAAGAGTACTTGGGTGATTGGGTGTTGGAATGAATAGGGTAAAAGATCAACAGTTTCTATTGCTAGTTCCGGTTTCCCCGAAGGAAATGGATGATATCTCAAGTATCCACGTCTTAAAGAGTGCAGTGTTACATCATACAGTTCTCGATGTAGCAGACAATAAGAATAAACTATTAACAATAGCAACACGTGCGTATTAAGTTGTGTAATTCACAGGCGTAGTTTACCTCCAAGGAATTACTCCTGGTAAAGTTTCTCCTATGAGCACTGGGTACTAACAGATCCAGACAATGTAAAATGACACCAATTTAGTAGCAATTTCTCGTGGCTATGTCCCGTTGCTTCCCGCCAAGTGGTTTGCGCGCCTTTTTCGATGTATTGTGTGGAGCGCGAGGGAGGGAGTGTGAGTGGCGTTCACTTCGGCAAATATGCTGCACACTCTCCGGACGCTGCGCCACATACGCCCCTGCGTTTAAGCATAAAGCGAATCAATTAAACTTATTTGCCATGGGCTATGGAACACTCAGCAGAACTTGTCTACCTTGCCAAGTTCAACACAACCACGCAACACCGTTTCCCGTCACCACTGTGGAAGGTTTACCTGGGCGAACGTGAGGTGGAAATCTAAATGTATCTACCATGACAATTGACTTTTCGTCCGGCTACTTTATAGCGAAGACTATCAGGCCTCGAGTCTTGCAGGAATATCGAGAAGCCAGTGTTTGCAAATTTCGATTTTAATTTTTGATATAAGGACCGGCTACTCTAGTGTGCCTAAAGTAATGATCTGAGCATGCGCTCTAGATGTTATGGTATGTTTGACCAGGTTTAAATCCCAGACAGATGTTTACCACCGTCTCGTTGTTACGGTGTATTATTATTTTTCGTTTACTTTTATTTAGCCATGCTTTATTGTTATATCAGATTACCATGACAGATTAAACAAGTGAGGAATACAAAATACCAATAAAACCTGTATGCGTCTTCTTAATGAGATGATGGTGGGTAATACTAATTAAATCTTAATGAGTGAGTAATTTTTGTCCATATTTTTTATTATGTTACTTAATGTTTTGAACTATTACCATTGCATTATCATTATTACCATCATTTTTCTTCTTATTAGTATTATCAATATAATTACCATTATCATTATTATTATGAATATTTTAATTACTATTATTATTATCATCATTTCTATAGTTATCATTATGTCTTGTTAATGACAGTAGTCCGGCGACGTATCAAGTTGACCACCTGTTACAATACGTAATACAATTGCAACATAAAAGTTGCTACGTGAGACATACTGTAACATCACCAGGAAGACAAACGCAATGATGATGTATTGTACTTGTATGAAAGCATGCAATACTATTATGAGCGTATACTGAGCTTGTGGAAATTACGTACCATCGTCTATTGTAGAATATTAGTTTAGCCGACTGTTTAGTCTGACATAGATATAGCAACTATATGTTGCTATTGTTTGTTGTATTGTAACAGGTGGTTAACTTTGGCAAAGTTACATACCACTTTCTCAAGTTAACTCATTGATGACTGACAGATGATGTCACAAGGGGAAGAAAAAACAACATAAATTATTAAAAAATATATGAAACTCATTCAGAAGTTTACATATCAAAATATGAGATGTATGCAGGACTACACACCAACAGGAATAAACTTGCATTTGGATGGCAGGGGCCCTTTAAACTAAGACGTCACTCTTCCTGCCCCCATCTACCTCATGTTGCTGACTCCTTCTTCAACCCCTCAACCCCTCTCTCTCTCTCTCTCTCTCTTTCTCATACACACACGTGTGCGCGCACACACTCACTCTTTTTCCCTTCCCATTTTCTTCTCTGTATGTCGTCTATTGAATAAACAATTGTTCTCTGCTAATATAATTCCACGTCTATTCACAGAGAGCATTTAAAAGCTTGCCTTTGCTTGGAGTAGCAATGCAACATTTTGAGGTTTTATCATGGTATAATGGTTCATTCACTTGAATCTTAATCCAAGGGTTTAGGGTTCGAATCCCAGCAAGGCACTTAGAACGTCCTTTCGCAAGAAATGTATCTACATTTGCCACTCTTCACCCATGTTTACATTGGTACCTGGCATTTGCTAGGGAAATAGTATGTGCATGGCTTGCAGGAAGAGCAGTATTAAATACTGATGTGGCTACCATCGGTATTAAAACGCTACTATTATTACTATCGATATTATTATCATCATTGTTATTTCTACTATTGATAGACGTATTATGTTTATTGGTATTTTGGTTGTTATTTTTAATTTTATCGTCATTATTTGTTATCATCAATATCATTATAATCCTTATTATCTAAATATACGGGGTTCCTCTTGCACACCAAAAACATAAATAATATATGAGTAACTTTGCTGAATAGAATGTAAGAAAGAAATTAACATTGAAGAAAAAAAAATCCTTCAGAATAAGTTCTGAAAAGCAGATTTCTGTAGATTGATACCAACAAAGAACATTGTTTTGTATACATCTGGCCTATATAATTAAACCTACTCAAGCTCAAAATGATGTAATCTACGTCCAATCAATTTCAAGGAGATGCAATAGGACCTGGCATTGTTGATACACACTCATTTCTTTAAAACGCTAAGTAAAGTTGCTATGATACTGACCAAATGATCTTCCTTACATGGCTAATTATAATAATCTAGCATTTAATCATTATCAATCATGAATATCTATACCATAATAACTACCATAATATTGATGTACTCGATTTGGTAAATATATTTGTTCTGTCCGAACTAATTTTGACGGTGAACGTATGTCGTTCTTTAAACGCCAGTGAAAAAGAAGAGTATGTTAAAGAATCAGTTCTTGATACTGATTACGGGTTTCCTTTATTAACTTCCCTGTATAGTAGTTTTAGATTTATCTTTAATTCTGTCATGTGAACATTTGTTTTTCTTTCTACTTGGACACAATTTTATTGTCACAAAACATCTGAGCTAAGTCGCCAAAAGCTTCATGCTTATCAACTTTCCCAATCATACAACCACAACGGAGGCAATCTTTTATTTATATATATATTTTTGGAAAGTAAAATATTATTGCATTGAAATACCGAAGAAACGTCAAAATCATCCAAGTAGCAACTACGATAAAGAGGAGCGCAACATGTTGGTGTTAGCTAATAGATGATTTTCCTGTCTCTTTTCATCACAACATGAACACGAACGAGTTGTAAATCTTACTCAGCTTTTAGTATTTGATATAAAGGCCACTTAAAAGAATATTTTTAAATATATTTGATGTAATGAAATACATGTTATAAGTGGTAAAAGAAAATGCCCATACGTTATTTCAAATGCCCATACCTCCGTCCCCCTGTATATAGTTAATAGACGTGTCGTGGTATAGGGGATACGTCAACATATTGTAGATCACAAGATTCGCGGTTCGAGTGCCGCCGCGACGAAAATGTCTTTTGGCAAGACATTAATCTACATTTGTCACTCTCCACCCTGGTGTTAATGGGTACCTGGCTATAACTAGGGTAATAATTATTAGGGCCCTAATGACGAACAGCTGGTCATCATGGGGCTTCATATGGGTATACAAAGTAATTAATATTAATGTGATTAAAGTAGCATTCATTATTTAAAGTTTGTGTCATTTTCTGACTATTTCTGGTTCACGGTGCACTATTAAAATGTTTACAGCATCATCTAAATCTATACAGCAATGACAATCACACCCCTGACAACTCCCCCCACTAGATAACTATGACTACCGGAATTCATTTATTAATTTCTTCAGATGGGGGTGACTGTGTTCAAATCTATTGATAGAGGTAATAACCCACAAATAAATAACACTGGGTAAATAAAGCCCAATCAATAGAAGTAGCAGCAGCAGGGGTAGTAGTACACATAATAGTTAAAAGTAACACTAATAATAACAGTAGTAGTAGTAGTAGTAGTAGTAGTATTGGTATCAGTAGTACTGGTATCAGTATTAGTATTACTGATGGTATTTTGTACCCTTATTAATACTGTCAATTATCATAACTGTTATTATTAGTAGTATTATTATCATCATCATTATTTTCTATTACAATAATTTGAGTAGTAGTATAAGTTATAGTACTATAAGTTATAATAGTAGTATTATTTGTATTACTAATTATTATTGTTCTTACAATCATTAATTTTATCATCGAGATTCTGACGGCACAGGATTATTGTGTAAGCATATTGGGTGTTGGATAAAATTTGTCCACAAGCCTGCCGAAATGTTTTTCAAATGAGCAAAAAGAAAAAGTCCTCATATCCCAGGAAGCTAGAAACTGCCTTTAAAATGTAAAATTTCCATGAGAGAAACATCCTCATGGAGATATAGCGTCATGATGTGTACAGCCCCTCTCATCCCTCACACGACTCTCCTCAACAGAGTCTGCCATCTATTTCCACCGTGATTACCAAAGTAATCTGTATCACATCCCTCTTGCATCATTTATCCCGGATTGTAAATTCAAACACGCACTCTCACTCACCCGAGCGCTAACCCACACTGTCCGCACGTACCACCAACTTGTTTTCCACTTTTTTGTTCATGCTTCATTTTTTTTTCTTCAAAATGAGAATTACGACTAATGGGCCGATGTTGCTCCGATCGACTTTGATTTATGACAAGTTATGGGGCACGTATAACGTCCCGGACACATTCATTATTATTTTGCTCAACATGAATGGGTTTTATTATAAACCCTGACGTCCCCGGACTCCGTGGAATCAATTAAGTGACAAAAAGAAGCAAAAGACACATATATCGTGCTGTTCATTATCCCACTACCTGATATCCTCTAAGAAAAAAGGCGGAGCGAGCATTTTGCTATGTAACTCAGATCATTGGACAGTTGATACGTTTAATATGTTCTTAATTATCACAATCAACAATAAAAAACATTCATGATGGCCCATTAATGTCTGTTTTTGATAATGATTATTACATAAAAATAGTAATAAGACTGTGAGCTTTAAACCGTTCGAAAAGTAACACAAATTGATATGTTCGGTACAATGTAATTTGCTTAACATATATTTTTAAAATGTGGTCAAGAAATGAGTACGAAATTGGCGAAGGTATATTGAACAGGATGTCCAAAGTTATCAATTTCAATTAATCGCTTCTCTCTCCTTATGTAACAAACTCTTTTTACAGGGTTGGTTTGCTGTTGTTTCCTTTTTACAACTGTACAGTAGGGAGCAAAGTCAACGATTCAATCCTGCAAAAAATCTGTCTGGTGCCAATAATTATACTTTAACACAGACTCAACGCCCTTCTGGCTCGAAATAGACTTCTATAAATTAATACTAATAAAATAAAATAATGTGATTCTGTACAAACACGAAACTACAAATTACAATTATCATATAAATATTTTGGAATCTATTGCGTATTAAAAAAGTAGGTCTTTGAAAGTCTAGTCTATAAAGTATTGAGTGTTGGGGAATCACAGATAGGCAAGTTATAAAAAAACTAGGAAATCTCCCTACACACACGCACTCACACACACATCCACTCACACCTCCCCACCCTCATCCCCACTTACCCACTCAGACTCGCACACATTTCAATGGCCACGAAGTGATCTCCTTAAAACGTCACTGTAGAACGTATTATGACAGTCTAAGTGCTTTACGTTAAGCACATTATCAGTAGCGACAGTGTATTAAGGCGAAGAATGTATCGAGGCTATGAAGTATTTTCCAATACCTCTCGCAACTTTACTGATAGAGAGCGGTAGTTCTTGATCACAGGAATAATCCTCCGCCCCCTCCACTTATCAGAAAATTCACTCTGTAAAGGAGTATGACCTTCCGTATCTATAGTACTATTTAACATCACCGGTATATTGTCTGGACGAAGTGTTATCTAAATGTAAAGATTGTTGTATTTCATGTTTCAATCTTATATTAATAATTTTCCCTTACTGCATTATGTCACCTATATGAACGGTATGTTACAACTTTTGTATCTCTGTTTAGGATTCGTCTGAACCTTCTTTTCTCTTTAAAAACGTGTCATTTCCTATCATCATCGTAGTATTACTGCTACTACTACTACTACTACTACTACTACTACTACTACTACTACCACTACTACCACTACTACTACTACTACTACTACTACTACTACTACTAATACAACTACTTCTAATTTACCACTATTAATAATAATAATAATAATAATAACAATAATGATACTAAGAAGAAGAAGAAGAAGAAGAAGACGAATAATGACAACACTGAAGAAAATAATGATAATGACAATATTAATAATTATTATAATAATGAAAATAATAATTATGTTTACCCAGGGAAGCCTCATCAGCTTCTGTGCTATTATTCCTAATGGCTCTGCATTTATTATGACCACTATGATTGCCAGCTCCTCCTTTACACCTGGGTGGAGAGTGGCGAATGTGGATTAATATATCTGGCCAACTGACGTCAGTGCCGGGTTGAGATTCGAAACTTAAAACCTTGGATTAAGAATCAAGTGCATGAACCACTTGACCACGATACCCATACAAGTCCTGTCCACTTGTAAACGATATCCACGATACACTAGATTCACATCGTCTGACGAAAGCAGATAATGATTATAAACACTGTTAAAAGTAGCAGAAACAAAAGCTACTTAAAAAAAACACCTTTTTCTGTTTAATGTACACTGTAAAAAAATAATAGTCGAAATAACTCAATAAAATTGAGGAAAAGAATTGCCTTATTTTTATTAAGTAAATATTACCTACGGCATCCTAAGTAGAATTTACTTATTTTGCTGAATAAATTTTTACTCAGTTAAATCGAGTTACATTAACGTAAATAATTTAAGTATTGTAATCATTTTAGATAATTAAAAAAAAGCTATGATAGGATTACATATTGCACGATTTGGGACCCATCTAATCTAACAAGTAACATCCACTAATCATTCACTACTTCTATTTAAGATTAATCTCTAATCACTAAAACTACTTCTATTTAAGATTTAACCGTATATATATATCTACCACCATCACAATCTATTACATACGCTTTAATTCGACACATATTGAAAGGCTCCAAATTTTATATATACTTGATCGTAGCATCTTAAAAGGAAAATTGGTTGACAATTTCCTGAAATATCAAGTTTTGATTTGTTTTGAACTGGGTAACAATTAAAAATTGTCTTGTCTTTGCTTAGCCATGTTAAATGAATTAGTAAATGTTTTAAAGTCCTTAAATTTTCATTCAACCACAAAAAAGAATTGTTTTATTTAAAAAAGAGTTTAATTTGGTCTTAATGAATATTCATAAATTATGTAAATATTTCTATTACGCACTGCATCGGTCCTTACTTTAAAAAGATAAGAATAATCAACATAAATTGTTTGAGTAATACGTATAATTTCAGATTTTGAGTTAAAATTACTAAATTAATACAAGCTGAAATTACTTAAAGTTCTTAAGTATTTGATTTTACTTAAATATTCCACGTATGTTCTACTAAATTGAAAGTTTGAGTTAGCAAGACTTTAATTTAGTGCGTAAGTGGCAAAACTAATGTTTTCAAGTAAATTCTACATGGACAAAATACGTAAAAATTACCAATGAACAAATTCTTTTTTACAGTGTAATGATTGGGATTTTCCATATATTTCTGGTCAGCGTAAAACTTCTTAGCCAGAAAAACTTGTGAAAAAAGTGACACGATTAAGTAAATAACTATACGTTAGGAGATTCCACTACTGCATGTATTTTGAAAACAGTGGTAATGACTGCCTTATGCATTTACTAAAAACTTCTGTTTATGCTGGTAATTCTGAAGGAGAATGAAATTATGAATAGAAGCTTTCGACATATTTCTATCCCCGTCTACATCGATTTATATTTCATAAGAAACTATTAAACACTCATTTACCGTAGCGGTTGGTGGTTTCCTTAGACAGCTTTCCAGATGGGGATTTCATTCAATTGAAAAATTACGTTTCAATATTCATGAATTTCATCACCTTGAAAATTGTTCACGTGACGAATCTATTTAATGCCTATTATCTGTTGAACCCGTGCTGTATAAGCCCATTTTAAACTCACTTGCTTTAGGGACTAGTCGCTCTTGACCTGCAGTTTGCTTTCAGGAACTTGCAGATGCCGGTTTTTTCAGATTTATATTGAGATGCAATTCATATCATTGGCCTCCTCTGACATAGCAAAGCCGATGTCCATTTCAAAATCATCATAACAACAATAACAATACATACATATGAATAAAAACATTCGCACATAGGCCTTACAATGAAATAATTGTATAAATAATAATTATGATTTTAAATAAATTATAATAAACTAACAATCTGTATTTATACATATATTTCTTTTGGGAGAGGTTACGTGTATGCAGACTTTCCGACATTTCGCGACCCTCCTAACAATAGCATATTATGAAGAGTTTCATTCCAAAAGGAGCTAAATCCACTTTGGGTACTTCTGAGTAAATCACCTTTTTTATTTCTCTACTTTCCCTTTAGCCATGGACTTTAATGTTGTTATATATTTTAAAGGTGTCACCCTGGACCAATAATATATGATGAGAAAAAATCTACCAGTTTTTCCTGAATTGTACTAAATTTTTAGAATTATTTTTTTCGTGGATTTAGCTCCTTTTGGAATGAAACATGATATTGTACCTGGAAAATTTCATATTTTCTCAATAAAGTCACTGAAATTTATTCAAATTTAGGAGCAAACCTTTCCTTTTAAATAATAATAGTGGATCACAACTAAAAAAAGCTTTTGAAAAGAAAGTAAACAACATATCACATTTTCATTCCAAAAGGAGCTAAATCCGTTTCATTCCAAAAGGAGCTAAATCCATTCCAAAAGGAGCTAAATCCGCAAAATCTAAAAATTAACTTAAAATCAGAAATAAGTGGTAGATTTTTCTTTTTATCATATATTATTGGTCCAGGGCGACACCTTTAACATATATAACAACATGAAGGTACATTGCTAAAGGGAAAGTGGAGAAATAAAAAAGGTGATTTACTCAGAAGTACCCAAAGTGGATTTAGCTCCTTTTGGAATGAAACCGATTTGGATTTAGCTCCTTTTGGAATGAAACATGATATTGTACCTACATTTTTTCATACTTCCTGGTGAAATTTTCGAATGTGATATAGTGCATTTTGTCCCCATGTAGGATATCATTATTTTAAGACAAATAACTCCATTTTTATAAAATATGGATTTAGCTCCTTTTGGAATCAAGCTCTTCATATATATATAATGGATTCTTCTCTCCCTCCCTTCTCCAACATCCCCCACTCTTTCCCGCACCCTCGCCCTCATATTGTGGACCGCTTATGCTACCACTCTCTCTCTCTGTGTCTGTGTGTGTGTGTGTCTCTCTCTCTCTCTCTCTCTCTCTCTCTCCTTTCTACCGGCTGTCCTGTATGTATTGAAATCGGGGTAATCAGCCTAGGAATCGATTCGTCCATGTCAGCACTAGAAGAAAACTATTCATAAAAGGAAGGAGAGAGAAAGAGAGAATGAAAGAAGAGGAAACCCTCGGAAGCTAATTTGGTGGGAAGACGACGGTGTCATCCAACTCCATTCCATAGCTGGTCGCTGATCGTTATTCCAGAGGAATTCATCATCGCGACAATACCTACGTAAGAGCAGTTATTCCAAGGATATACCCTCTGCAGCTGATCGATGTACGAATACACGACAGAACCACTCTCTAATTATTATGAAGCCTGGCTATGCCTAAATTATGGGGACAGTGGTTTTGCTTTGCTTGTTGTGTTCTGTTGTTGTGTTGAAGGGACCACAAAGACCCATATCCATCATAGTGTATAATTAACTTCTTTTAGAAAAATAAACTCACTTTTACATTTCTTCGACTGCCACTTGGAAAGCTTCTTCAGCCAAGCTTCTTTACAATCTCACCCAACCTCAACGAAAATAAAAGTGGCTAAGATATAACACAAAAAGAACAAAATAAACCACTGCCATATAATCTTGGTATCGGGCGACGTTTGAATTTTCAGCTTCCCACTTTCCTCCTGGGTATGTAGTGGCAAAACGGGACGGGTCAATTTTAAATCTGCCAAGCACTTTTGGGTAAGCGATGTTGAGTGTTGGAATTGATAGTTTTGTTAAGTATTCCCCAACTTTTAACCCTTTATATGCCGTATATGATAATCGGCCCGGAGGCTTGTTTTCCACACGTGCAGATGGACACAAAAACAATATGCACCAACCGATGGAGGGGCTGCTTAGTGCAAGACAATGCGTGTGGGTATTTTTGCAAGTATACCCCATTTTTGTTCCTGTTTAGCTCTTTGACAACGTTTGTAACACATGTAAGCATATAGATATAGCTTTCACCGGAAACAGTTAAATAATCTTGACATCCGCAGATTACCTATCCCATGATAAAAACGACATGACACAGTGAGACTATTTTTTGTGACACATAAAGAGTTAATCCGCAAATCAATTCACAAATAGCCATTCGTGGGGCTGGGCATGCACGCTGTGATATGAATGATACCGTTCGTGTACCCATTGACTCACCGTACAGTGGACTAAAAACAGTGGGCGTTCTGCCCTTCCTTATAAAAATACCTCTAGGAGCATTGACCTTATGAACCCAGACAATTAAACTATGGTTACAATTAATACAAGGTTCATGGATGTATTCAACAATAATACCATCATAAAAAAGCTTGCCTCCACAGGCTTAATGTTGGTAAAAATCAAAACTTCGATACGTGATGCGAGTTAACTGTCCTACATCAGGGACTTTGTATTTAGCTGGTTTTATTTTGCACGAAATATATGCATTATTTTGTCAGATATTAAAGTGGAGTAATTATGTGAATATCATTATGTAACATCTGTGAGCAGCGAAGACAAAAATATATAAGAGTAAATTCTGAATAAACACATTCTGACTAAAAATGACCTTCTCTGACCTCTCAAATTGTCTCCTTTTGGGGGGATAACACAAATTTCAATTTAATGAAAGAAACCGCACCACTTTAACCCCATTTTCATAGTTCTTTAATGATAATAATATTCCGATTTTATATAGCGTTTAATACATTCAACACCTGGTGCCTCGACAGCGGTTATTTTGCTACCATCCCATTTAAATCCATTTTTTGTAAATTCCATTTGCATATTTTCCTTTTATCTTTTCTTCTCTCATTATTCTAAATTTCTATATATTTATATATGTGTATGTAATGTTTGAATTGTACTTTATTAAAATATTAAAATAAATGAAATGAACGATTGAAAAATAATAATTGAGTGTTACTTCAACAATTCATATACCAAATATTATACACACATGGTTTTATAATTGAGCTCATAGTTATATTTCCTCTTAAATTATCTTGCATTACGACTTCAATAAGGTGTGGGTTGGAACATCTCCGCATTGTAATACTGTACTTCCTGAGTGCCCTGCAATCAGTACTCCTGAGTTTGAGTGGCAAATGTGAATTAACGTCTTGCCAAAGGGCGTTGGTGCCGGACTGGGATTCAACGAAGACGAAAGAGTTGATGCATGGCTGATTGTCAACGAAATGGAGTCTTTTGTCAACTCTGTTTTTTGCTACGGCAGGCAGCCAGTGAAAGTGAACTTGTTTAATCAAATTATGGAAATGCAAGCATTATTTTAAACAAACAGATCTTTGATTTTCCTTGCTCTTTTTTCCTGATTGAGGTGTCATATGAAAGGTAGTAATTTAACTTTTAAAAAAATGTGATTTTCTCCTTGAAATTCAGATACCGCCCTAAAAATGACTTTTTGGTTTCCTCTCTTGAATTTGTTTGTAATCATTAATGTGTTAAGTATGCATCATATGAGTTGCATCAAATGAAGGAGGAGGATCTAAGCTTTACAAATATGTGTCATTTATGGATTAAAATTGTTATTGATTAAGTTATGATAAAACATCGATAATTCTCGCTTTTTTTTTCTGGGACGCACTGTATACGTATATATTATATCTAATAATTGTGGTGCCTTATTTATTTATTCATGATTTATTTCAACAGGATAGTATCATTCAGTTCCACTTGAAGCCAGTGGATCTGCTTTTCAAGAAACCCTGTATAATACAATGACAGTATACAAACATACTTATAATAATACAACGATTAGACATTGTACATATGTGAAATATCAAATTAAAAATATATCTTTTAAATAATAAGACTATAACTTGTCTTCCTGTAGGCCCAGCAATTATTTTTGCCCTCAGCGAATGTAACGTACTAATTTATACCTGGGTGGAGAGTGGAAAATGTGTATTAATGTCTTGCCATAGTACGTCAATGCAAGGTTGAGATTCGAACCCTCAACCCTTGGATGTAGAGTCAATTGAATTAACCACTGAATCACTACACCTGGACATATTGTGAACAATATGACACTCCTGCGTTTATGATGCTATGCATTAGGCGGAATGGGTTTTTTCTCATGAATTAATGACCATGATTCCTCAATTAATTACAGCCACCATAATAGACAATATGCCTTGTCTTTACAAACACATGCCATGAAAACATGTTTGGCAGACACATCAAAGTGATCAAACATAACAGAAGAAGAGTGCGGGAGAGAGTTCGTTGACATTTTCAATAACATTCACTTACTATCTCTCGATCTAAAGTCCGCGGGGAGACACAATAGATTTACTAACTCAAAATTGTGATAGTATGAGATTAAATGAGTAGTGCATCCATTTATTTAGATATATATTAGATCGCATTTTTAGTAGCATGCACACATTCAGCGTGCGATTTATATACATTTTCAGAGGGCGTTCTGATTTAAAACAAGAATTGTCATTTGATTATGACCGGACGGCTAATTGTACCGATGGAGTGGCAATATCATTTTGTTGATGCAATTGTTTCAGTTTATGATTTCGATGACCACATTCATATTTGCTTTGCTCCCATTACATATGAACAGTTCTACACTACCGAAAGTTATTCCATCATAATTCCATGAATTGAATTGATTATCAATTACGAACCAATATAATGGTTTATGTCTTTCAAGCGTTCAATTATGTTTCAGTCATCTGACAAAACGATTCATGGAATAATATTACACTTATCTCAAAGAGTTTGTTGGCACCAACTTTTGACTTTCGAGTAAATTGAATTTGATTAACTATATATTCGTTGCATTGTAATTGAATGTAATAAATCATCTAAGGGCGGAACGTGTAATTAGATTATTTCATATGAAATATTCTCACGCAATTACTGTGACAAAAACATTTAATGAATAGTATTATACGCTATCAAAATTGAAAAAGAAAATGCTATACAGAAAACCCAACTCACAGTAACCCTTTGGGGACTTGAAGTGAATAGAAACGACTATGACAGGCGCCTCGACAGTCTTTCAACATTTTATATCGCGCAGGAATCTATTCCCTCGCAAATAGTCATAGATAAGCCAAATTCAAATAACCTTCTGCAAATAAATCATTTCATTTATGTTAAACACCATCGCAAGTACAGACAAAATGGGGAAAAGTGCGATTGTAAATGTCTTTGTACCATGGTTGTCAATTTGCTTCATGATAAAATATCGCGGTTGCACATAATTTGCAGACCACATGGGTTTTCTATATTCTCTCGAAATGTTATTTTCTATTGCCAGTTTATACTTGTGAGATGATTCTTACCTCTCAATTTATTATATAATTGAGGAGCGGCACTAGTGAACTGGGGGGGGGGGGTACAGGGTACAGGAATGGTCGCCCCTCCCCTCCCAATGGTGAATCCAGCTATTGAGGACGGGCTATTTGTGTCATTTTCTGCACCGTTTGTACTACTAGGCTAATAAAACGTGAGAGAAACATGCCTTCCAGTAAAAGTTGAAGTTAAAGGGTGTTCCCCCTTGTCTCTTTTTTTGCCATTGGTTGTGGGGTTTATTGCGCTCCTTTTGCCCTCTTTCTTGGCTTAGCCACTGTCCATACTAAAAACAAAAATCAAATATATATTTTGCAATTTTATAATGTGTTATAATGTTTGAGGAAATTTAGTATTTGTGACAGTTTATCATTTCGTTTTTGAAAATAACAGTTTATATATATATATATATAT
The DNA here is from genome assembly GCA_035222895.1 of Strongylocentrotus droebachiensis. Lineage (NCBI taxonomy): Eukaryota > Metazoa > Echinodermata > Echinoidea > Camarodonta > Strongylocentrotidae > Strongylocentrotus > Strongylocentrotus droebachiensis. The sequence goes on from JAVYIG010002171.1 coordinate 47,712, forward strand.
ATATACCCATATATATATATATATGAATTTGCTACTTTATGATTCATTGTCAGTAAAATACTTATTGTACTTTAATTTTTGTTATCGAAAAACTGTAAACTTACATGAATGCAGAAGAAAATCAAATCAAGTCCTGTCCTTTTCTTATTGTTTTGCCAAATCCATCCTTTAAACAAATTTGAATCCATAGATTCGGGGATACTTTGTCAACCTTGGTAAAATACTAATAAGTGTTTCTGACTCCGCCCATGGTGTTAGAAACGTGTTTATTTCTGACTGAAATTATGGAGAGAGGAATGTCTGCAACATTTAACCCTTGCACGGACATTGAACTGTTAAGATCAGTGTATGCGACCGATTGGAGCATATAGCCATCGTCGTAGGTGGGGTAATTGTAGTTTGCAGTGAGTTATTCATGGTAACGTTCATTCTCTTGCTATCAATTTTTTTATATTTCTATTGAAACAAATATATAAAACGACCAGAGTATATAACTGAAGGGAAAGCTAAAGAAAATAAATATGGACAGATGTCATATCATATTTTAAATTCATATTGTATGCGTGACAAAACTTGAATGTGGCAGTCCATTTTCACTGCCATTATTCTACCGAAGCAGGTAGAGAGGTAAAAGGGGTGTAGCATGGCAAATAGTGGTTAACGCCATCTACGACTTCTTTTGGACAACTGCATATAAACGAATGGACTCGATTAACGGTCTGCGCGCGCTAGCGTTCGCGAAACAGACCGAAGTTCTCATCACGCTTCGGTTTCGCTTCATTTGCACGCACGTGAATAATGCGTTCGCGTCGTCCGTAGTCGTAATTACACCCGATTGGCTCTTAGTCAGGCCACGGGAAAGACACGTAGTCTCGTCATGCTACACCCCTTTAAGCAGTAGCTGGTGGTAGGTTAGTCTAGTTCTGGACGTGGGTGTGGCAGCCTGGGATTCGAACCCACACCCTTGGACTGAAAGTCAAGTGAATAATACTATGACACATCCAAAACTTCATGTTCTACATTGAATGATCGAAATTCGAAAGTGGCTGTTTATTGGCGAATATGGAAATGAAATACGGCGAAAGGTCACTCTCTCATGCAGTCACACTCCGCGAAAGTAAATGATGATTATGCCTTTCGGCTTTAAAGGGATAGTTGAGTTCTGTTTTCAGACCGCAAATGCCTTCAAAGTAATGGTTATTGCTCTTATTCTTATCTATGACATTTATAGTGCCCTTTTAGAACCTGAAATTGCTACGAAGGTAACTTAAGACTCCAAAATGTGTGACATTTAGCCAATACGATCATACCAATTCAGCTCTACTTAAAAAAAAAAAAGTGACCATTAATTAATTATTTAAAGGGAGTGGGTAGTCAGTTTCCATGTGCAGAAGGCCATAATTCGCTGACACCAGACTTGGTGGAAATACCATTAATGGGAGTACAAATCTGCACACAGCAAACCCGTTGGCCCGTCAAGAATTACCCCCTAGTCTCTCGGAGCATGCTCGAAGATTCTTCGGGCGAAGGAAAAGCAAAGCATTACATAAGGTCTAATGGTCATAAAACTCAAGGCTAACCCTGGTGATTGACAACACCTGTTATTGGGTAAACACCCGAACGGTGTCGAATTCCCCATGAGAGCTGACTACTCTGTGACTTTAATTAAAAATAACAATACACGAGCCAGCTAATTGTGGGTAATATAAGCAACACAAACAAGCCAACAAAAAAGCCAACATCGGCATTGGCTGAAATACGACGTAAAAGGCGTTAATTTCGTGTTTTTTTTCAACGGTTTTTTCATATTTTTCAAAATATCTAATATTTGTGGTGGTACACAAGTATTAGAAATCGTTATATTTCAGCCGTCTCTAAACCGATTTTGATCAAGCAAAGATTATTTTGTGTTCTTTCAACTTTGACACTCAGTTTGTCATTATCTCACAATTTTTTTTTGTAGCGCCCTCTGCAACAGAACTCAACTATCCCTTTAACTGATACGCGGTTGTAATCGAGTCTAAAGTGATGGAATTGTAAATAATGAACTCTTTATGCTGTATAGCGCCCTCTCAAGACTGATATTACTTTAGCTCTAAAACATTGTTTCTTGACTATGATCAACCTATTTGCTATTACCGTTTGGAAATTATCATTATCAGAACTGCACATTCCTGAGATTTTCATGGTCGCAGCTATTATGGAATGGCCTCCGGCGCTATTTGAACTATTTGAAATTTACCGAGAGCACTGATAAATTTTTGATTATGTAATTTCTCGAAAGCAGAAGTGTTTTAGGGGCTAAATTTTCTAGTGCTTATAATACATCCACAGGGGTATCCCAATGTATCACAATTTTAAAGAATTACTATCAATCCAATTGTCAAAATTTCCCAAAACTGTGCATTACCTTTAAAGGAAGTTTGCTAACACAACATAGAATTGAAGGAGTTGAAACCTGGGAGTAATAAGCGATAAGCATATGCGGGAACTTGGATGAACGTTGATAAAAGTGACTGATGTTTTTAAAGAATTTAGCCATTTGTATTATTATTATTAAATCATTATTCTACACACTGCGTGGTGAATGATGTTTAACCCTTAGTGAAATGGGCTATTTTGAGCACCTCACTGACTGGTGGGGGGGGGGGGGGGGGGGGGGCTCGAATATCCGATCAACACGAAATATTTAGATATTTACCTAAGGAACAAGATGGTATAATAAGTTATGTCCTCATATGCACATTTTTGTCCGGTTATAGCCCTATTAATTATGCAAAATGCAAATATTATGCATTTTACAGTAAACTCTACATAATATTTGTCTGTAGACTTGTGAAGAATCTTGAAAAAATGTATTGAATAAATGTTTCCTTCATCTCAAATTCATGAGGTTTCATTATTTTATTTACATAAATTATGAATACGCAAATTACCCATTCATAAATATGAATATCAAATCCGGAAATATACAGGGAACTAGAATCATTATAAAAATTGTCAGACTCCACTTGTTGAATGTTGAAACTCATTATTCATATGAGACTTCTTTTCTAACACAAACAAATAATTTGATGTAATTAATAATGATAATTTCGTCTACGGCTGATCGTCAACGAAACGGAGTTAAGTCTTTTGTTAATTCCGTTTGTTGCTACGGAAGGCAGCCAGGGAAAACGAATTCGTTTAATAAAATTATTGAAATGCAAGCACTACTTAAAAAAAAAAAAACCTTTGTATTCCTAGCTCATTTTTCCTGATTGAGATGTCATATGAAAGGGCAGAAACTCAACTTTCTGGAAAATTTGGTTTCCTCTCTCTTCATTTTAATCACTTATGCATGACATATGGGTCATATGAGTTGCATCAAATGAAAGAAGAGGTTTTCAGCTTTCCAAATATGTGTCATTTACTAATTATGAATGTGACTAAGTTATGATAAAACATCGATAATTCTCGGTTTCGTTTTTTCTGGGACGCACTGTTTATTCGAGTGCGAATGTGCCGAACAAAAAAAGATAAACGTTTTTGTATAAATTCTCGTCTGTTCATTTTAATGTAAACAAAATAAAAATCATTTGTGTGAACAATAATGTTATAATCCGATTTTGCTTAGATTATTAGTTTGCGTACAGAATTTGTGATAATCTGTTTCTTTTCTCCCACATCTTTTTAAGTAGTTTTTTTTTTGTGTGTACATGTTTAACGTATTTGCTAACCTCCTTTTCATACCGATATATGTACCTTTAAATGTTTGCACAATACATGTACGTGTATATATGTCTACGTCAATAACAACCCAATATTTATCGATTGAACAAGTCTATTATTAAATCAATTACACTTTAAACTGTTTGTGGTTTTCTTTTACAATTTATGTCATTCTCATGTAAAAGGCTAGTGTTTAGTTTATCACTACTTCACTGGTTTCTCTTCTAAATCATATGATTAAAATAGACATTGCATGTCAAATGAAAGCTCATGAAAGTAAAACGTGTCATATTATTTCCCTGAAAAATACATTAGTGACCACAATCAGACATTAACAATTGAATCTCGGTACACTCCCCCCCCCCCCCCCCCCCAACAAACGAAACCGAAATCATATTAACTCGGCGCTTCGATGATACGTATACAGTGCCACTTCCGGATTAACACAACGCCCAGTATTAACACACGGTAGACGATAGATAGCAGCCATATTATCATTAATTATAATGATTTAATATCCATAAAATTAGTGAAATTAGGCAAGACAGTAACATGGATCTGCAGTGTACATCGTCTGAATCCAGTGACCATGATATAGATGCTATCAATGGGCCAGTTTCCAAATTATTGTAATTTCTGAATTAAAATACGTGTTTACATTTAGACTATGTTTGATCGTGAGTGGGTAGATTCCTCCAACGTAATGTACCATCGCGAATTACGAACTTGCTAACCAGACTAGACGTCAGATATCGCAGTTTGAACACGGTGCGGAGAGTGTTTTGAGTAATGTCCATAGACAAAAGGCTATTTACAACAAAGAATGTTGTGAAATTTGTTTCAAGAAGCCTCCACTGACCAATATACGAAACAAACACTGGGCGATGTTTGATTTGATTAGATTTTGTTGGTCACTGTGATTTTAGCATGAAGGATGACCGGCAAATGAATAGCGATTACAATATTCCGTACATGTTTTGTTAATTTTCATTGATTTCATTAATATATAATATATATTCATATATATTTTCTTTTGTCAGTTTAATGTTATAAGCAAAATTATCCTTTCTTCTTTTTTAGTTTATCTTTATATAATTCAAAGAACATACAGTCACATGGAAAACAATCAATACATGCAACAAACATATACAGCAAGAACTATAGACTCCATGCAGTGGTTACGAGCTTTTGTTTATGTTTTGAGGACATAATACAATCGCCTACGTCATTATTATTGCGGGCGTTTTATTGGTTTTATTTTAGTTGTTTTTAGTTAATTAAGTATCTAAAAAAAAAATCTGAAATATTTATTTCCAAATTCCTGAGGTTAAAAACTTTCCATTGATATATATTTATATGTTTATAGAATGGCTGCTTTAATACCATATCATGTATCAATGCATGAAGTAGATTAACCATGTGAGTTGTATACTCTTAAGCAGGGCTCCCACTTCTGTACTTCTGAACTCACTCTGTATTCTTAGTTGACCATTTTAAAGGGTATTCGTTCGTAATCCATTGATTGGGAAGCATTATTGAAACATTAACGTGGGCGGCGTATTAAACAATCAATTATCCATCCGCGAAATCATGTGTGACATGAGTGATGAACTAATTTGCATAATCGGACAAGTCCGCGATCTATATAAATTAGGGACTTTTAGATTTGCGCGGGCTGATACGTGTGACGTCCATTCAAGGCAGTGCATTAAAAGGACGTCGATCGTAGCAATCCACGTTGTCGTTGTGCAAATCTAAAAGTCCCTTATATAAACTAGTCCACATTCCCACAATGACTGCGAATGAATTATTACGATACGTGAGTATGCTTACGTCATGTTAACCAATAGGCATTAACATTTCTATAGGATAATCAAACGAACTGGTTGTTGGCCATTTGCGCATGCGTCCTGTAACCTCGTATTTTGTTAGATACAGGAGACTGCGTTAAGAATCTCACTTCAATCAAGTTGTATCTTCTCTTTGAACAGGATGGGGATGATTACTATAAAGTGTGTGCATCTTTTACTTATAGCGGTCTTGTTATATACGGTGATTGGAGGGAGAACCACGGGTAAGTATTGTTTGAATATACAGTTTAAAAACCTTCAGAGCTACCAACAAAATGTGCAAATTCTACTCAAGGATCATTATCATAGGATGAATGAAAATAATAATGAAATAGGTATAGCCTTGTTTTCATTTTCACCCTTATTTGCGGGTGTCAATATAGTGTACGTTGATTGAACTTCTTCACTTCAAGGAAAAGATACATTATAAGACCAATTACGCTTCTTTTAGAAAGTTTTTACAGGAATATTTGTCGTACCTTATTCTATTGTAGTTCACAAATATGAAATCAGGTCGTACATCACATTTTTTTTTTAAAGGAGCTATATTTAGTTTGCTAAAAAAAAAACAGAAAAATGAAAAACAAAACAAAACAATATTAGGCGGTTATGTTAACATCACCTTTTGTCAATGGTAATGATATCCAATGTTCTTGAGGTCGGCAAATAAGACGGGCACACTTTCAAATGAAATAAATAACTGAACTTCGAAAGTGAAGAATTACATTTTATACTTCGATGTAAGGTTTGAGCTAAGTTACCAGCATAAATAAGTCAAGTTTTAGAGCCGATACTTTGAACGGAAATGGAAATAATAGACATATTTTTTCAGTCAATATTCTGAGTATGATTTGCAAAACAATGTATTCTTCCATCAATGAGAATACGATCCCATAGACTTTAACACAAAATAAGGCAGTGGTTAGCAAGGACAGGTGAAGAAGAAAGAGCAACTTGTGAATCAACAGACAATCACAAGCTTAGTAGAAATCGGGTGGTTCAAACATTTGCCCGGGAACGCAAAGGTAGATACCACGTTTAATACTTCATACGCAACATATATAAGTATATATTCTCTGAACCCTGGTTTTAAATGGGTACTTGGTACCTTTCACTTTCAATTGTAGCATTGCAATCGCTAGTAATACGATTTTGACCCATTGTTTAAACACTTAATGTGTGAAGATGAAACAAAAGCCTAGAAAAACCCCTCGCTAGTTATTTGCCAGGTCTATAAATACAATACTATCTATTACAATGCTTAGTTTCCGAAACTTGAGTCATCTATCTTATCTTTAAACAAAAATAATCATGATTCGATTTCGTCTATTTTCTTGTCGGGTAATTATCGCTAATACGTCTTTGCCTATATAATTGTTTCATAATATTGTTTATTCATACGCTCTTTCTTAAGCAAGTGACCTAATCTGGCTGCGATACACTGTATCTCTAGAAATTACAATAGAAAACAATCGTTAGTCAAAGTTTTCGACATTCTTCTACCTAGATGTACGTCTCGTCAACGGCTCAAATAGTGCTGAAGGCAGGGTAGAGATACTGTACGGTGGATCCTGGAGAACTATATGTGATATGGACTGGGATCTAAGACACGCCAGCGTGGCTTGCAGAATGCTGGGGTTTGATGGAGCCTTAGACGCACCAACATCTGCTAGGTTTGGTCGAGGCTCTGGTCGTATTCTTCTGATCGGTGTTAGCTGTGTAGGAACAGAAGAAAACCTAACAGACTGTGCTCGTCTAAAAGATGACGTATATAAAAACTGTAGCCATGCTGAAGATGCAGGTGCTGTATGTTATTCAGGGGGTATGTTTCAACTTCGTAGGAATGTTACTCCAAGGGTTCAACAGTAAATTGAATGCAACATCATAAGAAAAAATTCTAATATCGTGCATTGATTTTTCTTATGCTTCTTGAATGACTACTTACAATTTTAGTCAAGCTAATTGAAGAGCATATTGGTAAAATGCCCCCACAAACCTAGTAGAACAGCTGTCCGACTATGAAGTTATTTGAGTCCTTATTGGAAGAGCACGAATATCGGAACCGTTATTTTCTTTTCTCGTCTTATTGACGGTTTGCAGGGTAAGCAATTACAACCAAAGTAGAATAATTTTGTATTATGTTTCTTTAGTTCTTCACACTTTAAAGTCGAACAGGCAATGAGAATGTCATACTCATCGTCTACAGCACACCCTGAACATGAAATTAATCATTAGGTAGTTCGGATAAGACAGGGAAATGCGATCATTTTCTTTTGTAATTGCCCTCATGCAATCTCATTGAACGTTTGATTGAACTTGCGATATCATTTCTAAGAAGAAGAATTAAATTCTTATTCTCTTGTAGCCCATCCAAATCCATTTGAAGTTCGTCTGATCGGTGGAGCGAACGAAGCTGAAGGAAGAGTAGAAGTTATGCATGACGGATCCTGGGGAACTATCTGTGATTACAGATGGGATCTGAGAGACGCCAGGGTGGTTTGTAGAATGCTTGGCTTTGGTGGAACCCTCGAAGCTCCGAAATCTGCTAAGTTTGGTCAAGGCTCTGGTCGTGTTCTTCTGATCCTTGTTAGCTGTGATGGGACAGAAGAAAACCTAGCAGAATGTGCTCATTTTGGAGTTGGAGACTATAGCCAATGTGGCCATGCTAACGATGCAGGTGCCGTATGTTATTCAGGAGGTATGTTTCCACTTCATCGGAAGGTTACTCTCATGGCTAAACAATAATTTAGATACAACATAATATGAAACAAAGTCTAGTATCGTCCATTGATTTATGAATGACTTCTAACAACCTAGAATGTTAATTTCAGTCAAGCTATTTGAAGGGCATATTTTGTAAAAAGCCCATAAAATTGCCCATACAAACCTAGTAGTACAGCTGCCTGACAGTAGATATCTTCAAGTGCTTATTGTATGTTCACGCAATCGGGACAGTTATTTTTTTCGTCTTATTGACGGTTTGCAGGGTAAACAATTACAAACATGGAATATTAATTTGCTCATGTTTATTTCGTTTCCCTAATTCTTTACATTTTAAATTCAAGCTCCAAAAAAGAAATTCCTAATCATCGTCTATAACCCACCCTGAACATGAAGTTAATCATTAGGTAGTTCGGATAAGACACGTAAATACGATCAATAACGTTTGCTGGAACTTGTGATATCAGTTCTAAGAAAAATTTATTACGTTCTTATTCTCTTGAAGCCCATCCAAATCCATTTCAAGTTCGCCTTGTCGGTGGATTTAAGGACTCTGAAGGCAGGGTAGAGGTACTATACGATGGATCTTGGGGAACTGTATGTGGTCGGAACTGGGATCTGAGAGACACCAGGGTGGTTTGCAGAATGCTCGGGTTCGAAGGAGCCTTACAAGCGCCGACTTCTGCTAGTTTTGGTCAAGGCTCTGGTCGTAATCGTCTGATCGGCGTTAGCTGTGATGGAACAGAAGACAACCTAGCAGACTGTGCTCATACAAAGATCGGACGTTACTCATGCAGTCTGCATACACGGGCGGCAGGAGCCATTTGCTATTCAGGAAGTACGTCTCCTTCTCATTTTAACCTAGTTGAAAAGATTTCCAACAATGAAAATCTTTGAGTGCTTATTAGACGATCACAAACATTTCCGTTGCCCCCGAATGCCACTCCCACCCTTCCGTTATAAACAAAAAGCATCATCGAAAATAATATCGCACCATGCTGTGCTCTAATCAGAATTAAGCACAGGTGTCAGTAGTCATACCCCAATTTAAAAAAGGGAATCGAAAGACAAATGTAGAAGGAATCCAAAACAATTCCATAGATACAAGAACTAAAAAAACATCTCAAACGATTTTTTTTAAAATAATGCTCATGATTTAAAAAAATACAGAGTAAAACTTTTGTTGATATTTTGAGACACACAAGAAAACGATGAGCGTTTTTTCTTTAATTTCTCAATTCTTAATTACCTTTCAGAATCTATGAGTACTATTAAATTCGAGACTATAGATGGTTCCTTGCCAAGCACCACCGTAGGAGGGCTACTATCAAAGGATGCAACTCTGTATTCACACACCCTTGGACCCTCCAGTTCGGATGAACCTGGACATCTACAATCGAATGAAGTTCCCCGCAATCTGTTCCTATTGCTCGGAATAAGTATTCCCGTTTCGAGCATTATTCTTATCGCAGCGTTCGTATATTGTCTACGTCGAACCCGAAAGAGAAGAGCTAAACAGAAACTTGACACAACTTTATACATGGATTTGATGCATGCTAAGTACTGTAGGCCTAAATAAGTTAGGCTCCATCTTTCAGGATCTTAGTTCCCCACCTAAATTACCAGAACGCTTGCCAGCCGTTGTATCATCTCGGGACAGTAAATTGCAGGTTGCTTTGACAGTTAGTCAAAATACAACAGGTGAACAGGTGCACATCATGGGTGAAAGCGAAAAAAATGTAACTCATGAATACAAGGGCATGAATACTATTTGTGAAAGATCTCCCAATTCTAATAGTGAAGGCACTGAAGGTTATCTTATAGAAACTGCTTCAACGTCGGAACCGAGAGTTTACATGGAAATAAGAACGACAACTGCAAATGAAGTAAGTTCTGGCAATGAGATAAGAATGTCAGGAGCAAGACACAGCAAAAAACAAGACGCGATTCATAAACACATGGACATCTATATGGGCGCCTATTGGTCGAAAGCCCGCAACAGGCACACACTGAGATCTTGGTGGTTACTTTCCTCCATCTTTCACAGCTTCGAGACCTGAATTAACTGCCATGGCAGGAACGGGAGCTGCACAGATGCAGTTTATAAATTCATTGACATAAATCAAAAGCCCTCAACAGACACAAACACACATCTTGATGATTATCTTTCAACTATTAGAGCCAACAGCTGCACATGGAATAGCCACTATAAATAAGGTCAAAATGATTTATTTTTTTTAAAGCAAAATACAGGACACAGTTCATGTCAAACCTAAATACTGAACAGATGTTGAAAGATGAGATGAAATTTAAATGGTCGAGGTTCATCTCATTCAGTATGTCTACATAATGATGAACTTTAGATTAACACTCACTAAGGAAAGACCATGCAGGACATATCCTTAAAATATATATCTCATCGGAGACCTTGAAGGTAATGATCAGGCGCGCCGGAAGCAGTTTGGGATTGAAGGGGCAAACCTTCTAGGGGCCTCACCTTCCAGGGGCAGGGACGTAATGAGCAAAAACGTTTGGAAGGGGGAAGGGGGGAGGGGGGAGGGGGGGGGAGGGGGACAGAAGAAAAATCTGCATCACCACCGCTGTTATACGTTACCCCGCGGAACGTTTTTCAAAGTGGAGTATTAACGATCAGGTAGAGCCTTAACTGGCGTGGGGTCCAGGGCCTGATCCTCGTCAGGGGGTCAAGGGGCTGAGCCCCCGGAAGCTCGGGGGTTTTACGTATTGAATTACGGTTAGATGAGCATCCAGTGGCCCTCTTTAAGGCCATCGATGTGGTCCAGGGGACAGAGCCCCCAGAAGCTCGGAGGTTTTAATATTTAACTACGGTTTAACTATTTAACTAACTGCAACACATGCGTTAACTTTTACGGTAGTTGCCATGAATATGCAAGTACAAATAACAGTTGTCTATTTTCTCGTGAAAACAGTCGGCCCCTTTTCAGGCTAGCCTGATTAAGGAGTGATTACAACTTCTTCACGAGAGAGAACACGATTCGTAATTGTACCGTTCTCGACTCTTAATCCTTGGTTGAATTCAGTTCCTCCCCCATCCCCCCCCCCCCCCCCCCCCCTCCGCGCAAACCGAGTTCCAACACCTCGTCTTGAGCTCTTTTGTCTTCTTGTCCTAAATTATTTTGACATCTCTTCTGGACTTTAAAGCTTCCGTAATACTCTACGTTATCATTTTTTTTTTAAAGCCGCGATTTTGCCGCGTCATCTCTAAATGAGGTCTGGTTCCTCTCTTAATTTAATTAAGATTGTTTAATAACCTGAAAATTGACTTGACGACCTGTCTAAACCGACAAATTTATCAACTATTGTATAGAGGTACGGATTGATGACCGAGTTGACTGGGAGAACAAGGGCAACGAGCCAGGCGTAGACATCGGTTAATAGACGTCATCAGCCTGCATGATGGGCATCCAACAGAAGAAATCCTTAGCGACAATGAGGGATAGGGTCATTGCCATCTTAATTTCATTAGAAGAGTACCTCTTGCGTCCTACGGCAGCGCTGCTGAAGCAAATGGAGTTGACGCCGAGGAAGACGGCGACGAAATACTAGCTGCCACGTGAAAGCAGATGAACCAGCAACAACCATGTCGACCTTGATGCCGATGGTATTTAGAATGTCCGTTTCGACATCCGCCTGGAGGTCGACCTTCTTTCGGGTCATGGAGACAGACCTACGTAGACATCACTGAGATCGTATAGCAACAGGTTTAGGACGGTCAGTAACACGGAAACGATCGACGTTGAGGATTAGGGCAACCATGCATCCAGATGATCCTCGTACAGACCCGAGTCGAAATGACAGTGATACTTTTCTTGAAGAAAGGGAACAAAATCCAGATAATTAAAGCGGTCAACGCTGATACGGACGATGATGGTGGTGGTGGTGGTTATTTTACCTGACTGCTAAGAAAGCATACATGCTTTTAATTAAGCAACTAGACGGCCGACGGCTTACCGGTCCTCTCCGAGGGACCTGGTAATGAGGATTAATGCCTTAATTACCAAAAGGTTATAGCGCATCGCCTTGGTTTCGAACTCGGATCACCGGATTACGAGACCACTGCTCTACCGACTGAGCTATTGCGCCTAAAAACTGAACTCTCGCTGCTCAAGAAGGTTCGAAACCCTGCAAAACAACATGTCGAAGTCGTCCGCCACTCATGCGCACGACCCTCCCAGAAGTATAGGAGTCCCCTATGTAAACATCAGCAATAGCAAGGATCAGCAGATAGACGCCCATGAATAGGTCAGCGATGGTTAGAGATGAGGGTGGACTATGTATTCGAGTGGTGGTGTTGGGGGTGTTTCACAAAGATCCTAAGTCGAACTTAACTCTAAGTTGCACTTAAAAGTTAAGCCTTTAGCATGCATGAAAATATTTTGTTAAAGTAAGGCATAACATGTTGATTCAATTCATTCATATTTTCAATTATCAAGGAGATTTCATGTTCTTGATGTAAAATGTACGAAAAGTCTAAAATACTTCAATTTTCGCTTTTGAATATATTTCATTTTAAGGCTACAAATGGCTCCCCATAACTTTTAAGTCAAACCTAGAGCTCAGTTCGACTTAGGATCTTTGTGAAACACCCCTTTGTGTGCTTGGTACGCAGTCGAGTCACCAGGACAAAGGTGTTGCCCAGTAAAGAAGTAAGGGCAAGGAACCAGATGAAGACCTTGATGGCGCCATTGTGGAGAATAGTCATACTGCAGGGTGAAGAGAGGCTCTGAGGGTTTGCGCAGGACACACTTCACATCCGATCGTAGAATACAACCAGGGATCAAAACACACGGGGGCAGTGGGCGATTCGCCCCCGTGAGCTACGTAATCGCCTCCTTCAGACTGCTCACGGGGGCAATTGTAAAATTATAAATCGCCCCCGTGAATTTATAAAATAAAGATATATTTTCTGTAATAATGAACTTTCACACAATATTGAGCTTCAACTTTCAAACCTTAAACCAAAGAAATGGAACTATGGAAGTTAGATTATCGTGCAGGATTTCTCGCTCGAAGTTTACGGTGTCTAGAGGCCGCGATATTGTAAACATAATGTACGCTTATTTGCCGGAAGATGGCGCTATATCTCTCATCTCCATATCTCTCTGTGTATTACCGATACAATTACAAACAACGGAAGCTCGCAGTGCAGTGCGGCCGTCAGCAGTGGCTTTTACCGAAACATTTTTTTTACACAACTGTTTAGCCACTTCAGTCAAATATACTTTGCAAACGACTGAGACAGAGTCCCACCCCCCCCCCCCCCCCACCCACTCGGGGGTCGGAATGACCGCATGCGTGTTGCCAAAATGTCCGGTAAAGGGGTACTTTTCGTGCGACAAAGTCCGGTCCGAGAAGTGTAAAAAAAAGGGTGTATTTGACTTTTCGCCCGGAGATTTCTTTAAAAAGGGGGTGATTTTTTTTCTTTCTCTCATCTCTTGGACTCCTGATAAATTTTTCCGAATTTAGGGGGGTACATTGAGCATTTTTCCGGATTTAGGGGGTCTCCAAGGCAGGAAAAGCCCGCGAAAAGCCCGCGAAAGGGGGGTCCGGAAATGTTGGCAGTCCTCAGATAGGGGTGCTTTCGAAAAGAGGGAACAATCATATGCGTACCCTAAATAAATGGGGGGGGGGGGCGGGGACAGAGTCTAGCATTTCCCTTAGCAGTTTTGTTTCGGGTTAAATCTATCCTCTCTTCTCTTTCATTATGTATTTCTTTGTTCTCCTTCAATCTATCTTCTTCTCTTTTGTCATGTGTGTCGTTTTGTTCTCTTCAATCTATCCGTTTTCTCCTTCGTTATATATTTCTTTGGTTTAATCTGCTAGATTCCCTTTCTCCTTCTTTATTTATTTTCCTGTTTTTCCTTAGTCTAGATCTATGATCCTTTTAGTTCTTCAATTATGTATTTCTATGTTCTTCCTTTGACTTATCCTTTTCTCTTTCCTTATGTATTTCCTTGTTTTTCCTTCTCCATATCCTCTCAACTTTCCTTGTTTTCCCCTTTCTATCATCTTCCCTTCCCTGGGTGTACGTGCTTTGTACATAAATAGTGCGCTGACGACTTAGATTTTTTCACTAGAACACTTCTTGGAATTTTTTCGCGAAAATGGCTAAACAGTTGTGTAAAAAAAATATGCGCGCGCCGGTAGTACCAGTGTGCACGCTACCACCCCATATATTGAGCTAGAGGCGGTCGCGCAAGGACCGAAACATGGAGAAGTTTTTCGTTGTGAAAAGCGTGAATCCTCTAAAATTTGGTTATTAAGAAATACCAGCAAATAATGAACCTCGAGCCCTGAATACAACACATCCGTGGGTCATATAGACAAATCTACCAACCAACCAAACAAGAGAGTAAAAACTGGTTAAGAAACTGAATGCAACCGCTAAAAGTCAGATTTAAATTCGTGTATGATCGAAGAATAGCAGTGAATAGAACATTTTCGTTTAGCACTCATTTAAGTTAAACCACAAACATGAACAGAATGCCGACATGAGATGATATAAACGAAAAGATTATTCCGATAAAATATATGATGTTTTTTTGTTTTATTGTATATATTATTTTTCCAACTTTTCTCGTCTTCAATTTTTTTTCTTTCATTTTCAATATCTTTCTTCCACTCTCCTTTGGTTTGCATATTTGCATATTTGCACCCGGCCTGCTTGTCATCCCTTTTCCACGCAAACTTCCTTTCTTCTTCTCTAAACTGTGCGCACTGAGTAACTATAGTGCACCTTTTCAAGTTAACTAAACACTGATTTTGAAGTAAGATTTCATTACTTAGCATTGGCTTTAATATATCCTTAAATTGTTATATGATTTATTTTGTTCATGTTCTTTTCAATATGTATTGCTTTCTCAAATTTCCATCAACCGACGCAGGACTCTAATACATACACGCACCCGGCCTTACATACACCCTGATATACATGCATGCATACACGCTTGTAATACATTTGCAATCTGTTATATAAACGACAGAGGTATCCACTGCATCTTGTGTCCAATTTCCATGAATGTCACCCCAACAGATACATCACTCTATTCAAAAGGCATAGTAATACAAGATTGACATACGAAAATTGTCAAAATATGTTTTTCTTACTAATAAACAAACCTAGCTATGTCAATTTCATTCATATCTGTATTAGTAACTATTGCGTTTTTCAAAAATCTTTATTTCAATTCATCATAGGTGACAGGGGCGGCGATCCCGGGGGAACGGGGGACACGTCCCCCCTCAATTTCTTTTAGGGGGAATCGTCCCCACCCCCCTCAAAATTTGAAGAAGTGCACACAAAAAAATGTATAGCAAAATACTGACTAAAGACTGCAACACACTTTGTGGCTCTGGAGGGCCCAAGAGTGCAGCGTTTAGACAAATAAAAATGCAAACATCTTCTCACTCGGTAGCTACGCTCCCTCGCATAATATCCTTCAAAATGTACAAGTAAATACCCGAGAAAATTGAAGTGTGAACAAAGTATATTGCTTGTTTTTAGGAGTGTTTTTTTTAATGCAACAAAACTTCCACAATCTGTAAGGGGGTAGTCACTTCTCTGACTTCCGGCACTTTCACCCCTCTAATTCACTATGCTCCCTCGCACTTACGTACTGATGGGGGGAGGCTTTGGGGGCAGTTCCCCCCCAAATGAAATTCAAACGTGGTTTATTTCTAATTCGATACCAGTGATTTACAAATTTTGTTGAACTGACATGATTTTTCTCTAAGCTTCCGAGCTTCTGGACCCCACTAAGGGCCCTAAGGCGGACCCTGAATGCTCATCTGGTCGTAATTTAATGCCTAAAACCCCTGAGCTTCTGGGGGCTCCACTACCCTGCACACCACTCCAATAAGTGACTTGCATACCAGTGTCACAAATAACTAGGCATCAAAATATGCTCATCTGACCGTAATTAAATGCCCAAAACCCCTGAGCTTCCGGTGGCCCCGCCCCAGTATGTTCATCTGACCTTAATAAATGCCTAAAACCCCTGAGCTTCATGAGGCTCCGCCCCTTGACACCCCGGGGCCTTGCCCCTGGAACCCACGCCAATTTACGCTCCACTTTGCTTTGCTTTGCTCTACCTGATCGTAAATAATTTAGCTCCCCCCCCCCCCACACTTTTAAAAACGTCCCAGGGCCTGGGTAACATGTAAGAGTGGTGGCGATGCGGATTTGTTTCTGCCCCCAAACGTTTTTGCTCATTACGCCAGTGCTCCATTGTCAATCGCATTTCGTCCCCCCCCCCCCCCGGTCATGAAAATAAATCGCCGCCCCTGATAGTTGGTGCAATGAGTGATGGCCTTATATGGAAAACCCAATACTAAATTCGAACGCAATATCCACCTTGTCCAATGATGTGAGCAACGAGCGAGGATCAAACCAAGAACCTCCCGTATGATTAAGAGTCAAGAGCCTTTACTAATATACCACAGTGTTCCTACAAAATACGCCATTGATGTACTCTTCGTTGAATAATGACTAATCATTAATATGTGGTTGACGCTTTACTATATTCGCAAAAAAAAAATGTTTCTTTGTTAGTCAGTTCGTACCCACAGCTTTGTTAGATTTACAATGACATTACCCTCTGGAGCCTATATCCAACAAATAAAGCTTTTCTCTTGATTTGATTTTTGATTTGATGTATTGGTTTCGATCATGCGTATCCTCATTTTCAATTAAAATTAGTCCTTAAAAGGGAGGCCCACTCTGATATCAAGTTGGGTTCAATTGAAGCAGAAAAATGAACTACACAGGTCAGTGAAAGATTAATCACCAAAATAATCATGAAATCATGAATTTTAAAGGTGCAATTAATCAAACACGAATTGGCAACTCTGTGACGTATCTCCCGAGGTACCCTCCCATTTACACTGTATCTCCCGAGGTACCCTCCCATTTACACTGTACTTAAAAACTTCAAAAATCTTTTTTTTTTCAATCAATTTTGCAATCACACATTCACCGTTTATATAATTATGGCAAATATGTATTTTATAGAACACCCGTGTGGAACAAATCTATTCCGTCATCAATAACTAACACAATGAAACTGTTGCGATTTGTGTTTCATTGTTCATTATGAAAACTTTAAACATTTATAACATTCCTATTCTACATAGGATATTGATCAAACTCTCACTAATTAGTTCTTTACTTTACTGCTTGTATTTAATTTAAACCATCTTGATATAAGGGTAGACATTCCCTTTAATAATGCTGATTTACAAGTAACTACAAGTAAACTACCTCTCGTTAGTGTTATAAGAATTATTTTTCTTGTTAAAAATATTGACACATGAAATACAAAATATGAAATAAACCGCATTGAACTGAACTAAACAAACATATTCGAATGACGGCCTACTTAACTTGAGGGTCCCGTGATTTATCTTTCCCCCATACAAAGTTTCTCAACCGAGTGAAGAGGGAAAATGTGGCTTTCCCCTCTATTGTTACCATTTTTTTTATTTTTATTTGTATAGTTCCTCTTCTGTAAAAGCAATGCATAGCGTCATGCATGTTGTGCTGGCGTTTGTAAGTGGAAATTTATTTTGGGTAAAGGTAACAAATAAATTTGCTGAGCTTTTTTATTTTGGGCTATCTGGGAAGCCAGGGCGTCAGGAAACAAATGCCCGCTAAAAATTACTGCTTTTCAAGTTAAATGCCCTGATATTTGAAATATTTAAAAGAAATAGACTTTCCCAATCTCCTTGCCAGTGACGTGTATGTCCAACTTACACATTTCCCTGTGTAGTACTGTTCATTGTAAAGGAGAATCACCCTCCTGGAAAATTACCAATATGACCGTTATTCCACCCCCTCTCACCGAATTTTTTTGGTACAGAGTAACATAGAAATGTGCTCGCAAGATACATCACAGTGTGGTTCTTATTTTGGCTATGTGGGAAGCCAGGGCGTCAGGGAAAAAATGTGCACTGAAAGAAATAGCTCGGATTTCTATGGGCAGTGCTGATCATTGTATAGGAGAATTGCCCCTGGCAAATTACCAATATGAAATTTGCACCCTCCCAAACGAAAACAAGGAACGAGAAAAATTTCACCTCGAAAACCCCCGCCTGGGACAAATACACCCTGGACAATTACCTACTTGGGGGATTATTGTCCGAGTTGTGTTTTTCCAGGGGGTAATCGTCCTAGGTGTCCATTATCCTCAGAGTTTAATTGTCCTAGGTGTGATTTGTTTCCGGGAGGTAATTGTATTTGGAGGTAATTGTCCTAGGGGGTAGTTGTCCTAAGGCTGTAATTGCCTTAGAAAAGGGGTGGTTATCCAGGGTTTATTTTCCTAGGGGGTAATTTATTGTCCTATAGTGGGTAATTGTTCTAAGGGATAATTGTCTTAGGGGGTGATTGTCCTGGAGGTATTTTCCTATTGGTAATTGTCCGGGGATAAATATCCTTGGGGGGGGGGGGGTATTTGTCCCGCTGCTAATTATTGTACAGGGGTGTCATTGTCCTAGGAACCTATTACCGCGTGTTTTTTTTAAAGTGTTATGGCATTATTTATCTGTAGTTTTTTCCCTGATGTTGCTCCTGTTATCTATTGACGACATGCAGTTCGGCAAAAACAATTATGCTAGATGAATGTACTAAACTGATCGATTGCAATAAGGGAGTTTACAGATACAATCTGCGCATGGACAGATAAAGGTCATTTTTACCAAAAAGGTAAAACCCACAGAGATGAATACTGGATTTGCGCTCATGAAAGTTATGTAACATTATTCATTTATGCACCAACGGTACATTCTATGATACGCAAGTAGAAGTATTATTTTCAAGAGGGCAAACAAAAGGTATTCATGAAGCACATCTAGGACTTTGGCAGTTATTATTCTAATATGCTCAAAGTGGAACTCCTTCATGTGTAACAGATCTGTGGATATTTGGGGTCATTTGTACCATGTGCTATCTGTAATCTCCCTTATTGTAATTTCATTACTGGTAATCATCATAAATTGCATTTTATATCTGGCCTAATTTTAAAAAGTATATATATATTCTTCGCCACTGGTAGAAATTTAGTCATGTATCATTTACATTAATTTCCATTTCTTCTTCTTACTCTTCTTCTTTTCCCTTCTATATTTAATTTGTCTAATCTGCCCTTTTCATTTCCTTGTGGGTTTTCCTTTGCCTTTCCCTGATGATGTAGCCTTTGATCACGGCCGCTACGCTGCTCTGTCGATTTCATGTTTGATCCTCGAAAAGCACGGAATAGTCCTGTGATCCTGGGAAGTCTACGCACGCCTAGCGCTTGATCGACCATGGAGTGGCTACTAATGATGTTGTTATTCAACGTTCTTTCTATTTGTATTTTATTGTATTTCATTGAATCAAATATTAATGTATTGGATTTTAATGGACTTTTATTTTTTACTTCAATCAAATATTAATGTATTGGATTTTAATGGACTTTTATTTTTTACTTGAATCAAATATTAATGTATTGGATTTTAATGGACTTTTATTTTTTACTTGAATCAAATATTAATGTATTGGATTCTAATGGACTTTTATTTTTTACTCTTGAATAATTGTTAATTTAATTGATTTAAGCCTTGTTTTTATTTAAATAATAAACCATATCAAATAAATATTTTTGAAATTTCATTCATTTTGTTTTTTTCAAATACTTCCTTTTTGACCTTATTCGATAAGTTCCCTCTGTTTGAGAGCCAGAGTTCATGTACTAAGATGTTTTTATCTTGTGCACCATGCGTGCAAATCATATATCTATTCAAAGCACTGCCACCTAGACATCACTCACATCGCCACCTCATTCGAGAACAGTTCGGTCGTGATTGCAGAAATTCGCTGAAGTCATGATGGATAGCTGCGTGGAAGCTTAGTTCCCATCATTTACAAGCTGCAGTACCTTCACAGAGTAAAGGTAAGATATCACAACAGAGGAAGGAGGTTGGGAAACTTGTTAGCCACCTTTTAACTCACCACTATAATAATTTCATGCATATGCAAACTTTAGGTTCATCCCATGGAAATGCAAGCGCATTTTTGTATCCGCAAGGGGCTGAGTCCTCTTGCTACAACATTAACCATCCTGTTTCTATTTTTTTTTAACGAACGAAGGGAGCGAGTAAAAATATAAGATTTGTTAAACTAGGGTAACGGTAAAATTCTATTTCGTCATCCGGATAACTATACTAGACAGGGTACAATAATCATACATTCGGACATTTTGCTACCCGAATATGACGATATTCAGGCAATTAACCCACTTTCAAAGCATAAGGATACTTCAGATATTATGTCACTGAGCAGCAAAATTGTGGCGATAGCGGGATTCGCGGCGAATCGCAATTCGTCACAATACTAACGAATTAATTTGTCGACCCAATACTATCCGAAAAGTATTTGCAAGTCAGTGAGAGTCCAAATCTGACTGATTAATGATTATAGTGGCATGTATAATAGCAATTTTGATGAACATCAGGCGAAAAAATGAAGCAAAGTAAAAAATAAAAAAAATCCATTTGACGATTTGTCGACGTATTCAAAGAACAGTCATCGACATTTCACCCTATGTGTCAAATGTATAGCGACCACTACACTGCTTGGAGAAAAGTTGACAACAAATTGTGGAATAGTTTTGAGCAGTCTGTGAGATCACGCCCCTTTATTAGAGCCTACCCTATTGAGTCCATGTTATGAAACACTCTATCATCCAGCCCGCAGAAGTCACTTTTTTTGCTAACATTTTCTTGTAAGCTAGTTCACTTTACGTCTTGTATTTGACGTTAGTACCTTCTTGAAGAAGAATTATACTGTTTTTCAATTTCAGTTACCTTCTTGAAGAAGAAACCATGCTTTGTATATTGAATATTTTCATGTAGGGTCTATTATATACTCCTTTTTAATACTCCTCGGGACAGTTTTGTCATGCGGTTTGTAAATGAAATGTGTGTTGCTCACTATTAATAACATTCTTGTACACCAATACATGAAGTTTGTTAGGTGTAATTGCGAACACCTCTTAATATAGAAGGTTCGAAGCAATGGACGCAATAACATGTTATTCAAATGAACCTATCCAATGCCTAACTCTCTTCTAGGTTTCTATACAGTTACTTGCCCTTACGTGTAATGGGCTTTCCCAACACAGTCAAACATTAACTTTCTGGATTTTCGACTCCTTATGCTTTTGAATTAATGTACTGATTCCTGTTTACTGTTCTGTTTGATTATTGTTTGTCATTTTTGTCAGTGAGAAGGAAATAAAGGTGAATTCCAATCATCTATGATTTATTATAAAAATATTTAAAACAATTATCGGTTTAGTGCTCAGCACTTTCAGAATATTGAAAGGGCAGTACCCTGCTACATTCGAAGATGGATTTCCAGAATTATGAAATTGGTAACACAATTATTCCTTAACTAATCTGTAACTATTCTGCTAGTTTTCCACAACCATTAGGTGTGTTCGCTAACTATTCTATAATTATTCTTGAACTATTCGTCACGTTCTGGAAGTGGGGGCGGGGGGAGGAGCGAAATATTCAATAATAGTTGACGATTAAAAAGACCGTTTGCAACCCTGTTGAATAAAGAATAGCTAACGACAGTGGTGCATATTTGCAGACCATTTCTGGGGAAAAGTCATGTTCGCCTATAAAGGTTGTTGTACAATTTAATATGTTCACAGTTTTATCAAAAATTGGGCAAATATTTGGTGATCATGGCGAACACTGTATTTACAGTATTTTTAAGGAACAATTGACAATTCTGGTGAATGCATGAAAATATCTGTTTACCACTTTTGCCAACATCTCGCAAACCAGGCGACATTCCCACTTTAGGCATCTCACTTCCCGAAACGTTCCCTTTTCTAAAGTTTGCAAGCGACGAAAAAAGACACCTTACTGCCTTTAAATTGTTATTTCTTCATCAAAATATACTAGATAAAAAAAACCATGTTCGCCTATAAAGGTTGTTGTGCAATTTAATATGTTCACAGTTTTATCAAAAATTGGGCAAATATTTGGTGATCATGGCGAACACTGTATTTACAGTATTTTTAAGGAACAATTGACAATTCTGGTGAATGCATGAAAATATCTGTTTACCACTTTTGCCAACATCTCGCAAACCAGGCGACATTCCCACTTTAGGCATCTCACTTCCCGAAACGTTCCCTTTTCTAAAGTTTGCAAGCGACGAAAAAAGACACCTTATTGCCTTTAAATTGTTATTTCTTCATCAAAATATACTAGATAAAAAAAACCATGTTCGCCTATAAAGGTTGTTGTGCAATTTAATATGTTCACAGTTTTATCAAAAATTGGGCAAATATTTGGTGATCATGGCGAACACTGTATTTACAGTATTTTTAAGGAACAATTGACAATTCTGGTGAATGCATGAAAATATCTGTTTACCACTTTTGCCAACATCTCGCAAACCAGGCGACATTCCCACTTTAGGCATCTCACTTCCCGAAACGTTCCCTTTTCTAAAGTTTGCAAGCGACGAAAAAAGACACCTTATTGCCTTTAAATTGTTATTTCTTCATCAAAATATACTAGATAAAAAAAACCTAGGGAAGGGGTGGGGTGCTGCAGCCCTTAGTCCCCCGCCTTGTATACGAATATGGTTAACCCCTGAAATATAGTTCTCTGCTATTACATGAAGTTTGGAACATAAATTAAACAAGACATATGCGACAGCGTCTCATTTATGACTCCGCCCTGAATTCAGTAGACGAAATGGATGGAATTATTCGTGACATATCAATATGAAAACAAAAAGCCTTTAATCAAATGTCAACCGACGACTATGATCTTGACCTACGCCCCCCTCCCCCCCCCCCCCCATTGTAATTGGATCATATTCATATTGTAATACCCTCATCATGTTGAGATATCGCGAAAACAAGGATAAAACATGTACTTTCAGAAATTGACCTCTATGACCTTTGACCATTGGCCTATACTTACCAACAATCAATTATCAACAAGTTTAAGACTCATATCTCTAGTGATTCTTGAGATATCGCTTAAACGAGAAAACGGGACAACCACAAAACAATACCTTCGGTGGTCCCAGCGGCAGATACACGGGAGGGAGCCCGTGTGGCCTGGCCCCCTCCTCTGAGAAAAAACCCAGGTAAACTGCATGTACAGTTTACCTTCGATACGGGCCCCCTCCCCCGGTGCTCAAGGGGGGAAGGTGCGATTTTCTAATTAAAGCGGGACATTGTACCAATAGCAGTGGTGCGTGTCAGATCATTTTGGTTACTAGGCAACGCTAATCCGCGAGGCGGTCCGCTTTCTATACACCAGTTTACGGTTGTATCAGTGCGCATGCGCAGACAGTTGACCTCGGGTCATTGGCCCTGAAACAAAGCCAATGACCTGAGGTCGGTGGTATTTATGCGTAAATTAAGATTGCGCCCATGCAAATGATGATGTGCGCGCACAATGCAGCGCGTAGGCAGTGATATCATCTTAATTTGCATGGGCGCAATCTCAATTTACGCATAAATACATGACCTCTAGGTCATTGGCTTTGTTTAAAATAGCGCACACAACCGTAAACTGGTGTATTGTCGTCTGCCCAAAGCGAATGGGGTGGTGTATAGCCCAGGCGGACGATGGAAGCGAACAATATGGAATATTATATTGACAATGGGAGTGCGTCGTGTGGGACAACACACATTTTCATTCGAAGGAATGCCATCAATAATGGACTACATGTATAGAAAATGGAATGATGTAATCCATGTCCAAGTTAGAATATTTTCTAATTGAGAAGGGCCGAAAAAGTACAGAGGAAGCGCAATTTTTTTTTTTTATATTACACTTTTTAAAAGGTTACCCAAGTGACTCCCGCACAACCCAATGCTGGAAAGAAACGCACTTTTTAAAAACTTCACTGTTTTATGCAAAAATGCTTATTTTGTTCTATGCACGCGAAGCAGATTGAGCGGATGATACAACGTTTCCATATGGTCCTTAAAAGGGACCATAAAGGTGAAAATAAGCGCTGTTTTTAAGTTACCCTCTTCCTCTTCGAAATATGCTTGAATGGCAATAGAGGTTTTCATTGTTTCCACAGTTAGTTCCTACGAACAAAAAAACAAAAATGCAGTGAATACAAGAGGAACTATTAAACGTCAACGGTGATTGATCTTGACAATAATAGATGAAAAATAAAAGGAACCAGATGTGAATGAGCTCTGTTTTTAAGTTACCCTCTTCCTCTTTACCAAAAGAGCTTGAATAGCATTAGAGGTTTGCATGTTTTTCGCAGTTAATTCCAACGAACTAGGTCAGATACAGTGAATATAAGAGGAACTATTAAACGTCAACGGTGATTGAACTTTATTGATACATAAAATTCTGTCTCATAAAAAGAAACGAGTTCCTAATGCGATGCTCAGAAAAGGTGTATTTTGTAAGATTATCTGTATCGACATCTAGGCTGTGATTGTCAGTATTATGTGTGGCAAGTGAAGGAGTCGTGTATGTGTGTGTTGGAGGAGGTGTGGATAGGCCCGTTTCATATCATGGAAGTATGAAACAAAATGAAGAGGGTGTAATCTTCTTCAAGTGTGCGAGGGTGCTTCGGGAATGTGGTTATAAGATGTTGGGAGTGTGTTCTGCGTTAGACGTCAGAATAAGAGAGGAATCGAATTATAAGGAGATTTTAAGCAAAAGCGACTTCTCGGATGGTGAACACAGAGGGACCTTACAGTGTTTGGAAATATTCTTTTATTAAAAACATATGCATTATGTAAATTAAATTACATTTTTGCTTCACTAGTGGTTCAAAAGTGGGTCATATCGGAAATACAGAAATATGTTTTGAATTTATATGAAATGGGAAAGATCGAATTAAGAGATTAATATTGTATCAAGGTTATAATGAAGGAGGGTTACAAATGACTAATTTTGACTCGTTTGTAAAAACCCAAAGGGTAATGTGGGTGAAAAGACTATTGTACGGAGAAAAATCTATGAGATGGAAGCTATACTTTGATTTCTGCTTCAAGATGGTAGGGTTTAGATTTTTTTTTTGTGTGTGTAACTATGATTCCAAATTATTAAATTTCAAAGTACCTAAGTTCTATTTAGAAATGATCAAAGCATGAGAAGACTTAGAAGGTTGTAGGAATTTTGAAGAAGAGAATAATCCAATTATTTTTAACAATAAAGATTTCTTATTGAAAAAGAAAATTATTTTTGATGAGGAGTTGTTTACACGCAATATAATTTCAATTGAAGATATTTTTGCTGAAAATGGCATGCTGGCAAAATATCTCATTTTCAACATTTGGGGTTAGAAGGAAACAACATTGTTGATGTATGGAATATTAGGGAAGGTATTTTGAGAAGCGGAAAAAAGGATAACTGGAGTTTAGTGGATGTAAAAGTGTATGATATTTTAATGCAGTTTGACAGTACTGTGAAGCTCCTCAGAGATGTATTATCGAGGAAGGTTCATGAATATTTTATAGAGAAGTTACAAAATGTATTTGTCGTGAAGATTCATGATGGGCGAGAATTTTCAGATTTTTCAAATGAGATATGTAAGGAGATATTAAGTAGGCCTAGGAAAATTACTCTTGTTAACAGACTAAGATAAATTCAGTATAAACTGCTTCATGGAGCAATATATACTAGACAACATTTATTCAAATTCGGCTTTGTTGTAGATAACTTGTGATCATTTTGTAAGCAAAAGATAGAAACATATTTACACTTGTTCTGGGAGTGTGTACATGTTCAAAGATTATGGAAAATGTAATAGCTAAGTTTGAGCTAAGGGAATTAGGGTCTATCGACTGGATAGATATTCATTTAGGGTTGTCTGCTAACTCCCCACGAATAAAGATTGTTAATACAATTATTTTTGCAATGAAATATTAGATACATAGATGCAGGGGAAAGTCCGTAATATTGTCTTTGGGGGAGTTTCAAAAAGAACTGTTGCAATTTAGGGAAGAAGAAAAGAATATGGCAGGGGGGGGGGCAATAACATTGGCCTTACATTTACAGAAGTAGGAACAAGTGAAGTTTTCATGAACTTTTAACACTGGGCTATTGTTTCTATTGTAGCCTCGTTTAAATGATTTTAAAAAATGTTTAAAATAGATTTTTTCTGTTTGTCTGTCGCTCCAATTTGGGGTATTCTGAGGAGGCTAGGAACAGTGTGTGGTGGGAGTGTGGTCGGGTGGTGTGTGTGTCGCATGGTGGGGAGGGGGTGGGGGGGGGGGGGGTAGTAGTGTGTTTAGTTGGATGGGGTTATTTGTTTTATGTTACAACTAATTTCATTTTTGTTTTCATCAATTCATCTATGTTATGAAAATGTTTTGAATTCATGTCAAGGAAAAACAACTGTATTTTATTTCTAAAATTAATTTGTATTGTACGGAATCAATTAAAAAAAAAAAAAAAAAAAAAAATGTGATGCATTGAAAACATTGATATTAAACGAAATTCTCTCAATCGTCTTCATCAAAATGTATTATGAAAATATGTATTAAGCCTAGGTTTAGAACCCCCCCCCCCTCTCCCCCAAGACATATCAGGAAAATACATCCTTATAATGCAGGGTACTGAAAACAATCTGATCACAAGGATCACATTTTCTTCAGAGTTACTCCTTGAGTTAGAAGATGACCACTGGAGAAACGTGTACTTACTATCAGCTCAGTTATAAAGGGAATGCTAGCTAGGGATTGGAAAACCTCAATCAAATCAGAGAATAAACTTTCAGATAGACAATAAACAATTTATCTACATGTGTCGTGTACAACTCGTCCCCTTCCTTTTCCTTTTCTTTCCCCTCCCTCTATTCATATCCGCTTTTCTCCTTTACATCCTCCACCATATGTCCACCTTTCGTTCCTATCTATCTTTCTCTCTCTCCCTTTCTCTCTCTCTCTCTCTCTCTATATCTCCCCTCTCCCCTCTCCCCTCTCTTTCTCTTCTTACTAGTTTTGTTCCTCAATCTAGTACCCTTACGACCCTTTTCTCTCTTCTCAATCTTTAAACGTCGACTCCTTTCTTAAGTTTTCCCTATTACTATGTAATTCATGATTTGTTGTTAATGTCATGATTTCGTGTGAATTTATGTACATTTAGGTGACGTAAACACTTAAGTGTTTATCAATTATTTTGTAACATACTTTGTATTTTGTTTATGTGCTGCGAGTGGAGGCCAATCTTCTATGTTTTGAATATGGACCAATAAAATTATCTATCTATCTATCTATTAAAGAGATTTTAGTCAGTCCGTATTCATCTTGTTTGAACTTTCTCCACTGAT
The DNA here is from genome assembly GCA_035222895.1 of Strongylocentrotus droebachiensis. Taxonomy (NCBI): domain Eukaryota; kingdom Metazoa; phylum Echinodermata; class Echinoidea; order Camarodonta; family Strongylocentrotidae; genus Strongylocentrotus; species Strongylocentrotus droebachiensis. The sequence goes on from JAVYIG010002171.1 coordinate 75,354, forward strand.
TAATGGAGTGCGTAACCTCAACTTCTTTATTCCTCAAGAATTATTGTAATTTCGTGAAAAAAGGTTTCAGTCAAAGTAGGAAACTGCTTTTGGTAAATAACAGAATTGTGACATTTTTAGACAGAACAAAAAAGTTGTCATTTCGCCTTTCAAACGTGCGCTAAGGCTTTCCTTATAATAGTTCAACAGGGGCGGATCTAGCTTTTTGCTAAGGGGGGGGTTGACCAAAATAATGACGATGCGGAGCATCGTCCACGAGCCGCGAAGTTGCGAGCCGATTTTTTTGTGGGTGTTTATTTGAACCCCGTAAGTGATGTTTTCCTGGCATCTATTAACACAATGGAGACCATAAAAAGCAGTGCATGATAACGTCTTTTTAAATCAAGTAACAGTTAAATAAAATAATGACGATGCAGAGCATCGTCCACGAGCCGCGAAGCGGCGAGCCGATTTTTTTGGGGGTGTTTATTTGAACCCCGTAAGTGATGTTTTCCTGGCATCTATTAACACAATGGAGACCATAAAAAGCAGTGCATGATAACGTCTTTTAAAATCAGTTATATCCAGAGTTATCATGTGTTTGGTTAAGTTACCAGATGAGTTGAATATCTTCTCACAATATTTGCACTTGAAAGGGTTTCTCTCCAGCGTGCGTTCTTTTTTCTTTCTTTTTTTCTTTTTTTCTCTTTTTTTTCCCTTTTTTTTTGTTTTTTTGTTTTTTTGGGCCGCCCAAGGGGGGGGTTTAAACCCCCTAAACCCCCCCCGTAGATCCGCGCCTGGTTCACGGGGCTATTGCTGAGCCTAAAATGGATACAAGTTACATGTACATCCACCATTTGAAATTACATGTTATTGGTAATACAGGGGGTGTAGCATGGCAAATACTGGTTAACGCCATCTACCACTACTTTTGGACAACTGCACGTATTAAACAAATGTACTTGATTTAACGGTCAGCGCGCGCTAGCGTTCGCGAAGCAGACCGAAGTTCTCCACACGATTCGGTTTCGCGTATGTTGCACGCACGTGAATACTGCGGTTATGTCGTCCGTAGTCGTATACCCGATTGGCCCCGAGTCAGGTCACGGAAAAAACACGTAGTCTCGTCTACACCCCCTTTACAATATCAATACTCTTTGCCTCAACAGGAGTACATGTAGATCAAATTGCTCATTGTCTGAGCTATAACTACCAATGCTACCAAAGATAGTTTGTCTAATTTATCCATATTATGGACAATTTTGTGACTCTCTTCTCTTCTCGGTATTTACCAGTTTGAACGCAAATAGAAATTTGGATTCAATTCAATTCAATTTAATTCACTCTTTACCCAAAAAATGAACATGTACATCTTCATTCAAATATTCAATTATATTCGGTATGTTCCTAAGAGATCAGATGGATCCATGTCAATACTTGTAAAGTATTTGGATTTCATGGGAAGAGAACATGGTACATCTTTAACCACGGATGAAACTAAACGCATTTTCGAAAAGTTGGAGGGTAGGAAAAGCATTTGACACTGATGAGAAATAAATTTCCCCTGCATCTGAGAAAATGTGAAAACTGGGAAGTTTTAGGGAGAGCAAGGTAGAGGTGTAACAAAGGTAAAAGCTCATAAGGTAAACGCTCTTAACTTAGCACCTTCCTACCTTCAGGTAGGCTTAACCAATCTTAATGACATTGTTGAAGGTTGATGAAAAAAATTGCTTAATTCTTGTATAAAATGTTACTTACTGTATTCCTTCTACTATACTAACCCTCTGACATGCAAGAAATCCTGAGAGAAAAAATCTCAAACCACGAATATATCTATGGTTTTCTTTGAAGGAGTCGATGTATGACACCCTCTAACAGTGATTAACAGTAAATTCTCCCAACCATTTTTGAATTTTCCCAACCGTTTATCCATGAAAAAAGAAAAAAAATCTTTCAACACTAAAATGTAATTAAATTGTAATAATATAGTTGGGAGAATTAAGGAATCGATCAGATCAGTTTTTCTCAATTTGTACCATGAATAATGGTCCGTTTTCACTCAAATTGTCAGATTATCTTTAAATTTACATGTAGCATTGAAGTCACTACCGTAGCACCACTATCTCTCATCTGAACAATGTTACCAAGTCCCTTTAAGTGTGCCTAGATTTCACACTGATTGATATAAGCGTAGCCCAATTGTTTCTTCCATATTTGAATGGAATAAGCTAGATTATTCGATGAAAACGACTTCCTCTGTCAATTCATTTAAGAGATTGTTTTAATGAAGTAGATATTCATTGATTTTAAAAACTAACTTTATTTTCATTATTGCGAAATTTTAACTTGATTCGACAAGGTTATCAAAATTCAATGCTTGGAAACAGTCGAAGTAATGATTATTATAAATTATAAAACGCTTAAATACAGCCCCGGCATAGCACCCGAAGAGCTCTCCGAACGCTGCTGAGATGTGTGAGATCGCAGTATGGACATGACTTGCACAAGCAGATGATGCCCCATGACATCTCACACATGTTCAGTGCCTGTATTTCATCTTCTCTTGAGTTCTTTCTCTTACTTTACTACCGTCAGGCTAAATGTATAATCTAGTGAATAATAATAATAATAATAAAGATAGATTTATTGAGCGCATAATAAACCGAAGTTTCTCTATGCGCTTTACAAAGTAGAAAACAATCAAGTACAAGTATATTTAAATAGTTACAAATTAAGAACGAAATATAAAGACCTTAAACTAAAGACATGTAGCTAAAAGAATTCATTGCGAGCAAAGTTAATACAAATGGCAAAAACTTATGACAAATCAATTAGAGTAGCATATTCAATTATAATACATAGATGAAAAGTAATGTCAAAAATTACAAACGAAACAGGTAAGTTTTAAGAAGGGTTTTGAAAGTCTGTCGTGTGGGAGCTTGACGGACATGCAGAGGGAGCGAATTCCAGAGAGTTGGGGCAGCCACTTCAAAAGCCCTGTTGCCGTAAAAATGAGTTGAGTGACGAGGAACTTGCAGGAGGTGCTGGGCTGAAGATCTGAGTGTGCGTGCAGGAAAATAAGGTGAAATCATATCTGAGATGTAGGCAGGACTCATGTCGTTCTGGGCTTTGAAAGTGATGAGCAGAATTTTGAAGATTATTCTCTTTTCGATTGGGAGCCAGCGAAGATCATGAAGAAGGTGTGAAGTATCGTGTCTGCGTGGGGCTCTTGAGATGATTCTAGCTGCAGCATTTTGAAGGGTTTGGAGCTTGCGAATCTTATTCTTAGGGAGACCATACAGTAGACTGTTACAGAAATCCAGTCTGCTCATGACGAAGGACTGTATCAGCGTTTGTGTAGCAGATTAAGTCAGGTATCTTCTGATTTTCCCTATAGTTCGTAATGCAGCTGTGGCAGATCTGCAGACGTTCTTTAGTTGATCCTCCATCGTTAGGTTCTTGTCCACAATTACTCCTAGATTCCTCGCATTCTCTACCGGGGCAATCACTGCTTCACCAACTGTCACTGATGTAGGCTGGAAGGATCGGAACTTCGCGGAGAAGTGCATCACTTCCGTCTTCGAATCGTTGATTTTGAGCATGTTCTTAGAGTGAATCTATTGCCTCACTCTAAACCCCGCGCATGGTTTTATTTTGATGACAAATGCAGCGATACAAAAATAAAGGAATCTGTCGCTTGTAAACAAAATAAGACGCCATTGTATATTATTCAGCTGCACACACCGGGGTATGTTCGGCGTTTCATTCCGAAGGTTTTTCAATTTGAAAGTCTGGTTTCTTTGATTGTTAATTAACCCATATCCTGTGTATTTACAAGCAAAAGATTTTAGTTATCAGAATCGGGTCATATCTCCTGTTGAATGGTTTGACATGCCATTACATTTATATACACTAAACTCATTATAATTTGAGAAATAATAGCTTTGCAATTATGTTCATTCTTTATGGGATGTCGTCTGCTTGGGCAGTGTTTGTCCATATAGTGACTTCATTAAAACATCGTTATTTTTCCGGCGAATCTCTCGTACATCCCAGCTGCTATGGAGGTGGTTGTATTTGTATAAATCACCCGATATGTAGTTGACCTATAACTTGTACGATGGCCATCTGTTAGCTTACCAGTTTCTAGTGAACCATTAGTTGACATATTTGTAATTTTCTTTCAATTTCACCTTTAAAGAAAGTTGTAATTTGTGAATGGCTCATCCGAACATACACAACGTGCATGTTCTGTAATATTAACATGACTTATTCACATAATTGCGACCTAATCAATACTTTCCTTTTAGTCCCGTATACATTTTTCAGACCTGGACAAGTTGATAAGTACAAGGTTTTTTGTGGATTCATGTTCTAGATGGGTATTGAAGTAAATTCAGCTTGGTTGCCAGCTCGGCAACCTTGAGCAACTTTTTTTTATAGCCTAATTAGCATAACCATCTAATTATCATATGTGCAATATGTAATAATGTTGCTAATCTCAATCCAAGAAGCCTGAAAACATGGGTAATACGACTTTTCAAGGGTTTTCTATGACGAGGAATTCATTTATGACACCAGTTTTTATTTTTAAGTAATGCAATTGTCTTAAATAGCATAACTAGCATAATGAGCTAATTAGGATATGTTCAATATATGGACTTCATTGTCATTGTTTATCCATCATTGTGAATCACTTTTGAAAGACGACACATTAATTTCATGTGGGTATAGTATAATTTGCCAATTTAGCATAACAATCCAATTAGCATAAATTATGCAATTTGTAGGCCTAATTGTAGGCCTGTTGCTAATCTTAATTTAGGAAGCCTAAAAACATGGATAATATGACTTTTCCAGGGTTTTGCATGGCGAGGATTTGATTTATGACACCAGTTTTTATTTTTAAGTAGTACAATTGTCTTAAAATTAGCCTAATGAGCTCATTAGCATATGGACAATATAGGAAAGTCAAAATCGCCTGGATATGTAATTTAGCCTTCTTTACTAAGTTAATTAAAAGTAACCTCTCTACAAATGTAAATTAAAATGTTGATAATTAGATATGTACGCAAATTAGATGAATTTGATAAATGCACTTATTTACTTACTGCATCATCGTCCTTGGTCGAAGAGATGAACGCCTCGCCATGATGGCCAGTAGAAAAGTCATTTTTGCAGGTTTGGTTTAGGTGTCCTAGATTTAGGTTGATAATTGATGTTCTACAAAATTTAGGCTTATTATATAGTACAATAATTACATATTACATCAATTGCATTACTTAAAAATAAAAACTGGTGTCATAAATGAATCCCTCGTCATGAAATACCCTGGAAAAGTCATATTATCCATGTTTTCAGGCTTTTTTGATTAAGATTAGCAACAGTATAACATATTGCACATATATGCTAATTAGAATATTAGGCTAATTAGGCTAATTATACTATATCTACATGGAATATCTTCTCATGAATTAATGTGTCGTCTTTCAAAAGTGATTTACAATGTTGCATTGCACCATTTTCAGGGTTTATAGATACAAAAATGACAATGAAGTCCATATTTTGAACATATCATAATTAGCTCATTATGCTAATTATGCTTTTTAAGACAATTGCATTACTTACAAATAAAAACTGGTGTCATAAATGAATTCCTCGTCATAGAAAACCCTTGAAAAGTTGTATTTTCATGTTTTCAGGCTTCCTGGATTGAGATTAGCAACATTATTACATATTGCACATATGATAATTAGATGATTATGCTAATTAAAGACAAATACAAAAAGTTGCTCAAGGTTGCCAAGCTGGCAACCAAGCTGAATTTACTTCAATACCCATCTAGAACACGAATCAACAAAAAACCCTTGTACTTATCAACTTCTCCAGGTCATGTACATGGTCTATGGTACCGTCTACTGGACTATTTTGACATTACTGTTGAACTAGGTTAATGATATATGTTTATTTTGCAAACGAGTATTGTTTTTTTTTAACTGTTCTGTATAAACGTTATAAACGATGTAAATATGTTCATGTTTATTTAGGGCCCCATGGAACCCCACTACTTATTGGTGAATGGGCTACCCTGTCAAAAGATTACAAATAACTAGACATATAATACTTGTTTGGAACAAGTATAGGTGGGCTGGTCAACTAAATTTTGACACAAAATAGAGCAAAAATAAGCGAGATACTGCTAAAAAACAATGTCATATAGATTAATGATGTAAAATAAATTCACCTTCCTTAGGCATAACACGCAACTTAAGAAATTTCTGATATGTGCCCTTTAATCGTAATTTGCACTATGATGACGTGATCAAAATGAAAAAAAGTGGAAACTGAGCTTGTAGAGCTACATCATATCGAAATTTGGAAGAAAATCGATCAATATTTACCGAGATACAATCAATTTTACATAAATATGCTGACTTCATAATATGCAAATTCGTATTTTGAGTTCCAAGGCCATTATGATGATGTCACGATACACTCAATGGCCAAATGAGACCTGAAATCATATTTCCGACTCATACTCTATCTAAATATTAAAAAAAAATTGAAGGTCACGGTTCATTCCAAAGAGCTATAATGGATTTTGTATAGGCATGTTTTTGCCCATATATGCTATGTATTAACAGAGCTCGCACGCACCGACATTTTTCTTGAATTGACGTTCATCTTGTTATTAATAGTCATAAAGAGATAAAAATGGTATCAAATTCCTCGAAAAAATATGAGAAATATCATAAAAGAAAAAAAAAAGGCGTTTCTATGTTTTTTAATAGTGTTACGCGCGAAAACGCGCGCACATGCACGTGTGCGCGATTTTTTAATGAAATGCTTAAAATTACCTGAAACGTATGCAAAATAAATTTGAGACGATTTTGAGCATTTTTAATTTTTGCGCGCGCATTGACGCGCGGACGTACGCGCACGCGCGCGTTTTTTTACCTGAAATTGACCGGACGGATATTGACCTTGATCGTGATAAATATGAATGAGAAATAGTTTTCGGTTATGAAGATATGATCAAGAGTTTATTTTCAGAAAATTTCACAAAATGGCGACTAGATGACGTCATCAGTCAAGGTCAAGGTTGAAAATGTTATTTTGATTTCTCTATATTATGCCTATACATATGTGTGTCAAATTTCAAAGCATTTGATTGAACCATTTTAAAGTTATCTTGTTCACAAAAAAGTGGGTCGAGATAAGAAAAATAAACTAGACATATAATACTTGTTTGGAACAAGTATAGGTGGGCTGGTCAACTAACATTTGAGACAAAATAGAGCAAAAATAAGCGACATACTGCTTACAAATTCTTAAAAGACAATATCATGTAGATTCATAACGTGAACTAAATTCACCTTCTATAGGCATAACACGCAAATTATGAAGTTTTTGACATGAGGCCTTTAATCAAAATTTTCACTATGATGACGTCATCAAAATGAAAAATGGTTATTACTGCGCTTGTAGAGAATTGTCTTAGCTACAACATATCGAAATTTTGAAGAAAATTGATCAATATTTACAGAGATACAATCAATTTTATATAAATATGCTGACGTCATAATATGCAAATTCGTATTTTGAGTTCCAAGGCCATTGTGATGATGTCACGATACACTTAATGGCCAAATGAGACATGGAATCATATTTCCGACTCATACTCTATCTTAATATGAAAAAAAATTGAGGATCCCGGTGCATTCCAAAGAGCTATAACGGATTTTGTATAGGCATGTTTTTACCCATATATGCTATGTATTAAAAGACCTCGCGCGCACTGACATTTATCTTGAATTTACGCTCATCTTGTTAATAATGGTCATAAAGAGATAAACATGGAATCAAATTCCTTGAAAAAATATGAGAAATATCATGAAAGAAAAAAAAATGGCGATTCTATGTTTTTTAATGGTGTTACGCGCGAAAACGCGCGCGCATGCTCGTACGCGCGATTTTTTATAAAATGCTTAAAATGACCTGAAACGTATGCAAAATAAATTTGAGACGATTTTGAGCATTTAAAAATTTTGCGCGCGCACTTACGCGCGGACGTACGCGTACGCGCGCGTTTTTTTACCTGAAATTGACCGGACGAATATTGACCTTGATAATGATAAATATGAATGAGAAATGACTTTGGGTTATGAAGATATGATCATGAGTTAATTTTCACAAAATTGCGCCTAGATGACGTCATCAGTCAAGGTTAAGGTTGAAAACGTTATTGTGATTTCTCTATATGCCTATACATATGTGTGTCAAATTTCAAGGTATTTGATTGAACCATTTTCATGTTATCTTGTCCACAAAAAAGTGGGTCGAAATAAGAAAAATAAAGAATAACTAGACATAATACTTGTTTGGAACAAGTATAGGTGGGCTGGTCAACTAAAATTTGAAAACAAAATAGAGCAAAAATAAGCGAGAAACTGCTTTAAAATTCTTAATTAACAATATCATGTAGATTCAGTACGTGAACGAAATTCACCTTCTATAGTCATAACACGCAAATTGTGAAATTTCTGACATGAGGCCTTTAATCGAAATTTTCACTCTGATGACGTCATCAAAATGAAAAATGGTTACCATTAAACTTGTAGAGAATTATCTTAGCTACAACATACCGAAATTTTGAAGAAAATTAATCAATATATACAGAGATACAATCAATTTTACATAAATATGCTGACTTCATAATATGCAAATTCGTATTTTGAGTTCCAAGGCCATTATGATTATGTCATGATACACTTAATGGCAAAATGAGACATGGAATCATATCTCCGACTCATACTTTATCTAAATATGAAAAAAAATTGAAGGTCACGGTTCATTCCAAAGAGCTATAATGGATTTTGTATAGGCATGTTTTTGCCCATATATGCTATGTATTAAAAGAGCTCGCGCGCACCGTCATTTATCTTGAATTACGTTCATCTTGTTATTAATGGTCATAAAGAGATAAACATGGTATCAAATTCCTCGAAAAAATATGAGAAATATCATAAAAGAAAAAAATGGCGTTTTTATGTTTTGTAATGGTGTTACGCGCGAAAACGCACGCGCATGCGCGTGTGCGCGATTTTTTATAAAATGCTTAAAATGACCTGAAACGTATGCAAAATAAATTTGAGACGAATTTGGGCATTTGAAATTTTTGCGCGCGTGCTAACGCGCGGACGTACGCGCATGCGCGCTTTTTTTTACCTGAAATTAACCGGACTGATACTGACCTTGATCATGATAAATATGAATGAGAAATAACTTTTGGTTATGAAGATATGATCATAAGTTGATTTTCAGAAAAATTCACAAAATGGCGCCTAGATGACGTCATCAGTCAAGGTCAAGGTTGAAAACGTTATTTTGATTTCTCTATATGCCTATACATATGTGTGCCAAATTTCAAGGTATTTGATTGAACCATTTTTAAGTTATCTTGCTCACAAAAAAGTGGTTCGAAATAAGAAAAATAAATAATAAAGGCAATTTTTACAAAATTATAAGGTGGTCTGTATTAGATACAGCCCACCTAATAATAAAGGCAATTTTTACAAAATTATAAGGTGGTCTGTATTAGATACAGCCCACCTAATAAATAAATAAATAATAAAGGCAATTTTAACAAAATTATAAGGTGGTCTGTATTAGATACAGCCCACCTGATAATATTTTAAAAAGGCATTCTTTAGCAATGTTAACCCTGAGATGCACGGCCCTACGTGTTATCAGTGTCTGTGATATAGTATAATATTAAAGCCCTACAAAAAGTAAATATCTTTGAGTGACCGGTTGTACCATACTCATTTCCCTCAATAGACTGAAGTGTTATGCAAACCGTTAAGAAAAAGTAAAATTTGATGTCGGTTTCCAATCATAAATATCTTGATAGTCAGACAGGCGATCGGCTTGTAAAAGTCATGGGGTTCCTGACTTGAACCTAAGGTGTTTAATTATCATTGCAGCATGAGCTAAATCCAGGATTTTGTTTCAGAATCTGAGACAAAGTTACCCAATCCCTTTAAATAGCCAAGTTTAAGACTTACATTGGTTAAGCACGTTAAGCCCCCATCACACAAAACTAGTTCTCGCTACGTTCTCGAAAATGTTGCCAAACTGTGTGCGAACGGAGTTGAACGTAATAACAACTGTTTGCGACCTGTTTCAGGACTTTATGGACGGGCTCGTACTGGACTAATGTCTCTAATACGATCCCAGTTCGTTCATTAACAGTCCACAATACGTCCAACTCGCCATACCCGTCCACAGTCAGTTCATATAAAGTTCAGATCGGATAAATTTGATATTTCCAAGCAGTCCAACCCATTTTTACTAGTTCGGAACTTGTTCTAACTAGTTTATAACCCAACCACCCCGTTCAGAGACAGTTCAACTCTCCCTCATCTTGTTCTTAGTGCGTTCGAACGCGCTTCTATCGTGCTTTGCAATCCCGTCCTGGTTCGAGGGCTGAACAAACCCAGCGCGTTCTTCCTCATTGATGCTCGACCACGTGGTAACTCGTTCCTAGTAGGATCGAAGTACGGCAATTCCGTTCGTAGTACGTTCATCTCGTTTTAACATATAGGTCCGTTTCGTCTCATTTCACAACGCCCCCTATTGTCAGAGTCAGCAGCCTAACATGTTAGCCTATGAAATGTTACCCCCCCAAAATCGTTAAAAATTCCTTTTTTGTTTAAACGAAAATCACATCCACCCCGACGTACGTTATCACTAGCTCTTTCATTGGAACCCTCATGTCCCATTGACTTTTGAAAGTTCATCCACCGTAATTTGATCAAAATAGGTTGCAAGCTCGTTATTGCCTATAATACACATGTAAAACAAGTCGAACTATGGACTCAGTTTCCCAAGCGATTTTAAGATTATAGGTCAAGCACACAAAGGATAAGAAGCATGAATTATCATAGATCACCTCTGCTTGATTCATTAACTCCATTTCATCCAACCCCCCACCGTCATTTTTCCATTTAGTAAAAGCAAACATTTTGCCGAGGTAAGCAAAAACATGAATATTCATGAACGGACAGACAATAAAGCCGTTTAATACGTAACGTATAGTGAATGGGAATGGGCAATGATCCGTCCAGGAGGTAGAGGTCAGTGTTTTGTGCTGGCAATGTTCCAGCGAGTGAAAATGAGACAAACGGAGCAATATGAGTACGTTGTCACTCCGTCCAATTGCAGGACGGGGAGAATTTTGAACAGGCTCAAAGTTTTAGACCACCCTTCCCGTCCAAGCCAGTCCGAGCCCATCCATGAAGTCCTTAAAAAGATCGTAAATAGTTGCTAATACGTTCACTCCGTTCACACACAGTTTGAGCCCGTTTGGCAACATTTTCCAGAACGTAGTGAGAACTATAGTTTGGTGTGATAGGTGCTTGACTTAAACGACTTGATCTGCAAAGCCTAAAGCGTTGAAGTTGAACGGGAATAAGGAATAGCGAGAACGCTCTGGGTGTTTATAACTCCCGAGTCAGGGCGGGATTGCACACGCTCTAGGAGCGCGTTCGAACGCACTCAGAACGAGATGAGGAAGAGTTGAACTGCCCTTGAACGGGGTGGTCGGGTTAAAAACTAGTTAGAACAAGTGGCGAACTAGTTAGAATGGGTTTGGACGTATTGGAACGATGTAGAACTAGTTAATTATGGATGTAACTCATAGCCTGCCATAAGGCTGCATGCACGCTATCGTTATAGTGCTTTGTACATGCGAGAGAGCTATCCCTTGAGTGCCATGTGCGTGCAATGCAGCATTCGTAATCGTAATAGCAATTATTGTTCATGCTCATTGGACTGTGCTGTGTATTTTGCACTCGCCATTCATAGAACCATCGCGTTAATCAGATTATCTCAAAAACAACCTGGCACGGGGGAATTAAAGGCATGGCACAATGGGGATTAGCCCTGTGGCATGATAAGAGTTAAACTGACTACGGACTGGCTTGGACTGCCTGATCTACCCGATCTGAACTTAACTTAACTGGCTGTGGACGGGGAACAAACGAGATGGACGTATTGAGGACTGTTTACGAACGAACTAGGATCGTATTATAGTGTTTACACATTCTGCCCCGACCACAACCCGTTTTACGATTTACAATCTCACCCTAGCCACATGTAGATGAGAAACAGTGGGGGGTCTGATCCTAAAACACGGGGTGAGCTTTTGGACACCGTCTTAATCAGCCATCCGCAAAAACCTCACCCGGGTGGGTTACCATAACAACCGCACCTCACTTATCGCGATCAGCTGGCGCACACTGTGTACATGTATACATTTTTTTCACGGCAATGACGTTATTTACCCGGGTAAATGATCCTCAGCTGGCCCGTTTAGTGTGAGATTTACCTCGATATTGTCCGGACGTTACCCCGATTAACGCGTCTTAATTGGAAGGGGGTAAATGTCGTCCGGACGTCACCGCGACTCTATGTTCCAGTTAAGGCGGGGTTTCAATTACATTTAAGAATTGTTATTTCCAACTATGAGCAAAGTGGAACTAGGCTTTGCCACTAAACACAACAATACAAATTAGTTCCACGTACACAATTTTTCAGCAAGGAAGCTTTGTAAAATGGCCATTTTACTTCCACTTTGGCCTGATCTATACATCGATCTCCATCTGTATCACACAATACATATATTTTGTTGTTGCTGAACATTGTTCTCTGGCATGTCATAAGTCATTTCGATATACACTGTGCCCCACGCCTATGGAATAAACTCCCTGCATATCTAAGAGATAATAATTCACATGACTTCTTCATTAAATACCTAAAAACAAACCTCTACAATGTATTTTTCTTAAATTGTTGATTAATTAAGGAACATTGCCTTGTATCCTCTGTCCAATTATCATTACCCAATTATTGTTATCGTTATTATTATTACTATGATGATTATCATTGTTCATATAATTATCAATATTATATTATAAATAATTGTATCGTAAGAATTTTTTTTTTTTAATTTTATCCCAGTGGCAAGAACGGAATGAAAATGAAGAAGTGTTTCGAAAAAACTCACTCAGTTGTCCAGCTTCTCTTCATTCTTGGGATGACATCCCTTATCCACATTGCAGTTGAGGGTAAGTAACATTGAATAATTATAATTATACTGGTTACACATTTATTTGTTTATCACTGTTTATATATTATCCATGTTTACATAAAGCAAAGGGTTACACAGGGCTTCAAATGGCTGATGAGATCATTTCAAGTGAGTGTGTGATTATTCTAGATTTGTCTTATTTGAATATAAATTATGTTGATATTGACAATAATTGTGATAGTGGTGGTCATTTTACCTGACAGCTAAGAAAGCAATAAATGATTGTTAGTAAGCAACCAGAAGACCGACGGCTAAAGGTCCTCTCCGAGGGACCTGGTAATGGAATTAATGCCTAACCAAAGGGCACTAGCGCATCGGCTTGGTATCGAACCCGGGTCACCTGATAACGTGACCACTGCTCTTCCGACTGAGCTATCGCGCCTCCTGACGACGTTCACAAAGGTAACATTTTCTTTAAAGCTGTGTAGTTAAACAGTTTTAAACTAATCAACTCTAGATGCGATGAAAAGGCTACATGTACATACAAAAACGCTGATTCTGAGTGGCAAGGCACGATAAACGCACCCTATGACAGGAATCCATACACACACCCCCTTTTCACACAGGGGTGAAATTATTTAAAGCTGATTAGTTTAAAGAGAAGGTTGAGTTCTGGGAAGAGGTGAAAAATAATTTGTGAGCATTACTCATTCTTATTATGCAAGTGTGGAAGAACATCAGTTAAGACATGTTCCCTGAAAAGCATGGCTCTTCAAATGCCTTCATATTCTAAATATGCATGTAACATCGTAAAAATCAGGGGGCCGGCTTTTTACGCCACGTGTTCGTGTAGCCCCATATACAGCTTTCTGTGCAAGTGTTTGTAACTTTACCAAGACTTGGCCAAATTTCTTATCATTTTGATGATTCCAGAACCTTGCAATACACACAAATTCTTATATGCTAGATGATCAACCTTTTCTGGTCGGTTCCGCACCGTTTCTTTCACAATGCAATCGCATGACCAGAACTCAACTTCATCTTTAAAGAGCTTTAACAAAAATCAGCTTGAGATACAACATCATTCACACACAGCAAATTTCGGTGCGGTCGTTCGAGATTCACACGCTTAGTAGGGCCATTGCGCATTTTACGAGCAGTGACCATTGCGCATTTACGAGCAGTGACTCACTGCTCGTAAATGGGCAATGACCCTACTGAGCGTTTAAAGAGCAGTGCCCGGTCTAGACGTATATCCGTTCACACACGGAACATCTTGCTCTCTAGATACGGGCTTCGTATCTGCAGCCTGCTTTGACCCAGCTTTTTCACACACGTGTAAAATTCATCGTATCTAGAGCTGATTTTAAAGAAAATTTTCCCTGTGTGAACGTCGTTCATACGATGTTCGAACAGATACGAAATCGCGATTGATACGCCGGTCATAGTAGGCTGCTATGGAAAGCCGTTGGGGACTTTATTCACGTACCCCAGACGTATGGAACGCGGCACACGTCTGCTAAATTGACCAATCACCGCCTGTTATTTAGGAGACATGTGCAAGGTGCGATAGCACACGCCTGTTAGTTTGTTAGCACACGTGTGCCCTTTTCCAAACGGATGCGCAGTATGCTCGTAAATTGGTTTTTAAGGCAACCAATCAAGTCCGCTGTTACAAAGCTGCTCAGCTCTGTGCGTACGGGGCCTGCTCGCTGTTACAAAACTGCTCATGTCAGTACATATTGGATGGGGGACACACCTACGGCCAGGCACGGATCCAGGGGAAGGGCCGAAGGGGTCTCTCCCTCCCCCGCCAGAGAGAGAGAAAGAAAGAGAGCTAGAGAGAGAAGGAACAGAAGGGAAGGGGGAAAGAGGAGAGAAAGGAAAGAAAGAAGAGGAAGAAAAAAAGAAAAGGGGGCAAAAGAGATCGGTTGGGCGGGGGGGGGGGGCGACTGAGGGCCTTGCCTCTGAGGCTGTTGCCCCCCCCCACCTCTCCCCCAAAAAGAGAGAAGGAAGGAAAGGGAAATAAAAACAGGAGAAGAGGAGACAAAGGAAGGGGGAAAGGAATAAGAAAGGTAATGAAGGGGAATATCAGTAACGATTTTTTCGCCAACAATTTGTTGATCCTCAGGGGGGGGGGGGGACAAAAAAAAGAGTAGGAAGGGAAAAGGAAAGAGAAGAGCTAAAAGGGAACAAAAAAAGGGAAAGAAGAAAAGAAAGGGAGGGGGGTCAGATGCAATTAATCCAGCCAACAACATGTGGTTCGGGTAGGGGTGAAAGGCCATTGCCCCCCCCCCCCCAGCAAACTTTAAAAAGAGAGAAGGAAGGGAAGGGGAAGGGAAAGAGAAAAAAAAGAGGAAGAAGAAAGGTAGGGGAGATCAGTTGCGATTTTTCCCGCCAACAAGGTGTGAATCGGGGGTGAAAGGCCCTTGCCTCCCCCTCCCCCCTCAGCAAAAGAGAGAGAGAGAGAGAGAGGGAGAGAGAGAGAGAGAGAGAGAGAGAAGGGAGGGAGGGAATGGGAAAGAGGAGAGAAAGCGAAAGAAAATAAAGAGTAAGAAGAAAAGAAAAGGGGGAAAGATATGCTTTTGCGCTCCTCTCGCCCCCCCCCCCCCCCCCCCCCCAATAGGACCACCGCCAGATACACCACTGGACACTACTGGCGTACTCCCCCAAATAAGAATAAAACTAGGTTTATTTCTAATTCGATTTCAGTGATTTACAAATGTTGTGAAATGACATAATTTGTAGTAAATTATACTTTATGAGTTTGACTAATTTCCCAAAGATACAGTCAGGCGAGAAATATGCTTATTTTAATAGAGGCCTTCATGTCCAGGCCCGCGGAACGGCGGGGCTCGGGAGACTGAGATTTTCCCCCTCCCCACTATTTTGAAAAAGTATATTAAAAAGAAATAGAAAGAAAGAAAGAAAGAAAGAAAGGAAGAAAAAAAAGGAAAGAGGGAAAAGATATAATGCTTTTGCGCTCATCTCGCCTCCCCCAAACGAGACCAAGCGCCATATACGCCACTAGACACCACTGGCGTACTAATTGGAAGGGGGCAGCCTCCCCCTTAAATGGTTCATTTCTAATTCGATTTCAGTGATTTACAAATGTTGTAAAATGATATAATTTTTTAGTAAATTATACTGTTTTATGAGTTTGTTGGAAAATGACGAATTCCCAAAGTTACAGTCAGGCGAGAAATATGCTTATTTAGAGGTCTGCACGTCAAGGCTCGCGGAACATAAATTGGGGTAAAGTCCAGGGGCTGAGCCCCAAGAAACTCAGGGGCTATCGGGGCATTCATTAACGTTCAGATGAACATATTTGAATACCCCGGAAACTCAGGGATTTTTAGGCATTTTATAACGGTCAGATAAGTATTCAGGAGCACGCCTTAGGGCCCTTGGTGGGGTCAAGGGGTGGAGCCTCCGGAAAGTCAGGGGTTTTAGGCATTTAACTACGGTCAGTTTATCATATTTTGAGACCTCATTATGACACTGGCAGGTCACAATTAATTTTTCTCTCTTTTTCCCTTCTTCTCTTGAATATAATTTTTCAAAATAGTGGGGGACCCATGCCCCCGAGCCCCGCCGTTCCGCGAGCCTTGACATGTAGACCTCTAAATAAGCATACTTCTCGCCTGACTGTTACTTTGGGAACTCATAAAACATTTACTAAAAAACTATGTCATTTTACAACATTTGTAAAACACTGAAATCGAATTAGAAATCAACCTCGTTTTATTCTTGTTTGGGGGAGTACGCCAGTAGTGTCCAGTGGCGTATCTGGCGCTTGGTCTCGTTGGGGGGGGGGGGGGGGGGGGCGAGAGGAGCGCAAAAGCATATATTTTACCCCTTTTCTTTTCTTCTTCCTCTTTATTTTATTTCACTTTCTCTCCTCTTTCCCTTCCCCGACCTTCCTTCTCTCTCTCCCTTTCTCTCCCTCTCTCTTTTTTTTGCTGAGGGAGGAGGGGAGGCAAGGCCTTTTCCCCCTCCCCCGATCCCCCCTTTTTTAACCCCTTCATCTTCTTTTTCTTCTTTCTTTCCTTTCTCTCCTCTATTCCTTATTTTCCTTCATCTCTCTCTCTTTTTTTGTCGGGGGGGGGGGGGGGTGCAAGACCCATATTATTATTATTATTATTATTATTATTATTATTATTACATATATCTTAACATTCAAATATTAAAAACAAACAAAGAACAGAAGTATAAAGAAGAAAAAAAAATGTACAAATAAAGATACTACTATCCAATCCCCCCCCCCATCATCAATTATTAATTTCCAATCATCGTTAAAAAAAAAAACGTATAGTTATGTAAATATATATTTAAGCGTACGTAATATATAAACACTAAGAATTATTTCAAATATTATAGAACTCAAACAGTAAATCATATTGAGATTGCATTACCCCCTTTGTACGCTACATGACGCGAAAACCTTCAAGGCCCGAGAGTGTTCAAGGAAGTTATGAATTTTTTTAAATATGAAAAACTATGGAACAGTGGAAATCACTACACAAATTGCCAATTTGGTTATCAGTTTGTGACGCCATTGCCTCACTATTTATCATGTCCCTGCTATTTATCAATTGCTTTATATATTTGTATGCCAAGGGCCCACTATTTGGAACAAACTACCCCCTAAACTTAAACAGTGTGCATCTTTAAACAGTTTTAAAGGGATAGTCCACCCCAGGATTTTCTTTAGCTGACGATATAGACCTAATAATACCATGTAGAATGATACAAGTCTCATTAAAATCCATGATCACATAACGAAGATATATCGACTTTTTTATCGAAAATCAGCCGCCCCCCAAATGCAAATGCGTTACATGGGCATGAAACGATTGTGACGTATGTTGCGAGCTGCCTTCTTATTTCGGAGACATTCACTTTCGCTTTCACTTTCATTCATGATTCGTCGTGTCAGTGCGATAACAGTGTACCGCGAGCGAAAGTGAATGTCTGCGAAATAAGAAGGCAGCTCGCAACATACGTCACAATTTCGATACTATCGGTTATTTTTTGGCGATCGTTTTTTGCCCATGTAACGCATTTGCATTTGGGGGGCGGCTGATTTTCGATAAAAAAGTCGATATATCTTCGTTATGTGATCATGGATTTTAATGAGACTTGTATCATTCTTCATGGTATTATTAGGTCTATATCGTCAGCTAAAAAAAATCCTGGGGTGGACTTTCCCTTTAAGCGTCATCTAAAACTTCACCTGATACAGAAAATTTGAATTTGACAAACGCAATTTGTATGGGTGTAATTACCATTGTAGTACTGTATTTTCTTCGTCCCCTTATTTGTTTTTTGTGTGTACATTTTTAGGATCACCTACCTATAAGTTTTTGTAACTTGTTTGATGATCCAACCACTTCGTAATTTCCTTTAGTGTATTTTCCATTTTAGTGGTTTATCTATGTTTGCAAGAAACTATTGTATTCATTGCCTTGTATGTTTTTATGAAAGTGGTGAATAAATTCAATTCAATTCGATTCAATCCCATTAATTTCCCTCTTTATCCCCAAAACTTGATTTCCTCATGCCTTTGCCCAGGTTATATGATTTGTATCGTATTGCGGGCATGACATTTCACAAGATCTTTTATAAACTTTGAAGAATTGCTTCTGTTTTCAGAATATTGTATATTCATAATTATTGACTTATATAAATAAATTTTCAAAATTCACACTTTTCATGATTTAGCTGAAAAAATTACTCTATATTAGATTATTATCAATATGACTTGGATGCTAGTGTTAGGAAATGAGATTGTCAGTGGGAAAGTGAGAAATTTATATTCAATTCAATTCAATTCGTTTTATTAACCATTTAAAATAAAAAACAATATACAAATTATGCGTGTATGAACATTATTGATACAGTGTAAATGGTCAGGGTGCCCCTAAAAGCCAAGGCTTGATGAATGGGGGCCCCCTATACATAAAGAAATATACATAGCATAAAAAAACATGAGATACAAACAAACTTAGTTATACAAAACAAACAAAAAAATCAAAACATTAAGCACTAAACATACAGGTAAAGGGGAAAAGGAAAAGGCGAAATAAAAAAAAACGTAGGGTGGAGAGATGAAAGTACATGTTTATTTGACGTAGGTAGTTATTATTGAACGTTTGAGTTTGGTTTTAAATGAAGTAACATTAGTGCTGGAGACTACATCAGAAGGGAGGGAATTCCATATTCGAGGACCAGCAGATTTAAATGCAATAAGAGTCGATTGATTATGTGCTAATGGTAAATGGAATTTGGAGTGGGAACGGGTATTATATTGGTGGTAGTCTTTATTATACTGAAACAAATTTCTTATATTAAGAGGTGCTAAATTATGTTTCACGTAATACATCAGGATCGCAATTTGGATCTCAATAATATCAGAAATTGTCAATGTGTTTAATCTTGCAAATAATGGGCGTGACGGAGCTAAGTAAGGGGAATTCGAACATATGCGTAAAGCCTTTTTTTGCAGTCTATGTAAAGGGGTCAATTTAGTAGTGCCACAACTTGCCCAAGTAATATTGCCATAATAAATATAGGGAAGTATTAACGAGTTGTAAAGCATTAACAGGTGCTTTTCTGTAAGGGTACTACGTAATTTACATAATATACCTATGTTCTTTGACATCTTATTACTTATAAAAAACGGTGTTCCTTAAATGATAGATTATCATCAACTACAGGGGCGTACGCAGGATTTTTTCAAGGGGGGGGGGGGGTTAAAATATTTTGCCCCCGAAAATTTGAAAATCGCGCCAGCCGAAAAGTCGCTCAGGGGGGGGGGGGGGGGGGGGGGGGTAAGCGGACACTTTTTTTTTTTTTTTTTGGATGCCAAACAAAAATCGCAACGACTCAGCCAACCGAAAAGTCGCTCAGTGGGGGGGGGGGGGGGGGGGGGGGGGGGGGGGGGGGGGGGGGGGGGGTAAGCGGACACTTTTTTTTTTTTTTTTTGGAGGCAAAAAAAATCGCAACGACTCAGCCAGCCGAAAAGTCGCTCAGTGGGGGGAGGGGAGGGGGGGGGGGGGGTAAGCGGACACTTTTTTTTTTTTTTTTGGTCTCGAAATTTCAAAATTTGACATTTTTCTTCGTTGAGGGGGGGGGGGGGTAAGGTCACCTTATTTAGGTTAGCCGGGGGGGGGGTTTAGGTTTTTTAGGGGGGTTTACATTCATAAAAATACCAAAGGGGGGGGGTATGAACCCCCCCCCCCCCCCACTGCGTACGCCCCTGATCAAGTATAAATCCTAGAAATTTGACAGAGTTAACAAGATTTAAAGTAACATCTTTCATTTTTATATGCAAATATATATATATTACCAATAGAAGGAAAACAATAAGAGGATAGTGAAGCAATGACGTCAGGCGCGGATCCAGGGGGACGAGCGGGCCTTGCCCCCCACCCCGCGCAAAAGAGAGAGAGAAAGAGAAGGAAAATAAGGGAAAGAGGAGAGAAAGGGAAAGAAAGAACAGGAAGAAGAAAAGAAAAAAAAAAGAGATCGGGGGTCGAAAGGGCCTTGCCTCCAAGGCTGTCCCCCCTTCCCTCCCCCCCCCCCTAAAAAGAGAGAGAGAGAAGGAAGAAAAAGGGAAAGAGGAGAGCTAAAATGGAACAAAAAAGAGGAGAAAGAAAAGAAAACGGTGAAAGAAGGGAAGATCAGATGCTGTTAATCCCGCCATCTAATTAACGTGCGGAGCGGGGTGGGAGCCGAATGGCCCTTGCCCCCCCTTGTCAACCTAAAAGAGAGAAAAAGAAGGGAAGGGAAACGTAAAGAGGAGAGAAAGGGAAAGAACAAAAAAAAGAAGAAGAAAGGTAGGGAAGATCAGTTGTGATTTTGTTTCCCCGCCAACAAGGTGTAATGGAGGGGTGGGGGGCACTGGTGTACTGATAGGGGGCGGGGGCGGCTTGGGGGAAATGAAATTCAAACGTGGTTTATTTCTAATTCCATAACGGTGGTTTACAAATAATGCTAAAATGACAGAATTTTTCCGAGATTTTTTCCTCACTTTTTAGTAAATTACCTATACTTTTGTATGCGTTTGTTGGAAAATGACAAATTCCTAAATTTACAGCCAGGCAAGAAATATGCTTATTGAGATGCCTACATGTCAGGGCCCGCGGAAAGGCGGGGATCGGGAGCCTCGAGCTCCCCTCCCCCACACACTTAAAAAAAAAGTATATTAAAGAGAAATAGACAGAAAGAGTTCAAGAAAGAAAGAATGGCTAACTGCCAGTGGCACAAAATAATGAGGTATCAAAATATGCTCATCTGACCGTGATTAAATGCCTATAAAACCCCTGAGCTTCCGGGGGCCGGGTCGGAGAGCTGGAGGCGGTCCTCCCTAAAACGCTGGCCCCCAAAAAACAAAAACAAAAAAATAAAAGAGAGGAAAGAAAAGGGAGAGGACGTAGGAAGAAAAATGAGCAGACAAAGAAGATTTTTGAAGGATTAAAATAAGAGTCGAGAACGGTACAACGAATCGTCTTCTTTCTCTAATGATTTAATGTAACGTAAAAGCTTCCGCGCATCGCGCAGGAGGGGGGGGGGCTGAATTTAGACGAGCATTAAGAGACGAGTACGGTACAACAAATCGTCTTCTTTTTCTAATAATTTAATGAAACGTCAAAGCTTCCGTGCTTCGTGGAGGGGGAGGGGGAAGCTCGCCCCCCACCCCCTATTATGTGACTGCTGGTCACCATTACGTACCAATATTTGGCTCGCATAGTTTCAAATTTGCCCGGCCCCCCCCCCCTAAGAAATCGGATCTGCGCCTGAATGACGTCACAGACTCATGAGTGAGTTGCCAATTTGTCTTGTGATTTTCAAAGTTTTTCGTGGGGGTCGCCACATGGCCCCGAATATTTGTAGAAAACATTTATTGAAAACGTACATTTCTGAACAAATGAAGAAATAGGCGTGCCCAAATAATGTACGTGACCAACCATCCTGCCCCTCCCACAAACAAACAAATAAAAAATCAGTACGACCACGCTGCGCCATTCGGTCCGAGTAAACAGCGGAGGGGGAGGGTGAAGGGGGAGGGGGAGGGGGGAGGGGGAGGGGGGAGGGGGAGGGGGGGGGGGGTAACGTCGCCGCCCCCAGAAATAAAAAACAACAAAGAAAATGCAATCAATTATCAATAATTCATTGCATTTGGCCCCGACCCCAAACATAAAAAAATCCTCTAATTTGCCTAACAAATCATGATAAATGTATTTTTCTGTGAGACGTGTTAAGTAATCATGAATATGCATGAGATACATATGCAATTGGTTTCTATTGGACCTATTGGTTTCTATTGTTTTCTATCGGTCCTATTGGTTTATATTGGTACCATTGGGTTCTATTGGTCCAATTGGTTTCTATTAATATGTTGGCTTCTATGGGTCTTAATATTGGTTTATATTGGTTCTATTGGTTTTGATTGGTTCTATTGTTTTCTATTAGTAGAATAGAATAGAATATAACTTATTGACTCTTGCGACCCCCCTTCCGGCGCATGAGAGTACAACACATTTATATGTCATGATAATGGTATAGTATTAATGACTGCTTTGAAAGAAATAGTTGTTTTTATACGCTTAAGGGAAGGTTAGATTTGTGCTATTGCCCGAGGCGTGCCGAGGGCAATAGCCCAATTGTAACTTTCCCGAGAGCGTATAAAAACAACTATCTCTCGAATATTAAAGCAGTCATTAATAATAATAATAATAATAATACATAACATTTATTAGGCGCTTAATACTGATGTTTCTGAGCGCACAGTGTTCTGATTAAGAGAAGACTATAACCCGTAGAATTAAATTAGAAGAAAAAGCAAAAATACAAAAGTAACATAGATAAGGTAAGAAAAACAGTGGCAATCAACTAAATAAAGACAAATATGGTGCGCACCTCCATTGACCGACGCACAACTGCAATTTACAATTTGAAAAGATAGGTTTTGAGTAGAGATTTGAATTGAGATACAGAGGGGGCGCAGTGAATAAAGGCGGGCAGTTTGTTCCAGAGAGCGGGGGCAATAACTGAAAAGGCGCGGTCACCATAACGGGTGTTAGTGCGGGGTCCAGGTGTTAACAGTAATGTGGAAGATGAACGAAGTGTTCGTGACGACGTACGGGAACGTAAGGATATGAGATCGGAAAGGTAAGAGGGGGCTAAGCCATTGATATCTTTGTAGCACAGGAGAAGAATTTTGAAGGATATGCGGTGGTGAATTTTAATAATTAATACTTTTATATGCGGAAAAAAAAGAGTAAACTTATGAAACCACCTTGGCCTTTATCTAGTTTATCTGCACGGTTGTTTTTTTATGAGTGTATTTTTGAGAGTAGACTTAAAAATAAAAAATTAAAAAACTTTTGCAGAAGATGGGATTCGATCTCTTGCGCACCAACGATGATGTGACTAAAATCACCGCCTTAGACCGCTCGGCCATCGCTCACTAATACCAAATCTAGTAGTGTTCTCTGATGTATACATTAAAATGGATTGAAAACGGCTTCGCGTGCTGGATGCTTCGCGGCAGCTCCATTAAACGGGCCCTTCTTTTACTTCTGCAATGCATTGGCACGAACTTAGATCAAGATCTATCGGCAGATATTGTTTTTGAAAGTTTATTTTCGTCTTCATGTCAACAATTCAAGATAAAATTGTCGGTAAGATCGATCGAGATTCAATTGTATTGAAATTACCGACCAATTCATCGCACACGTACGGTATCCTCGATCGCTCAGACCATTTTTTTGACATGTCAACCTATGGGTATTTCACCAAGACTGAACTATTTTCCCGGTAACCATGGTTACTGGGATTTTAGAACTAATTTTTAAAACTATTACATGGGTTTGGAATTTTACAGGAATAGTTAAAGTTTATGAATGCAATTTCGACCAACAGATGGCTGGATTTCTTAAGTGAGGTATATAATAGATAATAAAAAATACAAACATAGCATAATACAAAGAATACAAAATACAACAAAACAACAATTCAAATGTAATGTATAACGATAAAAAAGAATGATCTCAACCTAGGCTATGCTAAACATTAATACATTATTATACAATACAAATTAGAATATTAGATTAATCTTGGTACTGAAACACTGTAGTCGTCATTATTTATCATTATCTTCATCAAAGTTGTTACAAATACTGTAATCTTTACAATTATTATTATCATCGTGTTCATGTTCGTTTTCGTCGTCCTCATTGTCTTTGAAAGATCTTGAAAACAGACCATCACATAAGTCTTTACAATTGTATATGGATCGATATAGGTATCTGTACTATGGATTCGGATGGCAAGCACGGTGTAACTTGTGATACTATATTGCTGTGCGTGAGTTCAACTGGGTACAGTGGTGATATCTGTAAAATGAATAAGGTTTCCTAAAAACTCCTACCTTTTAACATAAGCTTTGCATCTCGCTTTGATCACGAATGCAAAGTTACATAAGTTCATTTAATTCGTTGGCCTTTATAAGTTAATTCCTAGCGACGAACTGACGAAGAACATTGCTTTAAGAATTATTCTATCTTCCAAAATTACAAAAGAGTGAATCCAGCTGAAGTGTTGAACAAAAATATAAAGGTTGAAAACTGTAATTCTCCCACACATATAGCTCCGTTTAGTCTCATTTGAGAACGCCCCTTTCGGCAGAGCTAACTTCCAGCAGCCTAATATGTACGTTAGCCTATCGACTTTTATCGCTAATAAAACAAATCCTTCCTGTCACAAAGGAATTTCGCTTTCTTGGCATATAGGACAACTTGGTACACATATTGCTACAAATGGTCCTAAACAGCTTAAAGAATGTAACAAAAAGGACGTCAGCAGGGCGTTATAATTTTGTTTTGACGTTATGTCTATATCTTAAAAACGGGACGGCGATTCGGATTGAAATTTAAAACAGCAGAGTATGATGGTACAATGACAATAATGTCATCATTATTTATTATCACCATCATAACAGTCGTTACAAATACTGTCGTCTTTACAATTATCATCATTATCGTGTTCATGTTCTTTAACATCATCGTATTTGTCTTTAAAAGAAATAAAATACATACCATCTCATAAGGGTTCACAATTATAAATGGCTCGTTATAGGGTGTACCATGGACTCGGATTGCCTGTACGGAGGAACCTGTGTTACGAATACATCGATATGCGACTGTGAACCTGGGTACACTGGTACAAGCTGTGAAACAGGTAAGATTTCTTCAAACCTCCTATTTTTCAACTCAGGCTCCGCATCGCCATTCGATAACGAATGAAAATTCACAATGCTGATTTACTTCGATGAACTAGTTGATTCACAGCGACGAACTGTTGAACAAAATTTGCTTTAAGAATTATTCTTTCTTCCAAAATTTCAAAACAGTGAATAAAGCTGCAGTGTTGAACAAAAACATGAAGGTTGAACACTCAAGTCTACCTCGTGTTATATCGCTAATAAAAAAGACTCCGCGCTGTCACAAAGATATTTTGCTTCTTTGGCATATAGGACAACTTGGTACACATATTGCCTCTAATCTTCCGAAACAGCTCAATGAATGTAAAAAAGGACGTCAGCAGGGCGTCTTCATTTTGTCCTGACATTTTTTTTATATCATCAACACAGGAAAACGACTCTAACTAGAAATTTAATTTTGGCTACTGAAACACTGTTGTCTTCATTATTTATTATAACCATCATAACCGTCGTTACGAATACTGTCGTCTTTACTATTATTATTATCATCGTGTTCATGTTCGTTTTCGTCGTCCTCATTGGCTTTGAAAGATCTTGAAAACAGACTATCACCTAAGTCTTTACAATTGTATATGGATCGTAATAGGTATCTGTACTATGGATTTGGATTGCGAGCACGGTGGAACTTGTGATATATCTATTTTGATGTGCGTGTGTACATCTTGGTACAGTGGTGATATCTGTGAAACAGGTAAGATTTCCTAAAAACTCATACCTTTAACCTATGCTTCGCATCTCTAATTGATGACGAATGAAAAGTTACACAATGTTAATTTGATTCGATGGCCTTGATTAGTTCATTCCAAGCGACGAACTGGCGAAGAACATTGCTTTCGGAATTATTCTTCCTTCCAAAATTACAAAAGAGTGAATCCAGAGATAGTGTTGAACAAAAACATGAAGGTTGTAAACTATAATTCTTCCACATGTTTTATCGCTAATAAAAAAAAAATCCGCGCTGTCACAAAGATATTTGTTTCTTTGGCATATAGGACAACTTGGTACACATATTGCTTCTAATCTTCCGAAACAGCTCAATGAATGTAAAAAAGGACGTCAGCAGGGCGTCTTCATTTTTTCCTGACATTATTTTCATATCCTCAAAACAGGAAAACGACTCTAACTATAAATTTAATCTTGGCTACTGAAACAATGTTGTCTTCATTTTTTATTATCACCATCATAACAGTCGTTACGAATACTGTCGTCTTTACTATTATTATTATCGTCGTGTTCATGTTCATTTTCGTCGTCCTCATTGGCTTTGAAAGATCTTGAAACAGACCATCACATAAGTCTTTACAATTGTATATGGATCGTTATAGGTATCTGTACTATGGATTTGGATTGCGAGCACGATGGAATTTGTGATATATTTAATTTGTGCGTGTGTACATCTGGGTACAGTGGTGAATTCTGTGAAATAGGTAAGATTTCCTAAAAACTCATACCTTTAACCGATGCTTCGCATCTCTAATTGATGACGAATGCAAAGTTACATGATGTTAATTTAATTCGATGGCCTTGATTAGTTCATTCCAAGCGACGAACTGGCGAAGAACATTGCTTTCGGAATTATTCTTCCTTCCAAAATTACAAAAGAGTGAATCCAGAGATAGTGTTGAACAAAAACATGAAGGTTGTAAACTATAATTCTTCCACATGTTTTATCGCTAATAAAAAAAAACTCCGCGCTGTCACAAAGATATTTGTTTCTTTGGCATATAGGACAAGCTGGCGAAGAACATTGCTTTCGGAATTATTCTTCCTTCCAAAATTACAAAAGAGTGAATCCAGAGATAGTGTTGATCAAAAACATGAAGGTTGTAAACTATAATTCTTCCACATGTTTTATCGCTAATAAAAAAAAACTCCGCGCTGTCACAAATATATTTGTTTCTTTGGCATATAGGACAACTTGGTACACATATTGCCTACAATCTTCCGAAACAGCTCAATGAATGTAAAAAATACGTCAGCAGGGCGTCTTAATTTTTTCCAGACATTATTTTCATATCCTCAAAACAGGAAAACGACTCTAACTATAAATTAGAATATTAGATTAATCGTGTTACTGAAACACTGTAGTCTTCATTATTTATCATTATCTTCATTACAGTTGCTTCAATTACAGTAATCTTTACAATTATTATTATCATCGTGTTCATGTTCATTTTCGTCTTCCTCATTGTTTTTTAAAGATGTTGAAAACAGACCATCACATAAGTCTTTACAATCGTATATGGATCGTTATAGGTATCTGTACTATGGATTCGGATTGCGAGCACGGTGGAACTTGTGATATATCTATTTTGATGTGCGTGTGTACATCTGGGTACAGTGGTGATATCTGTGAAACAGGTAAGATTTTCTAAAAATTCCTACCTTTTAACAAAAGTCTTGCATCTCAATTTGATCACGAATGCAAAGTTACATGATGTTAATTTAATTCGATGGCCTTTATAAGATCATTCCAAACGACGAACTGACGAAGAAAATTGCTTTAAGAATTATTCTATCTTCCAAAATTACAAAAGAGTGAATCCAGCTAAAAAGTGTTGAACAAAAATATAAAGGTTGAAAACTGTAATTCTCCCACACATATAGCTCCGTTTAGATTCATTTGAGAACGCCCCTTTCGGCAGAGCTAACTTCCAGCAGCTTAATATGTACGTTAGCCTATGGACTTTTATCGCTAATAAAACAAATCCTTCCTGTCACAAAGGAATTTCGCTTTCTTGGCATATAAGACAACTTGGTACACATATTGCTACAAATGGTCCTAAACAGCTCAAAGAATGTAACAAAAAGGACGTCAGCAGGGCGTTATAATTTTGTTCTGACGTTATGTCTATATCTTAAAAACGGGACGGCGATTCGGATTGAAATTTAAAACAGCAGAGTATGATGGTACAATGACAATAATGTCATCATTATTTATTATCACCATCATAACAGTCGTTACAAATACTGTCGTCTTTACAATTATCATCATTATCGTGTTCATGATCTTTAACATCATCGTATTTGTCTTTAAAAGAAATAAAATACATACCATCTCATAAGGGTTCACAATTATAAATGGCTCGTTATAGGGTGTACCGTGGACTCGGATTGCCTGTACGGAGGAACCTGTGTTACGAATACATCGATATGCGACTGTGAACCTGGGTACACTGGTACAAACTGTGAAACAGGTAAGATTTCTTCAAACCTTCTATTTTTCAACTCAGGCTCCGCATCGCCATTCGATAACGAATGAGAATTCACAATGCTGATTTACTTCGATGAACTAGTTGATTCACAGCGACGAACTGTTGAACAAAATTTGCTTTAAGAATTATTCTTTCTTTCAAAATTTCAAAACAGTGAATAAAGCTGCAGTGTTGAACAAAAACGAGAAGGTTGAACACTCAAGTCTACCACGTGTTATATCGCTAATAAAAAAGACTCCGCGCTGTCACAAAGATATTTTGCTTCTTTGGCATATAGGACAACTTGGTACACATATTGCCTCTAATCTTCCGAAACAGCTCAACGAATGTAAAAAAAGGACGTCAGCAGGGTGTCTTAATTTTTCCTGACATTATTTCCATATCCCCAAAACAGGAAAACGACTCTAACTATAAATTAGAACATTATATTAATCTTGGTACTGAAATACTCTAGTCTTCATTATTTATCATTATCTTCATCAAAGTGGTTACAAATACAGTAATATTTACAATTATTATTATCATCGTGTTCATGTTCGTTTTCGTCGTCCTCATTGTCTTTGAAAGATCTTGAAAACAGACCATCACATAAGTCTTTACAATCGTATATGGATCGTTATAGGTATCTGTACTATGGATTCGGATTGCGAGCACGGTGGAACTTGTGATATATCTGTTTTGATGTGCGTGTGTACATCTGGGTACAGTGGTGATATCTGTGAAACAGGTAAGATTTTCTAAA
Organism: Strongylocentrotus droebachiensis; assembly: GCA_035222895.1. Taxonomy (NCBI): domain Eukaryota; kingdom Metazoa; phylum Echinodermata; class Echinoidea; order Camarodonta; family Strongylocentrotidae; genus Strongylocentrotus; species Strongylocentrotus droebachiensis. The sequence continues at coordinate 104,672 of JAVYIG010002171.1, forward strand.
AATTCCTACCTTTTAACATAAGCTTTGCATCTCCATTTGATCACGAATGCAACGTTACATGATGTTAATTTAATTCGATGGCCTTTATAAGTTCATTCCAAACGACGAACTGACGAAGAAAATTGCTTTAAGAATTATTCTATCTTCCAAAATTACAAAAGAGTGAATCCAGCTAAAAAGTGTTGAACAAAAATATAAATGTTGAAAACTGTAATTCTCCCACACATATAGCTCCGTTTAGATTCATTTGAGAACGCCCCTTTCGGCAGAGCTAACTTCCAGCAGCCTAATATGTACGTTTATAGCCTATGGACTTTTATCGCTAATAAAACAAATCCTTCCTGTCACAAAGGAATTTCGCTTTCTTGGCATATAGGACAACTTGGTACACATATTGCTACAAATGGTCCTAAACAGCTCAAAGAATGTAACAAAAAAGAAGTCAGCAGGGCGTTATAATTTTGTTCTGACGTTATGTCTATATCTTAAAAACGGGACGGCGATTCGGATTGAAATTTAAAACAGCAGAGTATGATGGTACAATGACAATAATGTCATCATTATTTATTATCACCATCATAACAGTCGTTACAAATACTGACGTATTTACAATTATCATCATTATCGTGTTCATGTTCTTTAACATCATCGTATTTGTCTTTAAAAGAAATAAAATACATACCATCTCATAAGGGTTCACAATTATAAATGGCTCGTTATAGGGTGTACCATGGACTCGGATTGCCTGTACAGAGGAACCTGTGTTACGAATACATCGATATGCGACTGTGAACCTGGGTACACTGGTACAAACTGTGAAACAGGTAAGATTTCTTCAAACCTCCTATTTTTCAACTCAGGCTCCGCATCGCCATTCGATAACGAATGAAAATTCACAATGCTGATTTACTTCGATGAACTAGTTGATTCACGGCGACGAACTGTTGAACATAATTTGCTTTAAGAATTATTCTTTCTTCCAAAATTTCAAAACAGTGAATAAAGCTGCAGTGTTGAACAAAAACGAGAAGGTCGAACACTCAAGTCTACCACGTGTTCTATCGCTAATAAAAAAATGACTCCGTGCTGTCACAAAGATATTTTGCTTCTTTGGCATATAGGACAACTTGGTACACATATTGCCTCTAATCTTCCGAAACAGCTCAATGAATGTAAAAAAGGACGTCAGCAGGGCGTCTTCATTTTGTCCTGACATTATTTTTATATCCTCAAGACAGGAAAACGACTCTAACTATAAATTTAATCTTGGCTACTGAAACACTGTTGTCTTCATTATTTATTATAACCATCATAACCGTCGTTACGAATACTGTCGTCTTTACTATTATTATTATCATCGTGTTCATGTTCGTTTTCGTCGTCCTCATTGTCTTTGAAAGATCTTGAAAACAGACTATCACATAAGTCTTTACAATTTTATATGGATCGTAAAAGTATCTGTACTATGGATTCGGATTGCGAGCACGATGGAATTTGTGTCATATCTAATTTGTGCGTGTGTATACCTGGGTACAGTGGTGAATTCTGTGAAATAGGTAAGATTTTCTAAAAACTCCTACCTTTAACCTATGCTTCGCATCTCTAATTGATGACGAATGAACAGTTACATGATGTTAATTTAATTCGATGGCCTTTATAAGATCATTCCAAACGACGAACTGACGAAGAAAATTGCTTTAAGAATTATTCTATCTTCCAAAATTACAAAAGAGTGAATCCAGCTAAAAAGAGTTGAACAAAAATATAAAGGTTGAAAACTGTAATTCTCCCACACATATAGCTCCGTTTAGATTCATTTGAGAACGCCCCTTTCGGCAGAGCTAACTTCCAGCAGCCTAATATGTACGTTAGCCTATCGACTTTTATCGCTAATAAAACGAATCCTTCCTGTCACAAAGGAATTTCGCTTTCTTGGCATATAGGACAACTTGGTACACATATTGCTACAAATGGTCCTAAACAGCTCAAAGAATGTAACAAAAAGGACGTCAGCAGGGCGTTCTAATTTTGTTCTGACGTTATGTCCATATTTTAAAAACAAGATGGCGACTCGAATTGAAAACTAAAACAGCAGAGTAATGATGGTACAATGACAATAATGTCACCATTATTTATTATCACCGTCATAACAGTCGTTACAAATACTGTTGTCTTCACAATTATCGAACGAAAATTCACAATGTTCATTTAATTCGATGGCCTTTATTAGTTCATTCCAAGCGACAAACTGACGAAGAACATTGCCTTAAGTTTTATTTTATCTTCCAAAATTTCAAAAGAGTGAATAAAGCTACAGTGTTGAACAAAAACAAGAAGGTTGAAAACTGTAAGTCTACCATGCACGTGTTCTATCGCTAATAAAATAAACTCCGCGCTGTCACAAAGATATTTTGCTTCTTTGGCATAAAGGACAACTTGGTACACATATTGCCTCTAATCTTCCGAAACAGCTCAATTAATGTAAACAAAGGACGTTAGCAGGGCGGCTATACTTGAGAGTCAACAGAAGTGAAAGTACAGACATACAGATTTGAACTTTGAAAGAAATAATCAGCCCGTTTACTCTGTTTGATTTATTGACTGATAGTTTGACTCTATTTTACTGTATCCCTCCAAGTGAAGATTAATCTGTCTGTCCTATAATCTCACATATTATTTCGTCTATCATCCCTCTTGACTCCCAATACACACAAATAACACAATAATACACTTCAATTATTGTGGAATAGCCTGACAACGACTACTGAGAGCCGGCCGTTTATTCAGTATGAATGTTTAACAAACATTTCTTCTCGTTTCCTTCACTGGAAACCGGACCTATCATGGTCCAGGATAAAAAACCAGAGATAAAACTCAACGAGAATAAAAACTCTGGAAAACCTTATACAAACACAGTCATTTAACACTACATGACACAACGCACTTTTATTGTAAATAAAAGTTGTCTCGTTGAAAGTTCAAGCTAGAATGATTCAATTACACACTAATTCATGCCACGCCCTGGTCTCCGTGGCAGAATTAGTTCGCACACCTGTACGAGCTGCCTATGCAAATTACATTCCATCGGGGCACAGCCCCGGACCCAACATAAGTATGCATTCATTAACGATACAAACAACATTTGTCTGCTATACAATCGTACCGCAGACAAATAATAGTCTGTCCTATAATCTCACATATTATTTCGTCTGTCATCCCTCTTGACTCCCAATACACACAAATAACACAATAATACACTTCAATTATTGTGGAATAGCCTGACAACGACTAGAATTCAAAGAACGAGAGCAAAAGAAAACAGAAGAGAAATGAGCAATCTAAATTTAAGTCATGCCAAATAGACTCCTAGTTAAATATATTTTAACATTGTCTAATAATAATGGCATTTCTATAGCGCCGTCCATCGAGAAATGCTATTCCGAGGCGCATTAATTATTACCACGGCTTTACCCTTGCTGCCATATATTACAGAGCTCCAGCATTTCAAGGAACCAATTCATGCAAGGTATCCATTTACTTCACCTGGGTTTACTATAATGAAATCTGAAAGTTAGTACCCAACTGACAAACGAGTCCAATTTGGACTAAAACGACTATCTTGCTCGTTTGAACTTGTTACCTTGTTTGCATGAATACAACCGATTCTAAAGTCTTATCATATGTTTCAGGAACTTGCCTTCCCCACTTATTACATATGCGTACAGAACACTGTCATTGAATAATTTGATTCATAACCATGACATTCTATCTCCGAAACGTTCTCTTTCAAGAAAAAAAAATTGAAATTCGAACAAATGCTCGTTATATTCAAATACGAACAGGCAAACCTGTGTACGAGACAAGACCTCGTTTTCTTTGCCCTTCTTTTGATAATTTTTAAAATCCTGTCCGTGAGGTGAAAACACCATCCATGCTAATAACATGCCATTAAATTCAATTAACACAACTCTTTGTTCCGGCAACACTTTGTTGGTGGTAAATAAAACAGCGACAACAAGAACGAGTGTTAAATCTGCCCAAAACATATTCATCTATTGGCAAAGAGAAACGATACAAGTATGTATAAATCTACTGCTGTTACAAATCCTCACGAATAATTGAAGATTCCTTGATTCACTTGCAGGTCAATCCAATTTTGTATTGAACAGGAATAAAGCACTAATTCAAAGGATTACTTTTCCTACAATATGTGACTGATGGTGCTGTTTTCCCATCCGCAAGCTCAAAATATATTCAATTTTGATAAATCTTGGATCTTCCACATTGAAACGATATTAGCAATTCTCCTGAGAGAATTTGTTTATGATTATTTAATCATGTCACATGTTTGAAGTTTAAACAAACAAATTGCCCAAGACACAAACATGTTCTGAGAATGAACAAAGCAAAAATTATGCTTATCTTATATTTATTTAGCTGCACGACACTCTGTGCTATTTCTCAAATCTAACAGAAAAAGCCCTTTTTACAATTTCAAAGGCTTAAAGACCAATAATTTGTGCTCCAAACTATCGTCAACATTGCCATCTTTTGACTTTTCACTGCTCATTCGCCCGTGCCTCTTCCAAAGCCTATTTGGCACGGAAGCTCTGGCATCGGCGGTAGCCCCTCCTGCTCTGAGGGAGTAGGCCCAAATTAAACTAGCCTCTTTCACGCATACCTTCCACAAACGAGCAACAACTGTCTCATATGCACTGGTATAACTTGACTGTTTGTTTTCTATGACAAACTCTTATTACCTTTGTTCCAATAAACTGGTCTGAATTGAATTGGTCAGATTTTTTGGAAATACCTTCCTTTGCCACATATATTCTTGTAGAATTTCTACTGGACAATTAAGTACTTCATTTACCATTACTCATCAAGATGGTATTGCGCCTGCGATACTGATCTGACTTTCACTTCTCCGCCAACATATTACGGATAAATATGAGCTTTCAAACACAATGTCAGAAACGAGAATATAAACGAGATCTCTTAAAAAATCAAACATCATCGCAACCTCCATATGTATTGCATAAATCACTGAAAAATCACTGCGTCCTTCTTGACGACGAGTCTTGGACGTCCCTTCTCCCCTTCGCTTCGGCTCCGAAGATTGTCAAGCCATGACGATAAGATTCTCAGATCAAACCCTCGCTTCGTCCACCGCACCATGTATGGCCTTCTTGACTCCTAAACCTGGAGGGTGTAAATAAAAACAACATGGTACAACTAAAAGTCTTCAATGCGACAAGCATAAATCTGCTTCGAGGGCTTCCAAAATTTCAGTTTTGGCCCTGCATCCTCCTCACCAGAGGGCAATATTTCAAATTCTTCAATAAAATGAATAGAACTTATCACCAGATCATGGGCCCAAATGAAGCAGACTTCCAATATGGGACTATATTAGTGAGCCCTTGCTTTTAATATCCGGCACCAATTTACCAACAGTTTTGGCAATGAATCGAGGTGCTGGTACCTACCCACCAATCGATATCTCACTCTCAACTCTGAGAACAAAACATCAATACAACTCGTCCCATTACACCATCTGGAATTAAACTTCCTACTTCTGGTATTATAATGACAAACACTAATTATTCTGTCAAACACTCGAGTCCCCAACTTCTGATCAAGCCTATGTTACAAGCCTCAGTTTACATATGCCAGTCGTCACTGTCTGACGTCCTACTCAATCTATCAACCTGCCTATTCTCACGTCTAAGATATCCAAGCCGGATACATTTTTACATTGTTTTCTTCACAAACAATTCGTATTTCCAAAGCCTTTTCTTGGCAGGCGGAGTTACCGCTCCATTTTATCACGATGTCCACAACATTCTTGTTGTCCGTGTACCAGCGTACACTTCGCCCTTCCAGGCGATGCTCAAACAATACTTGCCGTTCTCACGACGGCTTCGAGCACTCTCCACGAGAAGCTTTGAATGTTCTCAGACTCGGACCAAACTCCCATGAGTTCTATGTTACTATTTAACTTGTCTATATACACTCAATCTATCAACCTGCTTGTTCTCACGTCTAGATACCCAAGCCGGATCAATTTTACATCGTTTTCTTCACAAACAATACGTATTTCCAAAGCCTTTTCTTGGCAGGCGGAGTTACTACTCCATTTTATCACGATGTCCACAACATTCTTGTTGTCCGTGTACCAGCGTACACTTCACCCTTCCAGGCGATGCTCGATATCGAACAACACTTGCCGTTCTCACGACGGCTTCGGGCACTCTCCACGAGGAGCTTTGAATCTTCTCAGACTCAGACCAAACTCCCATGAGTTCTGTGTTACTATTTAACTTGTCTACATTTTCCCTGCAAAAAACCGAACCCTGCCAGCATATCTCATGTTTACCGAGAAAGGAGCATTCCAAATCTTTCTGTTTACACACTTGAACGACTCCATTGTCTTTAATAGACCAGTTCACGGTTATCCACGGATCCTACAAAAAAAAATGAAGAGTTCCCACTTAACACACTTTGAAATAATCACTCCAATAGCGATGGAGGTACTATATAAATAGCCTTTGTGTCCCCTTTTCAAAGAATTCTTCCACCTGTGTATCGTGGAGTGCACTGCTTGTGCATACAATGAATAATGATTACATCACTTTCATGAACACTATCCAGTATTTTGTCTCCGTGTATTTCACAATTTGGTCTGCAATGACCTTTATCTACTCATGCTCAGACTGCAGCTATGAATTGACACACCGATTATCCAAACACGATGTGCATTGACACTTTCCCACTACCTTCACTAGAGACCTAACGAGCAAAAAAATACCAGACCTTCGATCTTTAGAAATTATAATGGAAATAGAAACCATAAAATCGTTAATGCGTTTCTTTGCGATTCGCACTCGTTCGTTCAGAAAATCCCAATTTAGTCCTAGCCAGGAAGTATTGCCCACTGACATTTTTCTTCAGCAAGAAGAAGACCTAGACCTTAGGTTCCTTTAGCACTGAGACACGTAGAGAATCAGCCCCTTTTCTGTCATGTCCTGCAATTCCGTGTTCAAGAAACATGATTGCATTATGACCATGACCACGCCAATAACTGACAACCAATCTCATCACTTTTAATGGTGAACCCATACCCCGAGGTAGAAATGCCTAAAAGTAAAACGTTAAAAACGTGATACCTTATTTCACCGAAATCCCAGGCAAAGCCTAACATGTGGCTTTCCTCATTGACCATACCAATGTGAAGGTATTAATGCCAACTTCAGGCCGAACGTGAACACATAGTCACCCATTTCATCTTTCACAATTAAACATCTTCATGTTTCTCTTTGTATTAATTGAGATTGACGCTCCTTCAATCTCGAACTTATCTGCACTGTCCTTTGTAATCGGACACAGAATTTATTACAAGAAGCCTCTCTACAACCTCGTTAATACATTTCTACTCTATTAATACCTAAATGAGATGTAAAGGGAACTTGTACCCTTGTTCTACTATCACAGACGTATCTATGAGCAATTTTCTTTTTTCTCCCCAAAAACAATTCCTTCTTCTCTCGTAGTCTCCCTACAGGAAATGGTATATACCAGCTACGAAACTCGTTTCACACTCCAATGCACGGTGATCTTTACTTTCCTTCAACCTCCTCCTCTTATTCAGTTATACAATCCTTCTCTACCAATTTGCCCATCTCTCTCTCGACAAATTTCGAATGGTCTTTGGCAGAAAGATTATAGGGCAAATTAATCCCTAAAGGAGTTGAATGTAAGGGTAATTTGTACCCTTGTTCGATTATAGCAAACATAATTATCAGCATTTATATATAATTTTATATCAATACATTTTCCAACATTCCTTCTTAATTTTCTCGTAGTCTCCTACAGGAGGTGCCATTTGGACAGTTACGAAACTCATTTAACACACCGTTTTAGTACATGGAGAATCTTTCCTTTTGTATTACCTAATACACTTCTTCTTTACCAATTCACCTATCTCTCTCTCTCTCTCTCTCTCGAGACAAACCTTTGCAGAAAGATTATTGGGTAAATTAACCCCTATAAACGGGTGAATGTAAGGACAATTTTACTTAGCTCTGTATTGTAAAGAAGATAAATGAAGACATCTCTGTAGTCAACTCTCCAATGCCCTGCTTTCCACAAGAAAAACACGATCCCGGCTTTCTGATTGCTATTAATATGCTGCTGAAAAAACTTCTTAGAAGTCAACGAATCGGGCTGGCCTGGCAGCCCCGTTTGGTTGTCTCGCCTGTCCGCGTTTACGAGATCGACAACCTCGGTCGGCTCCACTGTAGTTGTCTCGTTGAAAGTTCAAGCTAGAATGATTCAATTACACACTAATTCATGCCACGCCCTGGTCTCCGTGGCAGAATTAGGGACTTTTAGATTTGCACGTTTACAGCTTTGACTGCAACGTGTGACGTCATTTTAAGGCACTGCGCATGCGTCACGTCGTCTCAGTCGGCGATCGAGAATGCGTCAACCCTGATTTTCCTAAATCTAGTACGGTACTAGTATATGCCGCGTGCGCATAAAATACAGTTCCTCAGGTAGACAAAGGAACATCCCTTCCCTGCCATTATGTAAAAATGTGACTGGTGTCACATGCATATTCACCTGTTCTATACATTTTTACATAATAGCAGTGATGGATGTTCTACCACAGCAATAGGCCAGTAAAGTGCCTCAATACAAATTATTCATTCACCTGATAGTATTTCAATAGTCAGAATGGAACTGCATATATTAAGTGTTGCTAGGAAGGTCAAGCCATAATAGGGACTTTTCGAAATGCACGTCAAGAGCTTTGACTGCAACGTGTGACGTCATTTTAAGGCACTGCGCCTGCGTCACGTGGTCTCAGTCGGCGATCGAGGATGCGTCAACCTTGATTTTCCTAAATCTAGTACATGCAATACATACATACATATTGACATTTATAAAGCGCCTTTACATGCTGAAATGTGTAGAACAGGTGTCACATGCACCTGTTCTACACATATTTACATATTAGCAGTGAAGGGATGTTCTTTTGTTGAGGGTAGAATGAGGAATGTCCTCTTTCTTTGTCCGTGATGTTTATTGTGTTACTTCCTGCATGCATATCGTCGAGTGCAATCTAAAAGATTTCTAATTGTAGCCAACATGGGCAGTTAAGTACGTTGACACGCATGATCAGTCGGCGTTCGTCGTGTTCTCGTTCACTCATTCTAAAAGTCCCTAATGTTTGTCCAACCTGGCAACAACTAATGTATGCAGTTCGGATTCTGTCTATTGAAATACTATTATTCTTATCAGGTGAATAAAATAATTTGTATTGAGGCACTTTACAAAGACTTATGCATTAAATTTGGTTACATTACAAAAGTGGCCTATTGTTGAGGGTAGAATGAAGAACTGTATATTTTGTCCTCTATCTTTGTTCTTCATGTTAATAGTGTTACTTCCTGTATGCATGTATATCGTCGAGTGCAATCTAAAATATTTCTAATTGTAGTCAACATGGGCAGTTGAGTACGTTGACACGCATGATCAGTCGGCGTTCGTCGTGTTCTCGTCCACTCAATCTAAAAGTCCCTATTAGCTCACACAGCTGTACGAGCTGCCTATGCAAATTGCATTCCATCGGGGCACAGCCCCGGACCCAACATAAGTATGCATTCATTAACGATACAAACAACATTTGTCTGCTATACAATCGTACCGCAGACAAATAATATTTCAAACGGGTATTTTTTCTAATCGTCATCTTTATCAAATTCATTGCCTTCGGAAATCAATTTTTACATGTTTAGCTGTTTGTGCTGCCGATTCGTGTACGAGTAGAGGAACTTGTACTGATGGAGAACCCGACGTTACATGCGTGTGTCATGCTGGCTACCAGGGCACTTCATGTGAAAGAGGTAATCTATAACTTCTGAATAGATTATAAAAAAACATACATACATTCACTTTTGATGTAAAGCAAAATCCAATGAAATTCTTATTTGTTGCTTATCAAGAAATTAAAGATACAGAGCGAACAGGGGAACAGAAAGAAAGAAATTACAGTGATTGTTGAGGAAACTCTTTGAGTTTCTTCTTACTTAAGAGTCAACAGAAGTGAAAGTACAGACATACAGGTTTGAACTTTGAAAGAGATATTCAGTCCATTTTCTTTTATTGACTAAGAATTTCACAAATGAGGAAACTCTTTCTCTCACTGTGGTTAATCGAATTAAAGGTACCACTTTTGACTCTATTTTCCTGTAATCCGTCAAGTGAAGATAAATCTGTCAAAAAAAAAAATATTTTCTTCGTCATCTTAATATCAAATTCATTGCCTTCGGAAATCAATTTGTACATGTTTAGCTGATTGTGATGCCAATTCGTGTACGAGTAGTCTTAGAGGAACTTGTACTCCTGGATCACCCGAAGTAACGTGCATGTGTAATTCCGGCTACACTGGGATTACCTGTGAAATTGGTAAGCTTTAACTTCTAGTTAGATTACAATCTTACATACATGCATTTTTGATGTAGCAAAATCCAATGAAATTCTCATTCGTTGCTTATAAAGAAATTATAGATACAGAGCGAACAAGGAAACAGAAAGAAAGAAATTACAATGATTGTTGAGGAAACGCTTTGAGTTTCTTCTTACTTGAGAGTCAACAGAAGTAAAAGTACAGACATACAGATTTGAAGTTTGAAAGAGATATTCAGTACATTTACTTGGTTGGTTTTATTGACTCATAGTTTCACAAATGAGGTAATTTTTCTCTCACTGTCGTTAATCGAATTGAAGATTTTTCCAGATACAGTTCGAGGATGTTTCTCATTCTTGTATGGAATTGATAAAAACTCCCCTCCTTTTCATTTCGAGTAGACACTTGAGGCATGGAAGTGCATGGTCATCTAAAAACAGCAGATTTGATATCCTGGTAGTGATTCCAAGAACTAGCTCCATTGATAAAGATTCTGTTTAAGGATACGTTGAAACTTACACATGTCATTGTGATCACAACCATTCCACTTTGGGTGATAACATGTCTTGGAACGCATTCAATGTATAGGTAATTTTTGCGTCAATTTTCACATTAATTTCAACCCAAAATGAAGAAATCACCTGCTTTCTGTTATTTTTGATCAATCAGGAGCACATTCATTAAATTTGCGATTAAATTATCTTTTTCCCAAAATTTCAAAGGCCATATATTGGAAAAGAATTGAACTTTGAAAGAGATATTCAGTCCATTTTCTTTTATTGACTTAGAGTTTCACAAATGAGGTAACTCTTTCTCTCACTGTGGTTAATCGAATTGAAGATACCACGTTTGACTCTTTTTTCTTGTTACCCGTCAAAAGTGAAGATAAATCTGTCAAAAAGGTGTTTTTTTTCTCGTCATCTTTATCAAATTAAATGCCTTTGGAAATCAATTTTCAAATGTTTAGTCGTTTGTGCTGCCGATTCGTGTATGAGTAGAGGAGCTTGTACTGATGGAGATCCCACCGTTACGTGCGTATGTGATGCTGGCTACACTGGGACTACCTGTGAAATTGGTAAGCTTTAACTTCTAATTAGATTACAATCTTACATACATGCATTTTTTATGTAAAGCAAAATCCAAAGAAATTCTCATTCGTTGCTTATAACGAAACTAGAGATACAGAGCGAACAAGAAAACAGAAAGAAAGAAATTACAGTGATTGTTGAGGAAACGCTTTGAGTTTCTTCTTACTTGCGAGTCAACAGAAGTAAAAGTACAGACATACAGATTTGAAGTTTGAAAGAGATATTCAGTCCGTTTACTTTGTTTGATTTATTGACTGATAGTTTCACAAATGAGGTAACTCTTTCCCTCACTGTCGTTAATCGAATTGAAGATACCACTTTTGACTCTATTTTACTGTATCCCTCCAAGTGAAGATTAATCTTTTCAAACGGGTATTTTTTTCTTCTCGTCATCTTTATCAAATTCATTGCCTTCGGAAATCATTTTTTTTACATGTTTAGCTGATTGTGTTGCCGATTCGTGTACGAGTAGTCTTAGAGGAACTTGTATTCCTGGATCAGCCGCCGTAACGTGCGTGTGTAATTCCGGCTATTCTGGCGATACATGTGAAACAGGTAATCTATAACTTCTGAATAGATTATTAAAAAAAAACATACATACATTCACTTTTGATGTAAAGCAAAATCCAATGAAATTCTTATTCGTTGCTTATCAAGAAATTAAAGATACAGAGCGAACAGGGGAATAGAAAGAAAGAAATTACAGTGATTGTTGAGGAAACTCTTTCAGTTTCTTCTTACTTGAGAGTCAACAGAAGTGAAAGTACAGACATACAGATTTGAACTTTGAAAGAAATAATCAGTCCGTTTACTTTGTTTGATTTATTGACTGATAGTTTCACAAATGAGGTAACTCTTTCCCTCACTGTCGTTAATCGAATTGAAGATACCACTTTTGACTCTATTTTACTGTATCCCTCCAAGTGAAGATTAATCTTTTCAAACGGGTATTTTTCTCTTCTCGTCATCTTTATCAAATTCATTGCCTTCGGAAATCATTTTTTTTTTACATGTTTAGCTGATTGTGTTGCCGATTCGTGTACGAGTATTCTTAGAGGAACTTGTACTCCTGGATCAGCCGCCGTAACGTGCGTGTGTAATTCCGGCTATTCTGGCGATACATGTGAAACAGGTAATCTATAACTTCTGAATAGATTATTAAAAAAAAACATACATACATTCACTTTTGATGTAAAGCAAAATCCAATGAAATTCTTATTCGTTGCTTATCAAGAAATTAAAGATACAGAGCGAACAGGGGAATAGAAAGAAAGAAATTACAGTGATTGTTGAGGAAACTCTTTCAGTTTCTTCTTACTTGAGAGTCAACAGAAGTGAAAGTACAGACATACAGATTTGAACTTTGAAAGAAATAATCAGTCCGTTTACTTTGTTTGATTTATTGACTGATAGTTTCACAAATGAGGTAACTCTTTCCCTCACTGTCGTTAATCGAATTGAAGATACCACTTTTGACTCTATTTTACTGTATCCCTCCAAGTGAAGATTAATCTTTTCAAACGGGTATTTTTCTCTTCTCGTCATCTTTATCAAATTCATTGCCTTCGGAAATCATTTTTTTTTTACATGTTTAGCTGATTGTGTTGCCGATTCGTGTACGAGTATTCTTAGAGGAACTTGTACTCCTGGATCAGCCGCCGTAACGTGCGTGTGTAATTCCGGCTATTCTGGCGATTCATGTGAAACAGGTAATCTATAACTTCTGAATAGATTATACAAAAAAACATACATACATTCACTTTTGATGTAAAGCAAAATCCAATGAAATTCTTATTCGTTGCTTATCAAGAAATTAAAGATACAGAGCGAACAGGGGAATAGAAAGAAAGAAATTACAGTGATTGTTGAGGAAACTCTTTGAGTTTCTTCTTACTTGAGAGTCAACAGAAGTGAAAGTACAGACATACAGATTTGAACTTTGAAAGAAATAATCAGTCCGTTTACTTTGTTTGATTTATTGACTGATAGTTTCACAAATGAGGTAACTCTTTCCCTCACTGTCGTTAATCGAATTGAAAATACCACTTTTGACTCTATTTTACTGTATCCCTCCAAGTGAAGATTAGTCTTTTCAAACGGGTATTTTTTTCTCCCCGTCATCTTCATCAAATTCATTGCCTTCGGAAATCAATTTTGTACATGTTTAGCTGTTTGTGCTGCCGATTCGTGTACGAGTAGAGGAACTTGTACTGATGGAGAACCCGACGTTACGTGCGTATGTGATGCTGGTTTCACTGGGACTACCTGTGAAATGGGTAAGCTTTAACTTCTAATTAGATTACAATCTTACATACATGCATTTTTTATGTAAAGCAAAATCCAATCAAATTCTCATCCGTTTCTTATAAAGAAATTAAAGATACAAAGCGAACAAGGAAACAGAAAGAAAGAAATAACAGTGCTTGTTGAGGAAACTCTTTGAGTTTCTTCTTACTTGAGAGTCAACAGAAGTGAAAGTACAGATATACAGATTTGAACTTTGAAAGAAATAATCAGTCCGTTTACTTTCTTTGATTTATTGACTGATAGTTTCACAAATGAGGTAACTCTTTCCCTCACTGTCGTTAATCGAATTGAAGATACCACTTTGACTCTATTTTACTGTATCCCTCCAAGTGAAGATTAATCTTTTCAAACGGGTATTTTTTTCTTCTCGTCATCTTTATCAAATTCATTGCCTTCGGAAATCATTTTTTTTACATGTTTAGCTGATTGTGTTGCCGATTCGTGTACGAGTAGTCTTAGAGGAACTTGTACTCCTGGATCAGCCGCCGTAACGTGCGTGTGTAATTCCGGCTATTCTGGCGATTTATGTGAAACAGGTAATCTATAACTTCTGAATAGATTATAAAAAAAAACATATATACATTCACTTTTGATGTAAAGCAAAATCCAATGAAATTCTTATTCGTTGCTTATCAAGAAATTAAAGATACAGAGCGAACAGGGGAACAGAAAGAAAGAAATTACAGTGATTGTTGCGGAAACTCTTTGAGTTTCTTCTTATTTGAGAGTCAACAGAAGTGAAAGTACAGACATACAGATTTGAACTTTGAAAGAAATAATCAGTCCGTCTACTTTGTTTGATTTATTGACTGATAGTTTCACAAATGAGGTAACTCTTTCCCTCACTGTCGTTAATCGAATTGAAGATACCACTTTTGACTCTATTTTACTGTATCCCTCCAAGTGAAGATTAGTCTTTTCAAACGGGTATTTTTTTTCTCCCCGTCATCTTCATCAAATTCATTGCCTTCGGAAATCAAATTTGTACATGTTTAGCTGTTTGTGCTGCCGATTCGTGTACGAGTAGAGGAACTTGTACTGATGGAGAACCCGACGTTACGTGCGTATGTGATGCTGGTTTCACTGGGACTACCTGTGAAATGGGTAAGCTTTAACTTCTAATTAGATTACAATCTTACATACATGCATTTTTTTATGTAAAGCAAAATCCAATCAAATTCTCATCCGTTTCTTATCAAGAAATTAAAGATACAGAGCGAACAGGGGAATAGAAAGAAAGAAATTACAGTGATTGTTGAGGAAACTCTTTGAGTTTCTACTTACTTGAGAGTCAACAGAAGTGAAAGTACAGACATACAGATTTGAACTTTGAAAGAAATAATCAGTCCGTTTACTTTGTTTGATTTATTGACTGATAGTTTCACAAATGAGGTAACTCTTTCCCTCACTGTCGTTAATCGAATTGAAGATACCACTTTTGACTCTATTTTACTGTATCCCTCCAAGTGAAGATTAGTCTTTTCAAACGGGTATTTTTCTCTTCTCGTCATCTTTATCAAATTCATTGCCTTCAGAAATCATTTTTTTTTTACATGTTTAGCTGATTGTGTTGCCGATTCGTGTACGAGTAGTCTTAGAGGAACTTGTACTCCTGGATCAGCCGCCGTAACGTGCGTGTGTAATTCCGGCTATTCTGGCGATTTATGTGAAACAGGTAATCTATAACTTCTGAATAGATTATAAAAAAAAACATATATACATTCACTTTTGATGTAAAGCAAAATCCAATGAAATTCTTATTCGTTGCTTATCAAGAAATTAAAGATACAGAGCGAACAGGGGAACAGAAAGAAAGAAATTACAGTGATTGTTGCGGAAACTCTTTGAGTTTCTTCTTATTTGAGAGTCAACAGAAGTGAAAGTACAGACATACAGATTTGAACTTTGAAAGAAATAATCAGTCCGTCTACTTTGTTTGATTTATTGACTGATAGTTTCACAAATGAGGTAACTCTTTCCCTCACTGTCGTTAATCGAATTGAAGATACCACTTTTGACTCTATTTTACTGTATCCCTCCAAGTGAAGATTAGTCTTTTCAAACGGGTATTTTTTTTCTCCCCGTCATCTTTATCAAATTCATTGCCCTCGGAAATCAAATTTGTACATGTTTAGCTGTTTGTGCTGCCGATTCGTGTACGAGTAGAGGAACTTGTACTGATGGAGAACCCGACGTTACGTGCGTATGTGATGCTGGTTTCACTGGGACTACCTGTGAAATGGGTAAGCTTTAACTTCTAATTAGATTACAATCTTACATACATGCATTTTTTATGTAAAGCAAAATCCAATCAAATTCTCATCCGTTTCTTATAAAGAAATTAAAGATACAAAGCGAACAAGGAAACAGAAAGAAAGAAATAACAGTGCTTGTTGAGGAAACTCTTTGAGTTTCTTCTTACTTGAGAGTCAACAGAAGTGAAAGTACAGATATACAGATTTGAACTTTGAAAGAAATAATCAGTCCGTTTACTTTCTTTGATTTATTGACTGATAGTTTCACAAATGAGGTAACTCTTTCCCTCACTGTCGTTAATCGAATTGAAGATACCACTTTTGACTCTATTTTACTGTATCCCTCCAAGTGAAGATTAATCTTTTCAAACGGGTATTTTTTTCTTCTCGTCATCTTTGTCAAATTCATTGCCTTCGGAAATCATTTTTTTTTACATGTTTAGCTGATTGTGTTGCCGATTCGTGTACGAGTAGTCTTAGAGGAACTTGTATTCCTGGATCAGCCGCCGTAACGTGCGTGTGTAATTCCGGCTATTCTGGCGATTCATGTGAAACAGGTAATCTATAACTTCTGAATAGATTATACAAAAAAACATACATACATTCACTTTTGATGTAAAGCAAAATCCAATGAAATTCTTATTCGTTGCTTATCAAGAAATTAAAGATACAGAGCGAACAGGGGAATAGAAAGAAAGAAATTACAGTGATTGTTGAGGAAACTCTTTGAGTTTCTTCTTACTTGAGAGTCAACAGAAGTGAAAGTACAGACATACAGATTTGAACTTTGAAAGAAATAATCAGTCCGTTTACTTTGTTTGATTTATTGACTGATAGTTTCACAAATGAGGTAACTCTTTCCCTCACTGTCGTTAATCGAATTGAAAATACCACTTTTGACTCTATTTTACTGTATCCCTCCAAGTGAAGATTAGTCTTTTCAAACGGGTATTTTTTTCTCCCCGTCATCTTCATCAAATTCATTGCCTTCGGAAATCAATTTTGTACATGTTTAGCTGTTTGTGCTGCCGATTCGTGTACGAGTAGAGGAACTTGTACTGATGGAGAACCCGACGTTACGTGCGTATGTGATGCTGGTTTCACTGGGACTACCTGTGAAATGGGTAAGCTTTAACTTCTAATTAGATTACAATCTTACATACATGCATTTTTTATGTAAAGCAAAATCCAATCAAATTCTCATCCGTTTCTTATAAAGAAATTAAAGATACAAAGCGAACAAGGAAACAGAAAGAAAGAAATAACAGTGCTTGTTGAGGAAACTCTTTGAGTTTCTTCTTACTTGAGAGTCAACAGAAGTGAAAGTACAGATATACAGATTTGAACTTTGAAATAAATAATCAGTCCGTTTACTTTCTTTGATTTATTGACTGATAGTTTCACAAATGAGGTAACTCTTTCCCTCACTGTCGTTAATCGAATTGAAGATACCACTTTGACTCTATTTTACTGTATCCCTCCAAGTGAAGATTAATCTTTTCAAACGGGTATTTTTTTCTTCTCGTCATCTTTATCAAATTCATTGCCTTCGGAAATCATTTTTTTTACATGTTTAGCTGATTGTGTTGCCGATTCGTGTACGAGTAGTCTTAGAGGAACTTGTACTCCTGGATCAGCCGCCGTAACGTGCGTGTGTAATTCCGGCTATTCTGGCGATTTATGTGAAACAGGTAATCTATAACTTCTGAATAGATTATAAAAAAAAACATATATACATTCACTTTTGATGTAAAGCAAAATCCAATGAAATTCTTATTCGTTGCTTATCAAGAAATTAAAGATACAGAGCGAACAGGGGAACAGAAAGAAAGAAATTACAGTGATTGTTGCGGAAACTCTTTGAGTTTCTTCTTATTTGAGAGTCAACAGAAGTGAAAGTACAGACATACAGATTTGAACTTTGAAAGAAATAATCAGTCCGTCTACTTTGTTTGATTTATTGACTGATAGTTTCACAAATGAGGTAACTCTTTCCCTCACTGTCGTTAATCGAATTGAAGATACCACTTTTGACTCTATTTTACTGTATCCCTCCAAGTGAAGATTAGTCTTTTCAAACGGGTATTTTTTTTCTCCCCGTCATCTTCATCAAATTCATTGCCTTCGGAAATCAAATTTGTACATGTTTAGCTGTTTGTGCTGCCGATTCGTGTACGAGTAGAGGAACTTGTACTGATGGAGAACCCGACGTTACGTGCGTATGTGATGCTGGTTTCACTGGGACTACCTGTGAAATGGGTAAGCTTTAACTTCTAATTAGATTACAATCTTACATACATGCATTTTTTTATGTAAAGCAAAATCCAATCAAATTCTCATCCGTTTCTTATCAAGAAATTAAAGATACAGAGCGAACAGGGGAATAGAAAGAAAGAAATTACAGTGATTGTTGAGGAAACTCTTTGAGTTTCTACTTACTTGAGAGTCAACAGAAGTGAAAGTACAGACATACAGATTTGAACTTTGAAAGAAATAATCAGTCCGTTTACTTTGTTTGATTTATTGACTGATAGTTTCACAAATGAGGTAACTCTTTCCCTCACTGTCGTTAATCGAATTGAAGATACCACTTTTGACTCTATTTTACTGTATCCCTCCAAGTGAAGATTAGTCTTTTCAAACGGGTATTTTTCTCTTCTCGTCATCTTTATCAAATTCATTGCCTTCAGAAATCATTTTTTTTTTTACATGTTTAGCTGATTGTGTTGCCGATTCGTGTACGAGTAGTCTTAGAGGAACTTGTACTCCTGGATCAGCCGCCGTAACGTGCGTGTGTAATTCCGGCTATTCTGGCGATTTATGTGAAACAGGTAATCTATAACTTCTGAATAGATTATAAAAAAAAAACATATATACATTCACTTTTGATGTAAAGCAAAATCCAATGAAATTCTTATTCGTTGCTTATCAAGAAATTAAAGATACAGAGCGAACAGGGGAACAGAAAGAAAGAAATTACAGTGATTGTTGCGGAAACTCTTTGAGTTTCTTCTTATTTGAGAGTCAACAGAAGTGAAAGTACAGACATACAGATTTGAACTTTGAAAGAAATAATCAGTCCGTCTACTTTGTTTGATTTATTGACTGATAGTTTCACAAATGAGGTAACTCTTTCCCTCACTGTCGTTAATCGAATTGAAGATACCACTTTTGACTCTATTTTACTGTATCCCTCCAAGTGAAGATTAGTCTTTTCAAACGGGTATTTTTTTTCTCCCCGTCATCTTTATCAAATTCATTGCCCTCGGAAATCAATTTTGTACATGTTTAGCTGTTTGTGCTGCCGATTCGTGTACGAGTAGAGGAACTTGTACTGATGGAGAACCCGACGTTACGTGCGTATGTGATGCTGGTTTCACTGGGACTACCTGTGAAATGGGTAAGCTTTAACTTCTAATTAGATTACAATCTTACATACATGCATTTTTTATGTAAAGCAAAATCCAATCAAATTCTCATCCGTTTCTTATAAAGAAATTAAAGATACAAAGCGAACAAGGAAACAGAAAGAAAGAAATAACAGTGCTTGTTGAGGAAACTCTTTGAGTTTCTTCTTACTTGAGAGTCAACAGAAGTGAAAGTACAGATATACAGATTTGAACTTTGAAAGAAATAATCAGTCCGTTTACTTTCTTTGATTTATTGACTGATAGTTTCACAAATGAGGTAACTCTTTCCCTCACTGTCGTTAATCGAATTGAAGATACCACTTTGACTCTATTTTACTGTATCCCTCCAAGTGAAGATTAATCTTTTCAAACGGGTATTTTTTTCTTCTCGTCATCTTTATCAAATTCATTGCCTTCGGAAATCATTTTTTTTACATGTTTAGCTGATTGTGTTGCCGATTCGTGTACGAGTAGTCTTAGAGGAACTTGTACTCCTGGATCAGCCGCCGTAACGTGCGTGTGTAATTCCGGCTATTCTGGCGATTTATGTGAAACAGGTAATCTATAACTTCTGAATAGATTATAAAAAAAAACATATATACATTCACTTTTGATGTAAAGCAAAATCCAATGAAATTCTTATTCGTTGCTTATCAAGAAATTAAAGATACAGAGCGAACAGGGGAACAGAAAGAAAGAAATTACAGTGATTGTTGCGGAAACTCTTTGAGTTTCTTCTTATTTGAGAGTCAACAGAAGTGCAAGTACAGACATACAGATTTGAACTTTGAAAGAAATAATCAGTCCGTTTACTTTGTTTGATTTATTGACTGATAGTTTCACAAATGAGGTAACTCTTTCCCTCACTGTCGTTAATCGAATTGAAGATACCACTTTTGACTCTATTTTACTGTATCCCTCCAAGTGAAGATTAGTCTTTTCAAACGGGTATTTTTTTTCTCCCCGTCATCTTCATCAAATTCATTGCCTTCGGAAATCAAATTTGTACATGTTTAGCTGTTTGTGCTGCCGATTCGTGTACGAGTAGAGGAACTTGTACTGATGGAGAACCCGACGTTACGTGCGTATGTGATGCTGGTTTCACTGGGACTACCTGTGAAATGGGTAAGCTTTAACTTCTAATTAGATTACAATCTTACATACATGCATTTTTTTATGTAAAGCAAAATCCAATCAAATTCTTATCCGTTTCTTATCAAGAAATTAAAGATACAGAGCGAACAGGGGAATAGAAAGAAAGAAATTACAGTGATTGTTGAGGAAACTCTTTGAGTTTCTACTTACTTGAGAGTCAACAGAAGTGAAAGTACAGACATACAGATTTGAACTTTGAAAGAAATAATCAGTCCGTTTACTTTGTTTGATTTATTGACTGATAGTTTCACAAATGAGGTAACTCTTTCCCTCACTGTCGTTAATCGAATTGAAGATACCACTTTTGACTCTATTTTACTGTATCCCTCCAAGTGAAGATTAGTCTTTTCAAACGGGTATTTTTCTCTTCTCGTCATCTTTATCAAATTCATTGCCTTCAGAAATCATTTTTTTTTTTACATGTTTAGCTGATTGTGTTGCCGATTCGTGTACGAGTAGTCTTAGAGGAACTTGTACTCCTGGATCAGCCGCCGTAACGTGCGTGTGTAATTCCGGCTATTCTGGCGATTTATGTGAAACAGGTAATCTATAACTTCTGAATAGATTATAAAAAAAAAACATATATACATTCACTTTTGATGTAAAGCAAAATCCAATGAAATTCTTATTCGTTGCTTATCAAGAAATTAAAGATACAGAGCGAACAGGGGAACAGAAAGAAAGAAATTACAGTGATTGTTGCGGAAACTCTTTGAGTTTCTTCTTATTTGAGAGTCAACAGAAGTGAAAGTACAGACATACAGATTTGAACTTTGAAAGAAATAATCAGTCCGTCTACTTTGTTTGATTTATTGACTGATAGTTTCACAAATGAGGTAACTCTTTCCCTCACTGTCGTTAATCGAATTGAAGATACCACTTTTGACTCTATTTTACTGTATCCCTCCAAGTGAAGATTAGTCTTTTCAAACGGGTATTTTTTTTCTCCCCGTCATCTTTATCAAATTCATTGCCCTCGGAAATCAAATTTGTACATGTTTAGCTGTTTGTGCTGCCGATTCGTGTACGAGTAGAGGAACTTGTACTGATGGAGAACCCGACGTTACGTGCGTATGTGATGCTGGTTTCACTGGGACTACCTGTGAAATGGGTAAGCTTTAACTTCTAATTAGATTACAATCTTACATACATGCATTTTTTATGTAAAGCAAAATCCAATCAAATTCTCATCCGTTTCTTATAAAGAAATTAAAGATACAAAGCGAACAAGGAAACAGAAAGAAAGAAATAACAGTGCTTGTTGAGGAAACTCTTTGAGTTTCTTCTTACTTGAGAGTCAACAGAAGTGAAAGTACAGATATACAGATTTGAACTTTGAAAGAAATAATCAGTCCGTTTACTTTCTTTGATTTATTGACTGATAGTTTCACAAATGAGGTAACTCTTTCCCTCACTGTCGTTAATCGAATTGAAGATACCACTTTTGACTCTATTTTACTGTATCCCTCCAAGTGAAGATTAATCTTTTCAAACGGGTATTTTTTTCTTCTCGTCATCTTTGTCAAATTCATTGCCTTCGGAAATCATTTTTGTTTACATGTTTAGCTGATTGTGTTGCCGATTCGTGTACGAGTAGTCTTAGAGGAACTTGTATTCCTGGATCAGCCGCCGTAACGTGCGTGTGTAATTCCGGCTATTCTGGCGATTCATGTGAAACAGGTAATCTATAACTTCTGAATAGATTATTAAAAAAAACATACATACATTCACTTTTGATGTAAAGCAAAATCCAATGAAATTCTTATTCGTTGCTTATCAAGAAATTAAAGATACAGAGCGAACAGGGGAATAGAAAGAAAGAAATTACAGTGATTGTTGAGGAAACTCTTTGAGTTTCTTCTTACTTGAGAGTCAACAGAAGTGAAAGTACAGACATACAGATTTGAACTTTGAAAGAAATAATCAGTCCGTCTACTTTGTTTGATTTATTGACTGATAGTTTCACAAATGAGGTAACTCTTTCCCTCACTGTCGTTAATCGAATTGAAGATACCACTTTTGACTCTATTTTACTGTATCCCTCCAAGTGAAGATTAGTCTTTTCAAACGGGTATTTTTTTTCTCCCCGTCATCTTTATCAAATTCATTGCCTTCGGAAATCAAATTTGTACATGTTTAGCTGTTTGTGCTGCCGATTCGTGTACGAGTAGAGGAACTTGTACTGATGGAGAACCCGACGTTACGTGCGTATGTGATGCTGGTTTCACTGGGACTACCTGTGAAATGGGTAAGCTTTAACTTCTAATTAGATTACAATCTTACATACATGCATTTTTTATGTAAAGCAAAATCCAATCAAATTCTCATCCGTTTCTTATAAAGAAATTAAAGATACAAAGCGAACAAGGAAACAGAAAGAAAGAAATAACAGTGCTTGTTGAGGAAACTCTTTGAGTTTCTTCTTACTTGAGAGTCAACAGAAGTGAAAGTACAGATATACAGATTTGAACTTTGAAAGAAATAATCAGTCCGTTTACTTTCTTTGATTTATTGACTGATAGTTTCACAAATGAGGTAACTCTTTCCCTCACTGTCGTTAATCGAATTGAAGATACCACTTTTGACTCTATTTTACTGTATCCCTCCAAGTGAAGATTAATCTTTTCAAACGGGTATTTTTTTCTTCTCGTCATCTTTATCAAATTCATTGCCTTCGGAAATCATTTTTTTTACATGTTTAGCTGATTGTGTTGCCGATTCGTGTACGAGTAGTCTTAGAGGAACTTGTATTCCTGGATCAGCCGCCGTAACGTGCGTGTGTAATTCCGGCTATTCTGGCGATTCATGTGAAACAGGTAATCTATAACTTCTGAATAGATTATACAAAAAAACATACATACATTTACTTTTGATGTAAAGCAAAATCCAATGAAATTCTTATTCGTTGCTTATCAAGAAATTAAAGATACAGAGCGAACAGGGGAATAGAAAGAAAGAAATTACAGTGATTGTTGAGGAAACTCTTTGAGTTTCTTCTTACTTGAGAGTCAACAGAAGTGAAAGTACAGACATATAGATTTGAACTTTGGAAGAAATATCAGTCCGTTTACTTTGTTTGATTTATTGACTGATACTTTCACAAATGAGGTAACTCTTTCCCTCACTGTCGTTAATCGATTTGAAGATACCACTTTTGACTCTATTTTACTGTATCCCTCCAAGTGAAGATTAATCTTTTCAAACGGGTATTTTTCTCTTCTCGTCATCTTTATCAAATTCATTGCCTTCGGAAATCATTTTTTTTTTACATGTTTAGCTGATTGTGTTGCCGATTCGTGTACGAGTAGTCTTAGAGGAACTTGTACTCCTGGATCAGCCGCCGTAACGTGCGTGTGTAATTCCGGCTATTCTGGCGATTCATGTGAAACAGGTAATCTATAACTTCTGAATAGATTATTAAAAAAAACATACATACATTCACTTTTGATGTAAAGCAAAATCCAATGAAATTCTTATTCGTTGCTTATCAAGAAATTAAAGATACAGAGCGAACAGGGGAACAGAAAGAAAGAAATTACAGTGATTGTTGAGGAAACTCTTTGAGTTTCTTCTTACTTGAGAGTCAACAGAAGTGAAAGTACAGACATACAGATTTGAACTTTGAAAGAAATAATCAGTCCGTTTACTTTGTTTGATTTATTGACTGATAGTTTCACAAATAAGGTAACTCTTTCCCTCACTGTCGTTAATCGAATTGAAGATACCACTTTTGACTCTATTTTACTGTATCCCTCCAAGTGAAGATTAATCTTTTCAAACGGGTATTTTTTTTTCTTGGTCCCAGGCGCGGATCCAGGATTTCTTAGGTGGGGGGGGGGGGGGGGGGGGAGGCCTAAATTTGAAATTATGCGAGCCAAATATTGGTACGTAATGGTGACCAGCAGTGACGCAATTAGGGATGGGTGGGTGCAGGGAGGGGTGAGTTTTCCCCCTCCCTCCTCCGCGAAGCGCGGAAGTTTTGACATTTCAATAAATTATTAGAGAAAGAAGACGATTCGTTGTACCATTCCCAAAAATAATCCTCGTCTGAATTATGTTTCCCCCCATCCCGCGAGAAGCGCAAAAGCTTTTACGTTTCATTAAATCATTAGAGAAAGAAGACGATTCGTTGTACCGTTCTCGACTCTTAATCCTTGTCTAAATTCAGTTTCCTCCTCCCCACCCCCCTATGACCTGTACAAAAAACGCGTCAAAACGCGTCATATGACGTACATAAACCTCGGTTTGTCGACAAACCTCCTTTGTGAATTAGGGCCTTTGAGTTTCTTCTTTAATATTTGAGAGTCAACAGAAGTTTATACAGACATACAGATTTGAAGTTTGAAAGAGATATTCAGTCCATTTACTTGGTTGGATTTATTGACTTATAGTTTCACAAATGAGGTAACTCTTTCTCTCACTGTCGTTAATCGAATTGAAGATATTTCCAGATACAGTTCGAGGATGTTTCTTATTCTTGTTAGGAATTGATAGAAACTCCCCTCCTTTTGATTTCGAGTAGACACTTGAAGTATGGAAGTGCATGGTCATCTACAAAACAGCAGATTTGATATACCGGTAGTGCTTCCAACAACGATCTCCATTGATAAAGATTCTGTTTAAGGATACGTTGAAACTAACACATGTCATTGTGATCACAACGATTCCACTTTGGGCGATAACATTTCTTGCAGCGTATTCAATGTATAGGTAATTTTTGCGTCAATTTTCACATTAAAATAAACCCAAAATGAAGAAACCACTTGCTTTCTGTTATTTTTGATCAATCAGGAGCACATTCATTAAGATTTGCGATTAAATTATCTTTTTTCCAAAATTTCA
The DNA here is from genome assembly GCA_035222895.1 of Strongylocentrotus droebachiensis. NCBI lineage: Eukaryota > Metazoa > Echinodermata > Echinoidea > Camarodonta > Strongylocentrotidae > Strongylocentrotus > Strongylocentrotus droebachiensis. The sequence continues at coordinate 130,200 of JAVYIG010002171.1, forward strand.
AAGGCCATATTTTGGAAAAGAATTGAACTTTGAAAGAGATATTCAGTCCATTTTCTTTTATTGACTTAGAGTTTCACAAATGAGGTAACTCTTTCTCTCACTGTGGTTAATCGAATTGAAGATACCACTTTTGACTCTATTTTCCTGTAATCCGTCAGGTAAAGATTAATCTGTCAAAAAATTTTTTTTTTCTCGTCATCTTTATCAAATTCATTGCCTTTGAAAATCAATTTTCACATGTTTAGTCGTTTGTGCTGCCGATTCGTGTATGAGTAGAGGAGCTTGTACTGATGGAGATCCCACCGTTACGTGCGTATGTGATGCTGGCTACACTGGGACTACCTGTGAAATTGGTAAGCTTTAACTTCTAATTAGATTACAATCGTACATACATGCATTTTTTATTTAAAGCGAAATCCAATGAAATTCTCATTCGTTGCTTATAAAGAAATTATAGATACAGAGCGAACAAGGAAACAGAAAGAAAGAAATTACAGTGATCGTTGAGGAAACTCGTTGGCCCGAATTCACAAAGGAGGTTTGTCGTCAAACCTCCTTTTGTTTCGACAAACCTCCTTTTGTTATTTACAAACCAGGTTTGTAAAAAACGCGTCAAAACGCGTCATATCACGTACATAAACCTCGGTTTGTCGACAAACCTCCTTTGTAAATTCGGGCCTTTGAGTTTCTTCTTACTTGAGAGTCAACAGAAGTTTATACAGACATACAGATTTGAAGTTTAGAAGAGATAGTCAGTCCATTTACTTGGTTGGATTTATTGACTTATAGTTTCACAAATGAGGTAACTCTTTCTCTCACTGTCGTTAATCGAATTGAAGATTTTTCCAGATACAGTTCGAGGATGTTCTCATTCTTGTTAGGAATTGATAGAAACTCCCCTCCTTTTGATTTCGAGTAGACACTTGAAGTATGGAAGTGCATGGTCATCTACAAAACAGCAGATTTGATATACCGGTAGTGATTCCAACAACGATCTCCATTGATAAATATTCTGTTTAAGGATACGTTGAAACTAACACATGTCATTGTGATCACAACGATTCCACTTCGGGCGATAACATGTCTTCCAACGCAGTCAATGTATAGGTAATTTTTGCGTAAATTTTTACATTAAATTCAACCCAAGATGAAGAAATCACTTGCTTTCTGTTATTTTTGATCAATCAGGAGCACATTCATTAAGATTTGCGATTAAATTATCTTTTTTCCAAAATTTCAAAGGCCATATTTTGGAAAAGAATTGAACTTTGAAAGAGATATTCAGTCCATTTTCTTTTATTGACTTAGAGTTTCACAAATGAGGTAACTCTTTCTCTCACTGTGGTTAATCGAATTGAAGATACTACTTTTGACTCTATTTTCCTGTAATCCGTCAGGTAAAGATTAATCTGTCAAAATGTTTTTTTTTTCTCGTCATCTTTATCAAATTCATTGCCTTTGAAAATCAATTTTCACATGTTTAGTCGTTTGTGCTGCCGATTCGTGTATGAGTAGAGGAGCTTGTACTGATGGAGATCCCACCGTTACGTGCGTATGTGATGCTGGCTACACTGGGACTACCTGTGAAATTGGTAAATTTAAACTTCTAATTAGATTACAATCTTACTACATGCATTTTTGATGTAAAGCAAAATCCAATGAAATTCTCATTCGTTGCTTATCAATAAATTATAGATACAGAGCAAACAAGGAAACAGAAAGAAAGACATTACAGTGATTGTTGAGGAAACGCTTTGAGTTTCTTTTTTCTTGAGAGTCAACAGAATTAAAAATACAGACACACAGATTTGAAGTTTGAAAGAGATATTTAGTCCATTTTTTTTATTGACTTATAGTTTCGAAAATGAGGTAACTCTTTCTCTCACTGTGGTAAATTGAATTATAGGTACCACTTTTGACCCTATTTTCCTGTTATCCGTCAAGTGAAGATAAATCTGTCAAAAAGGTTGTGTGTTTTTCGTCATCTTAATATCAAATTCATTGCCTTTGTAAATCAATTTCCACATGTTTAGTCGTTTGTGCTGCCGATTCGTGTATGAGTAGAGGAACTTGTACTGATGGAGATCCCACCGTTACGTGCGTATGTGATGTTGGCTACACTGGGACTACCTGTGAAATTGGTAAGCTTTAACTTCTAATTAGATTACAATCTTACATACATGCATTTTTGATGTAAAGCAAAATCCAATGAAATTCTCATTCGTTGCTTATCAATAAATTATAGATACAGAGCGAACAAGGAAACAGAAAGAAAGAAATTACAGTGATTGTTGAGGAAACGCTTTGAGTTTCTTTTTTCTTGAGAGTCAACAGAAGTAAAAATACAGACACACAGATTTGAAGTTTGAAAGAGATATTTAGTCCATTTACTTGGTTGGATTTATTGACTTATAGTTTCACAAATGAGGTAACTCTTTCTCTCACTGTCAATAATCGAATTGAAGATTTTTCCAGATACAGTTCGAGGATGTTTCACATTCTTGTTAGGAATTGAGAGAAACTCCCCTCCTTTTGACTTTCGAGTAGACACTTGAAGCATGGAAGTGCATGTTCATCTAAAAAAAGCAGATTTGATATACCTGTAGTGATTCCAACAACGATCTTCATTGATAAAGATTCTGTTTAAGGATACGTTGAAACTATCACATGTCATTGTGATCACAACCATTCCACTTTGGGCGATAACATGTCTTGCAACGCATTCAATGTATAGGTAATTTTTGCGTCAATTTTCACATTAATTTCAACTCAAAATGAAGAAATCACTTGCTTTCTGTTATTACTGATCAATCAGGAGCACATTCATTAAGATTTGCGATTAAATTATCTTTTTTCCAAAATTTCAAAGGCCATATTTTGGAAAAGAATTGAACTTTGAAAGAGATATTCAGTCCTTTTTCTTTTATTGACCTAGAGTTTCACAAATGAGGTAGCTCTTTCTCTCACTGTGGTTAATTGAATTATAGGTACCACTTTTGACCCTATTTTCCTGTAATCCGTCAAGTGAAGATAAATCTGTCAAAAAGGTGTTTTTTTTTCGTCATCTTAATATCAAATTCATTGCCTTTGTAAATCAATTTTCACATGTTTAGTCGTTTGTGCTGCCGATTCGTGTATGAGTAGAGGAACTTGTACTGATGGAGATCCCACCGTTACGTGCGTATGTGATGTTGGCTACACTGGGACTACCTGTGAATTTGGTAAGCTTTAACTTCTAATTAGATTACAATCTTACATACATGCATTTTTGATGTAAAGCAAAATCCAATGAAATTCTCATTCGTTGCTTATCAATAAATTATAGATACAGAGCGAACAAGGAAACAGAAAGAAAGAAATTACAGTGATTGTTGAGGAAACGCTTTAAGTTTCTTTTTTCTTGAGAGTCAACAGAAGTAAAAATACAGACACACAGATTTGAAGTTTGAAAGATATATTCAGTCCATTTAATTGGTTGGATTTATTGAATCATAGTTTCACAAATGAGGTAACTCTTTCTCTCATTGTAGTTAATCGAATTGAAAATATTTCCAGATGCAGTTCGAGGATTTTTTTCATTCTTGTATGGAATTGATAGAAACTCCCCCACTTTTGATTTCGAGTAGACACTTAAAGCATGGAAGTGCATGGTCATCTAAAAACAGCAGATTTGATATACCGGTAATTCCTACAACGATCTCCATTAATAAAGATTCTGTTTAAGGATACGTTGAAACTATCACATGTCATCGTGATCACAACCATTCCACTTTGGGCGATAACATGCCTTGCAACGCATTCAATGTATAGGTAATTTTTGCGTCAATTTTCACATTAATTTCAACCCAAAATAAAGAAATCACTTGCTTTCTGTTATTTTTGATCAATCAGGAGCACATTCATTAAGATTTGCGATTAAATTATCTTTTTTCCAAAATTTCAAAGGCCATATTTTAAAAAAGAATTGAACTTTGAAAGAGATATTCAGTCCATTTTCTTTTATTGACTTAGAGTTTCACAAATGAGGTAACTCTTTCTCTCACTGTTGTTAATCGAATTGAAGATACCACTTTTGACTCTATTTTCCTGTAATCCGTCAAGTGAAGATAAATCTGTCAAAATGGTTTTAATTTTTCTCGTGATCTTGATCAAATTCATTGCCTTTGTAAATCAATGTTCACATCTTTAGTCGTTTGTGCTGCCGATTCGTGTATGAGTAGAGGAGCTTGTACTGATGGAGATCCCACCGTTACGTGCGTATGTGATGCTGGCTACACTGGGACTACCTGTGAAATTGGTAAGCTTTAACTTCTAATTAGATTACAAACTGACATACATGCATTTTGTATGTAAAGCAAAATACAATGAAATTCTCATTCGTTGTTTATAAACAAATTATAGATACAGAGCGAACAAGGAAACAGAAAGAAAGAAATTACAATGATTGTTGAGGAAACTCTTTGAGTTTCTTCTTACTTAAGAGTCAACAGAAGTGAAAGTACAGACATACAGATTTGAGGTTTGAAGAGATATTCAGTCAATTTACTTGGTTGGATAGATTGACTTATAGTTTCACAAATGAGGTAACCCTTTTTCTCACTGTCGTTAGTCGAATTGAAGATTTAACCAGAAACAGTTCGAGGATGTTTCTCATTCTTGTTAGGAATTGAGAGAAACTCCACTCCTTTTGATTTCGAGTAGACACTTGAAGCATGAAAGTGCATGGTCATCTAAAAACAGCAGATTTGGTATACCGGTAGTGATTCCAACAACGATCTACATTGATAAAGATTCTGTTTAAGGATACGTTGAAACTAACACATGTCATTGTGATCACAACCATTCCACTTTTGGCGATAACATGTCTTGCAACGCATTCAATGTATAGGTAATTTTTGCGTCAATTTTCACATTAATTTCAACTCAAAATGAAGAAATCACTTGCTTTCTGTTATTACTGATCAATCAGGAGCACATTCATTAAGATTTGCGATTAAATTATCTTTTTTCCAAAATTTCAAAGGCCATATTTTGGAAAAGAATTGAACTTTGAAAGAGATATTCAGTCCTTTTTCTTTTATTGACCTAGAGTTTCACAAATGAGGTAGCTCTTTCTCTCACTGTGGTTAATTGAATTATAGGTACCACTTTTGACCCTATTTTCCTGTAATCCGTCAAGTGAAGATAAATCTGTCAAAAAGGTGTTTTTTTTTCGTCATCTTAATATCAAATTCATTGCCTTTGTAAATCAATTTTCACATGTTTAGTCGTTTGTGCTGCCGATTCGTGTATGAGTAGAGGAACTTGTACTGATGGAGATCCCACCGTTACGTGCGTATGTGATGTTGGCTACACTGGGACTACCTGTGAATTTGGTAAGCTTTAACTTCTAATTAGATTACAATCTTACATACATGCATTTTTGATGTAAAGCAAAATCCAATGAAATTCTCATTCGTTGCTTATCAATAAATTATAGATACAGAGCGAACAAGGAAACAGAAAGAAAGAAATTACAGTGATTGTTGAGGAAACGCTTTAAGTTTCTTTTTTCTTGAGAGTCAACAGAAGTAAAAATACAGACACACAGATTTGAAGTTTGAAAGATATATTCAGTCCATTTAATTGGTTGGATTTATTGAATCATAGTTTCACAAATGAGGTAACTCTTTCTCTCATTGTAGTTAATCGAATTGAAAATATTTCCAGATGCAGTTCGAGGATTTTTTTCATTCTTGTATGGAATTGATAGAAACTCCCCCACTTTTGATTTCGAGTAGACACTTAAAGCATGGAAGTGCATGGTCATCTAAAAACAGCAGATTTGATATACCGGTAATTCCTACAACGATCTCCATTAATAAAGATTCTGTTTAAGGATACGTTGAAACTATCACATGTCATCGTGATCACAACCATTCCACTTTGGGCGATAACATGCCTTGCAACGCATTCAATGTATAGGTAATTTTTGCGTCAATTTTCACATTAATTTCAACCCAAAATAAAGAAATCACTTGCTTTCTGTTATTTTTGATCAATCAGGAGCACATTCATTAAGATTTGCGATTAAATTATCTTTTTTCCAAAATTTCAAAGGCCATATTTTAAAAAAAAATTGAACTTTGAAAGAGATATTCAGTCCATTTTCTTTTATTGACTTAGAGTTTCACAAATGAGGTAACTCTTTCTCTCACTGTTGTTAATCGAATTGAAGATACCACTTTTGACTCTATTTTCCTGTAATCCGTCAAGTGAAGATAAATCTGTCAAAATGGTTTTAATTTTTCTCGTGATCTTGATCAAATTCATTGCCTTTGTAAATCAATGTTCACATCTTTAGTCGTTTGTGCTGCCGATTCGTGTATGAGTAGAGGAGCTTGTACTGATGGAGATCCCACCGTTACGTGCGTATGTGATGCTGGCTACACTGGGACTACCTGTGAAATTGGTAAGCTTTAACTTCTAATTAGATTACAAACTTACATACATGCATTTTGTATGTAAAGCAAAATACAATGAAATTCTCATTCGTTGTTTATAAACAAATTATAGATACAGAGCGAACAAGGAAACAGAAAGAAAGAAATTACAATGATTGTTGAGGAAACTCTTTGAGTTTCTTCTTACTTAAGAGTCAACAGAAGTGAAAGTACAGACATACAGATTTGAGGTTTGAAGAGATATTCAGTCAATTTACTTGGTTGGATAGATTGACTTATAGTTTCACAAATGAGGTAACCCTTTTTCTCACTGTCGTTAGTCGAATTGAAGATTTAACCAGAAACAGTTCGAGGATGTTTCTCATTCTTGTTAGGAATTGAGAGAAACTCCACTCCTTTTGATTTCGAGTAGACACTTGAAGCATGAAAGTGCATGGTCATCTAAAAACAGCAGATTTGGTATACCGGTAGTGATTCCAACAACGATCTACATTGATAAAGATTCTGTTTAAGGATACGTTGAAACTAACACATGTCATTGTGATCACAACCATTCCACTTTTGGCGATAACATGTCTTGCAACGCATTCAATGTATAGGTAATTTTTGCGTCAATTTTCACATTAATTTCAACTCAAAATGAAGAAATCACTTGCTTTCTGTTATTACTGATCAATCAGGAGCACATTCATTAAGATTTGCGATTAAATTATCTTTTTTCCAAAATTTCAAAGGCCATATTTTGGAAAAGAATTGAACTTTGAAAGAGATATTCAGTCCTTTTTCTTTTATTGACCTAGAGTTTCACAAATGAGGTAGCTCTTTCTCTCACTGTGGTTAATTGAATTATAGGTACCACTTTTGACCCTATTTTCCTGTAATCCGTCAAGTGAAGATAAATCTGTCAAAAAGGTGTTTTTTTTTCGTCATCTTAATATCAAATTCATTGCCTTTGTAAATCAATTTTCACATGTTTAGTCGTTTGTGCTGCCGATTCGTGTATGAGTAGAGGAACTTGTACTGATGGAGATCCCACCGTTACGTGCGTATGTGATGTTGGCTACACTGGGACTACCTGTGAATTTGGTAAGCTTTAACTTCTAATTAGATTACAATCTTACATACATGCATTTTGTATGTAAAGCAAAATACAATGAAATTCTCATTCGTTGCTTATCAATAAATTATAGATACAGAGCGAACAAGGAAACAGAAAGAAAGAAATTACAATGATTGTTGAGGAAACTCTTTGAGTTTCTTCTTACTTAAGAGTCAACAGAAGTGAAAGTACAGACATACAGATTTGAGGTTTGAAGAGATATTCAGTCCATTTACTTGGTTGGATAGATTGACTTATAGTTTCACAAATGAGGTAACCCTTTTTCTCACTGTCGTTAGTCGAATTGAAGATTTAACCAGAAACAGTTCGAGGATGTTTCTCATTCTTGTTAGGAATTGAGAGAAACTCCACTCCTTTTGATTTCGAGTAGACACTTGAAGCATGAAAGTGCATGGTCATCTAAAAACAGCAGATTTGGTATACCGGTAGTGATTCCAACAACGATCTACATTGATAAAGATTCTGTTCAAGGATACTTTGAAACTAACACATGTCATTGTGATCACAACCATTCCACTTTTGGCGATAACATGTCTTGCAACGCATTCAATGTATAGGTAATTTTTGCGTCAATTTCCACATTAATTTCAACCCAAAATGAAAAAATCACTTGCTTTCTGTTATTTTTGATCAATCAGGAGCACATTCACTAAGATTTACGATTAAATTATCTTTTTTCCAAAATTTCAAAGGCCATATTTTGGAAAAGAATTGAACTTTGAAAGAGATATTCATTCCATTTTCTTTTATTGACTCAGAGTTTCACAAATGAGGTAACTCTCTCTCTCACTGTGGTTAATCGAATTGAAGATACCACTTTTGACTCTATTTTCCTGTAATCCGTCACAAGTGAAGATAAATCTGTCAAAAAGGTTGTTTTTTTTTCGTCATCTTAATATCAAATTCATTGCCTTTGGAAATCAATTTTCACATGTTTAGTCGTTTGTGCTGCCGATTCGTGTATGAGTAGAGGAGCTTGTACTGATGGAGATCCCACCGTTACGTGCGTATGTGATGCTGGCTACACTGGGACTACCTGTGAAATTGGTAAGCTTTAACTTCTAATTAGATTACAATCTAAACATACATGCATTTTTTATGTAAAGCAAAATCCAATGGAATTCTCATTCGTTGCTTATATGGAAATTATAGATACAGAGCGAACAAGGAAACAGAAAGAAAGAAATTGCAGTGATTGTTGAGGAAACTCTTTGAGTTTCTTCTTACTTGAGAGTCAACAGAAGTTAAAGTACAGTCATACAGATTTGAAGTTTGAAAGAGATATTCAGTCCATTTACTTTGTTGGATTTATTGACTTATAGTTTCACAAATGAGGTAACTCTTTCTCTCACTGTCGTTAATCGAATTGAAGATTTTTCTAGATACGGTTAGAGGATGTTTCTCATTCTTGTTAGGAATTAAGAGAAACTCCCCTCCTTTTGATTTCGAGTAGACACTTGAAGCATGGAAGTGCATGGTCATCTAAAAATAGCAGATTTGATATACCGGTAGTGATTCCAACAACGATCTCCATTGATAAAGATTATGTTTAAGGATACGTTGAAACTTACACATGTCATTGTGATCACAACCATTCCACTTTGGGTGATAACATGTCTTGCAACGCATTCAATGTATAGGTAATTTTTGCGTCAATTTTCACATTAATTTCAACCCAAAATAAAGAAATCACTTGCTTTCTGTTATTTTTGATCAATCAGGAGCACATTCATTAAGATTTGCGATTAAATTATCTTTTTTCCAAAATTTCAAAGGCCATATTTTAAAAAAGAATTGAACTTTGAAAGAGATATTCAGTCCATTTTCTTTTATTGACTAAGAGTTTCACAAATGAGGTAACTCTTTCTCTCACTGTTGTTAATCGAATTGAAGATACCACTTTTGACTCTATTTTCCTGTAATCCGTCAAGTGAAGATAAATCTGTCAAAATGGTTTTAATTTTTCTCGTGATCTTGATCAAATTCATTGCCTTTGTAAATCAATGTTCACATCTTTAGTCGTTTGTGCTGCCGATTCGTGTATGAGTAGAGGAGCTTGTACTGATGGAGATCCCACCGTTACGTGCGTATGTGATGCTGGCTACACTGGGACTACCTGTGAAATTGGTAAGCTTTAACTTCTAATTAGATTACAAACTTACATACATGCATTTTGTATGTAAAGCAAAATACAATGAAATTCTCATTCGTTGTTTATAAACAAATTATAGATACAGAGCGAACAAGGAAACAGAAAGAAAGAAATTACAATGATTGTTGAGGAAACTCTTTGAGTTTCTTCTTACTTAAGAGTCAACAGAAGTGAAAGTACAGACATACAGATTTGAGGTTTGAAGAGATATTCAGTCCATTTACTTGGTTGGATAGATTGACTTATAGTTTCACAAATGAGGTAACCCTTTTTCTCACTGTCGTTAGTCGAATTGAAGATTTAACCAGAAACAGTTCGAGGATGTTTCTCATTCTTGTTAGGAATTGAGAGAAACTCCACTCCTTTTGATTTCGAGTAGACACTTGAAGCATGAAAGTGCATGGTCATCTAAAAACAGCAGATTTGGTATACCGGTAGTGATTCCAACAACGATCTACATTGATAAAGATTCTGTTCAAGGATACTTTGAAACTAACACATGTCATTGTGATCACAACCATTCCACTTTTGGCGATAACATGTCTTGCAACGCATTCAATGTATAGGTAATTTTTGCGTCAATTTCCACATTAATTTCAACCCAAAATGAAAAAATCACTTGCTTTCTGTTATTTTTGATCAATCAGGAGCACATTCACTAAGATTTACGATTAAATTATCTTTTTTCCAAAATTTCAAAGGCCATATTTTGGAAAAGAATTGAACTTTGAAAGAGATATTCATTCCATTTTCTTTTATTGACTCAGAGTTTCACAAATGAGGTAACTCTCTCTCTCACTGTGGTTAATCGAATTGAAGATACCACTTTTGACTCTATTTTCCTGTAATCCGTCACAAGTGAAGATAAATCTGTCAAAAAGGTTGTTTTTTTTTCGTCATCTTAATATCAAATTCATTGCCTTTGGAAATCAATTTTCACATGTTTAGTCGTTTGTGCTGCCGATTCGTGTATGAGTAGAGGAGCTTGTACTGATGGAGATCCCACCGTTACGTGCGTATGTGATGCTGGCTACACTGGGACTACCTGTGAAATTGGTAAGCTTTAACTTCTAATTAGATTACAATCTAAACATACATGCATTTTTTATGTAAAGCAAAATCCAATGGAATTCTCATTCGTTGCTTATATGGAAATTATAGATACAGAGCGAACAAGGAAACAGAAAGAAAGAAATTGCAGTGATTGTTGAGGAAACTCTTTGAGTTTCTTCTTACTTGAGAGTCAACAGAAGTTAAAGTACAGTCATACAGATTTGAAGTTTGAAAGAGATATTCAGTCCATTTACTTTGTTGGATTTATTGACTTATAGTTTCACAAATGAGGTAACTCTTTCTCTCACTGTCGTTAATCGAATTGAAGATTTTTCTAGATACGGTTAGAGGATGTTTCTCATTCTTGTTAGGAATTAAGAGAAACTCCCCTCCTTTTGATTTCGAGTAGACACTTGAAGCATGGAAGTGCATGGTCATCTAAAAATAGCAGATTTGATATACCGGTAGTGATTCCAACAACGATCTCCATTGATAAAGATTATGTTTAAGGATACGTTGAAACTTACACATGTCATTGTGATCACAACCATTCCACTTTGGGTGATAACATGTCTTGCAACGCATTCAATGTATAGGTAATTTTTGCGTCAATTTTCACATTAATTTCAACCCAAAATAAAGAAATCACTTGCTTTCTGTTATTTTTGATCAATCAGGAGCACATTCATTAAGATTTGCGATTAAATTATCTTTTTTCCAAAATTTCAAAGGCCATATTTTAAAAAAGAATTGAACTTTGAAAGAGATATTCAGTCCATTTTCTTTTATTGACTTAGAGTTTCACAAATGAGGTAACTCTTTCTCTCACTGTTGTTAATCGAATTGAAGATACCACTTTTGACTCTATTTTCCTGTAATCCGTCAAGTGAAGATAAATCTGTCAAAATGGTTTTAATTTTTCTCGTGATCTTGATCAAATTCATTGCCTTTGTAAATCAATGTTCACATCTTTAGTCGTTTGTGCTGCCGATTCGTGTATGAGTAGAGGAGCTTGTACTGATGGAGATCCCACCGTTACGTGCGTATGTGATGCTGGCTACACTGGGACTACCTGTGAAATTGGTAAGCTTTAACTTCTAATTAGATTACAAACTTACATACATGCATTTTGTATGTAAAGCAAAATACAATGAAATTCTCATTCGTTGTTTATAAACAAATTATAGATACAGAGCGAACAAGGAAACAGAAAGAAAGAAATTACAATGATTGTTGAGGAAACTCTTTGAGTTTCTTCTTACTTGAGAGTCAACAGAAGTTAAAGTACAGTCATACAGATTTGAAGTTTGAAAGAGATATTCAGTCCATTTACTTTGTTGGATTTATTGACTTATAGTTTCACAAATGAGGTAACTCTTTCTCTCACTGTCGTTAATCGAATTGAAGATTTTTCTAGATACGGTTAGAGGATGTTTCTCATTCTTGTTAGGAATTGAGAGAAACTCCACTCCTTTTGATTTCGAGTAGACACTTGAAGCATGAAAGTGCATGGTCATCTAAAAACAGCAGATTTGGTATACCGGTAGTGATTCCAACAACGATCTACATTGATAAAGATTCTGTTTAAGGATACGTTGAAACTAACACATGTCATTGTGATCACAACCATTCCACTTTTGGCGATAACATGTCTTGCAACGCATTCAATGTATAGGTAATTTTTGCGTCAATTTTCACATTAATTTCAACTCAAAATGAAGAAATCACTTGCTTTCTGTTATTACTGATCAATCAGGAGCACATTCATTAAGATTTGCGATTAAATTATCTTTTTTCCAAAATTTCAAAGGCCATATTTTGGAAAAGAATTGAACTTTGAAAGAGATATTCAGTCCTTTTTCTTTTATTGACCTAGAGTTTCACAAATGAGGTAGCTCTTTCTCTCACTGTGGTTAATTGAATTATAGGTACCACTTTTGACCCTATTTTCCTGTAATCCGTCAAGTGAAGATAAATCTGTCAAAAAGGTGTTTTTTTTTCGTCATCTTAATATCAAATTCATTGCCTTTGTAAATCAATTTTCACATGTTTAGTCGTTTGTGCTGCCGATTCGTGTATGAGTAGAGGAACTTGTACTGATGGAGATCCCACCGTTACGTGTGTATGTGATGTTGGCTACACTGGGACTACCTGTGAATTTGGTAAGCTTTAACTTCTAATTAGATTACAATCTTACATACATGCATTTTTGATGTAAAGCAAAATCCAATGAAATTCTCATTCGTTGCTTATCAATAAATTATAGATACAGAGCGAACAAGGAAACAGAAAGAAAGAAATTACAGTGATTGTTGAGGAAACGCTTTAAGTTTCTTTTTTCTTGAGAGTCAACAGAAGTAAAAATACAGACACACAGATTTGAAGTTTGAAAGATATATTCAGTCCATTTAATTGGTTGGATTTATTGAATCATAGTTTCACAAATGAGGTAACTCTTTCTCTCATTGTAGTTAATCGAATTGAAAATATTTCCAGATACAGTTCGAGGATTTTTTTCATTCTTGTATGGAATTGATAGAAACTCCCCCACTTTTGATTTCGAGTAGACACTTAAAGCATGGAAGTGCATGGTCATCTAAAAACAGCAGATTTGATATACCGGTAATTCCTACAACGATCTCCATTAATAAAGATTCTGTTTAAGGATACGTTGAAACTATCACATGTCATCGTGATCACAACCATTCCACTTTGGGCGATAACATGCCTTGCAACGCATTCAATGTATAGGTAATTTTTGCGTCAATTTTCACATTAATTTCAACCCAAAATAAAGAAATCACTTGCTTTCTGTTATTTTTGATCAATCAGGAGCACATTCATTAAGATTTGCGATTAAATTATCTTTTTTCCAAAATTTCAAAGGCCATATTTTAAAAAAGAATTGAACTTTGAAAGAGATATTCAGTCCATTTTCTTTTATTGACTTAGAGTTTCACAAATGAGGTAACTCTTTCTCTCACTGTTGTTAATCGAATTGAAGATACCACTTTTGACTCTATTTTCCTGTAATCCGTCAAGTGAAGATAAATCTGTCAAAATGGTTTTAATTTTTCTCGTGATCTTGATCAAATTCATTGCCTTTGTAAATCAATGTTCACATCTTTAGTCGTTTGTGCTGCCGATTCGTGTATGAGTAGAGGAGCTTGTACTGATGGAGATCCCACCGTTACGTGCGTATGTGATGCTGGCTACACTGGGACTACCTGTGAAATTGGTAAGCTTTAACTTCTAATTAGATTACAAACTTACATACATGCATTTTGTATGTAAAGCAAAATACAATGAAATTCTCATTCGTTGTTTATAAACAAATTATAGATACAGAGCGAACAAGGAAACAGAAAGAAAGAAATTACAATGATTGTTGAGGAAACTCTTTGAGTTTCTTCTTACTTAAGAGTCAACAGAAGTGAAAGTACAGACATACAGATTTGAGGTTTGAAGAGATATTCAGTCCATTTACTTGGTTGGATAGATTGACTTATAGTTTCACAAATGAGGTAACCCTTTTTCTCACTGTCGTTAGTCGAATTGAAGATTTAACCAGAAACAGTTCGAGGATGTTTCTCATTCTTGTTAGGAATTGAGAGAAACTCCACTCCTTTTGATTTCGAGTAGACACTTGAAGCATGAAAGTGCATGGTCATCTAAAAACAGCAGATTTGGTATACCGGTAGTGATTCCAACAACGATCTACATTGATAAAGATTCTGTTCAAGGATACTTTGAAACTAACACATGTCATTGTGATCACAACCATTCCACTTTTGGCGATAACATGTCTTGCAACGCATTCAATGTATAGGTAATTTTTGCGTCAATTTCCACATTAATTTCAACCCAAAATGAAAAAATCACTTGCTTTCTGTTATTTTTGATCAATCAGGAGCACATTCACTAAGATTTACGATTAAATTATCTTTTTTCCAAAATTTCAAAGGCCATATTTTGGAAAAGAATTGAACTTTGAAAGAGATATTCATTCCATTTTCTTTTATTGACTCAGAGTTTCACAAATGAGGTAACTCTCTCTCTCACTGTGGTTAATCGAATTGAAGATACCACTTTTGACTCTATTTTCCTGTAATCCGTCACAAGTGAAGATAAATCTGTCAAAAAGGTTGTTTTTTTTTCGTCATCTTAATATCAAATTCATTGCCTTTGGAAATCAATTTTCACATGTTTAGTCGTTTGTGCTGCCGATTCGTGTATGAGTAGAGGAGCTTGTACTGATGGAGATCCCACCGTTACGTGCGTATGTGATGCTGGCTACACTGGGACTACCTGTGAAATTGGTAAGCTTTAACTTCTAATTAGATTACAATCTAAACATACATGCATTTTTTATGTAAAGCAAAATCCAATGGAATTCTCATTCGTTGCTTATATGGAAATTATAGATACAGAGCGAACAAGGAAACAGAAAGAAAGAAATTGCAGTGATTGTTGAGGAAACTCTTTGAGTTTCTTCTTACTTGAGAGTCAACAGAAGTTAAAGTACAGTCATACAGATTTGAAGTTTGAAAGAGATATTCAGTCCATTTACTTTGTTGGATTTATTGACTTATAGTTTCACAAATGAGGTAACTCTTTCTCTCACTGTCGTTAATCGAATTGAAGATTTTTCTAGATACGGTTAGAGGATGTTTCTCATTCTTGTTAGGAATTAAGAGAAACTCCCCTCCTTTTGATTTCGAGTAGACACTTGAAGCATGGAAGTGCATGGTCATCTAAAAACAGCAGATTTGATATACCGGTAATTCCTACAACGATCTCCATTAATAAAGATTCTGTTTAAGGATACGTTGAAACTATCACATGTCATCGTGATCACAACCATTCCACTTTGGGCGATAACATGCCTTGCAACGCATTCAATGTATAGGTAATTTTTGCGTCAATTTTCACATTAATTTCAACCCAAAATAAAGAAATCACTTGCTTTCTGTTATTTTTGATCAATCAGGAGCACATTCATTAAGATTTGCGATTAAATTATCTTTTTTCCAAAATTTCAAAGGCCATATTTTAAAAAAGAATTGAACTTTGAAAGAGATATTCAGTCCATTTTCTTTTATTGACTTAGAGTTTCACAAATGAGGTAACTCTTTCTCTCACTGTTGTTAATCGAATTGAAGATACCACTTTTGACTCTATTTTCCTGTAATCCGTCAAGTGAAGATAAATCTGTCAAAATGGTTTTAATTTTTCTCGTGATCTTGATCAAATTCATTGCCTTTGTAAATCAATGTTCACATCTTTAGTCGTTTGTGCTGCCGATTCGTGTATGAGTAGAGGAGCTTGTACTGATGGAGATCCCACCGTTACGTGCGTATGTGATGCTGGCTACACTGGGACTACCTGTGAAATTGGTAAGCTTTAACTTCTAATTAGATTACAAACTTACATACATGCATTTTGTATGTAAAGCAAAATACAATGAAATTCTCATTCGTTGTTTATAAACAAATTATAGATACAGAGCGAACAAGGAAACAGAAAGAAAGAAATTACAATGATTGTTGAGGAAACTCTTTGAGTTTCTTCTTACTTAAGAGTCAACAGAAGTGAAAGTACAGACATACAGATTTGAGGTTTGAAGAGATATTCAGTCCATTTACTTGGTTGGATAGATTGACTTATAGTTTCACAAATGAGGTAACCCTTTTTCTCACTGTCGTTAGTCGAATTGAAGATTTAACCAGAAACAGTTCGAGGATGTTTCTCATTCTTGTTAGGAATTGAGAGAAACTCCACTCCTTTTGATTTCGAGTAGACACTTGAAGCATGAAAGTGCATGGTCATCTAAAAACAGCAGATTTGGTATACCGGTAGTGATTCCAACAACGATCTACATTGATAAAGATTCTGTTCAAGGATACTTTGAAACTAACACATGTCATTGTGATCACAACCATTCCACTTTTGGCGATAACATGTCTTGCAACGCATTCAATGTATAGGTAATTTTTGCGTCAATTTCCACATTAATTTCAACCCAAAATGAAAAAATCACTTGCTTTCTGTTATTTTTGATCAATCAGGAGCACATTCACTAAGATTTACGATTAAATTATCTTTTTTCCAAAATTTCAAAGGCCATATTTTGGAAAAGAATTGAACTTTGAAAGAGATATTCATTCCATTTTCTTTTATTGACTCAGAGTTTCACAAATGAGGTAACTCTCTCTCTCACTGTGGTTAATCGAATTGAAGATACCACTTTTGACTCTATTTTCCTGTAATCCGTCACAAGTGAAGATAAATCTGTCAAAAAGGTTGTTTTTTTTTCGTCATCTTAATATCAAATTCATTGCCTTTGGAAATCAATTTTCACATGTTTAGTCGTTTGTGCTGCCGATTCGTGTATGAGTAGAGGAGCTTGTACTGATGGAGATCCCACCGTTACGTGCGTATGTGATGCTGGCTACACTGGGACTACCTGTGAAATTGGTAAGCTTTAACTTCTAATTAGATTACAATCTAAACATACATGCATTTTTTATGTAAAGCAAAATCCAATGGAATTCTCATTCGTTGCTTATATGGAAATTATAGATACAGAGCGAACAAGGAAACAGAAAGAAAGAAATTGCAGTGATTGTTGAGGAAACTCTTTGAGTTTCTTCTTACTTGAGAGTCAACAGAAGTTAAAGTACAGTCATACAGATTTGAAGTTTGAAAGAGATATTCAGTCCATTTACTTTGTTGGATTTATTGACTTATAGTTTCACAAATGAGGTAACTCTTTCTCTCACTGTCGTTAATCGAATTGAAGATTTTTCTAGATACGGTTAGAGGATGTTTCTCATTCTTGTTAGGAATTAAGAGAAACTCCCCTCCTTTTGATTTCGAGTAGACACTTGAAGCATGGAAGTGCATGGTCATCTAAAAATAGCAGATTTGATATACCGGTAGTGATTCCAACAACGATCTCCATTGATAAAGATTATGTTTAAGGATACGTTGAAACTTACACATGTCATTGTGATCACAACCATTCCACTTTGGGTGATAACATGTCTTGCAACGCATTCAATGTATAGGTAATTTTTGCGTCAATTTTCACATTAATTTCAACCCAAAATAAAGAAATCACTTGCTTTCTGTTATTTTTGATCAATCAGGAGCACATTCATTAAGATTTGCGATTAAATTATCTTTTTTCCAAAATTTCAAAGGCCATATTTTAAAAAAGAATTGAACTTTGAAAGAGATATTCAGTCCATTTTCTTTTATTGACTTAGAGTTTCACAAATGAGGTAACTCTTTCTCTCACTGTTGTTAATCGAATTGAAGATACCACTTTTGACTCTATTTTCCTGTAATCCGTCAAGTGAAGATAAATCTGTCAAAATGGTTTTAATTTTTCTCGTGATCTTGATCAAATTCATTGCCTTTGTAAATCAATGTTCACATCTTTAGTCGTTTGTGCTGCCGATTCGTGTATGAGTAGAGGAGCTTGTACTGATGGAGATCCCACCGTTACGTGCGTATGTGATGCTGGCTACACTGGGACTACCTGTGAAATTGGTAAGCTTTAACTTCTAATTAGATTACAAACTTACATACATGCATTTTGTATGTAAAGCAAAATACAATGAAATTCTCATTCGTTGTTTATAAACAAATTATAGATACAGAGCGAACAAGGAAACAGAAAGAAAGAAATTACAATGATTGTTGAGGAAACTCTTTGAGTTTCTTCTTACTTAAGAGTCAACAGAAGTGAAAGTACAGACATACAGATTTGAGGTTTGAAGAGATATTCAGTCCATTTACTTGGTTGGATAGATTGACTTATAGTTTCACAAATGAGGTAACCCTTTTTCTCACTGTCGTTAGTCGAATTGAAGATTTAACCAGAAACAGTTCGAGGATGTTTCTCATTCTTGTTAGGAATTGAGAGAAACTCCACTCCTTTTGATTTCGAGTAGACACTTGAAGCATGAAAGTGCATGGTCATCTAAAAACAGCAGATTTGGTATACCGGTAGTGATTCCAACAACGATCTACATTGATAAAGATTCTGTTCAAGGATACTTTGAAACTAACACATGTCATTGTGATCACAACCATTCCACTTTTGGCGATAACATGTCTTGCAACGCATTCAATGTATAGGTAATTTTTGCGTCAATTTCCACATTAATTTCAACCCAAAATGAAAAAATCACTTGCTTTCTGTTATTTTTGATCAATCAGGAGCACATTCACTAAGATTTACGATTAAATTATCTTTTTTCCAAAATTTCAAAGGCCATATTTTGGAAAAGAATTGAACTTTGAAAGAGATATTCATTCCATTTTCTTTTATTGACTCAGAGTTTCACAAATGAGGTAACTCTCTCTCTCACTGTGGTTAATCGAATTGAAGATACCACTTTTGACTCTATTTTCCTGTAATCCGTCACAAGTGAAGATAAATCTGTCAAAAAGGTTGTTTTTTTTTCGTCATCTTAATATCAAATTCATTGCCTTTGGAAATCAATTTTCACATGTTTAGTCGTTTGTGCTGCCGATTCGTGTATGAGTAGAGGAGCTTGTACTGATGGAGATCCCACCGTTACGTGCGTATGTGATGCTGGCTACACTGGGACTACCTGTGAAATTGGTAAGCTTTAACTTCTAATTAGATTACAATCTAAACATACATGCATTTTTTATGTAAAGCAAAATCCAATGGAATTCTCATTCGTTGCTTATATGGAAATTATAGATACAGAGCGAACAAGGAAACAGAAAGAAAGAAATTGCAGTGATTGTTGAGGAAACTCTTTGAGTTTCTTCTTACTTGAGAGTCAACAGAAGTTAAAGTACAGTCATACAGATTTGAAGTTTGAAAGAGATATTCAGTCCATTTACTTTGTTGGATTTATTGACTTATAGTTTCACAAATGAGGTAACTCTTTCTCTCACTGTCGTTAATCGAATTGAAGATTTTTCTAGATACGGTTAGAGGATGTTTCTCATTCTTGTTAGGAATTAAGAGAAACTCCCCTCCTTTTGATTTCGAGTAGACACTTGAAGCATGGAAGTGCATGGTCATCTAAAAATAGCAGATTTGATATACCGGTAGTGATTCCAACAACGATCTCCATTGATAAAGATTATGTTTAAGGATACGTTGAAACTTACACATGTCATTGTGATCACAACCATTCCACTTTGGGTGATAACATGTCTTGCAACGCATTCAATGTATAGGTAATTTTTGCGTCAATTTTCACATTAATTTCAACCCAAAATAAAGAAATCACTTGCTTTCTGTTATTTTTGATCAATCAGGAGCACATTCATTAAGATTTGCGATTAAATTATCTTTTTTCCAAAATTTCAAAGGCCATATTTTAAAAAAGAATTGAACTTTGAAAGAGATATTCAGTCCATTTTCTTTTATTGACTTAGAGTTTCACAAATGAGGTAACTCTTTCTCTCACTGTTGTTAATCGAATTGAAGATACCACTTTTGACTCTATTTTCCTGTAATCCGTCAAGTGAAGATAAATCTGTCAAAATGGTTTTAATTTTTCTCGTGATCTTGATCAAATTCATTGCCTTTGTAAATCAATGTTCACATCTTTAGTCGTTTGTGCTGCCGATTCGTGTATGAGTAGAGGAGCTTGTACTGATGGAGATCCCACCGTTACGTGCGTATGTGATGCTGGCTACACTGGGACTACCTGTGAAATTGGTAAGCTTTAACTTCTAATTAGATTACAAACTTACATACATGCATTTTGTATGTAAAGCAAAATACAATGAAATTCTCATTCGTTGTTTATAAACAAATTATAGATACAGAGCGAACAAGGAAACAGAAAGAAAGAAATTACAATGATTGTTGAGGAAACTCTTTGAGTTTCTTCTTACTTAAGAGTCAACAGAAGTGAAAGTACAGACATACAGATTTGAGGTTTGAAGAGATATTCAGTCAATTTACTTGGTTGGATAGATTGACTTATAGTTTCACAAATGAGGTAACCCTTTTTCTCACTGTCGTTAGTCGAATTGAAGATTTAACCAGAAACAGTTCGAGGATGTTTCTCATTCTTGTTAGGAATTGAGAGAAACTCCACTCCTTTTGATTTCGAGTAGACACTTGAAGCATGAAAGTGCATGGTCATCTAAAAACAGCAGATTTGGTATACCGGTAGTGATTCCAACAACGATCTACATTGATAAAGATTCTGTTTAAGGATACGTTGAAACTAACACATGTCATTGTGATCACAACCATTCCACTTTTGGCGATAACATGTCTTGCAACGCATTCAATGTATAGGTAATTTTTGCGTCAATTTTCACATTAATTTCAACTCAAAATGAAGAAATCACTTGCTTTCTGTTATTACTGATCAATCAGGAGCACATTCATTAAGATTTGCGATTAAATTATCTTTTTTCCAAAATTTCAAAGGCCATATTTTGGAAAAGAATTGAACTTTGAAAGAGATATTCAGTCCTTTTTCTTTTATTGACCTAGAGTTTCACAAATGAGGTAGCTCTTTCTCTCACTGTGGTTAATTGAATTATAGGTACCACTTTTGACCCTATTTTCCTGTAATCCGTCAAGTGAAGATAAATCTGTCAAAAAGGTGTTTTTTTTTCGTCATCTTAATATCAAATTCATTGCCTTTGTAAATCAATTTTCACATGTTTAGTCGTTTGTGCTGCCGATTCGTGTATGAGTAGAGGAACTTGTACTGATGGAGATCCCACCGTTACGTGCGTATGTGATGTTGGCTACACTGGGACTACCTGTGAATTTGGTAAGCTTTAACTTCTAATTAGATTACAATCTTACATACATGCATTTTTGATGTAAAGCAAAATCCAATGAAATTCTCATTCGTTGCTTATCAATAAATTATAGATACAGAGCGAACAAGGAAACAGAAAGAAAGAAATTACAGTGATTGTTGAGGAAACGCTTTAAGTTTCTTTTTTCTTGAGAGTCAACAGAAGTAAAAATACAGACACACAGATTTGAAGTTTGAAAGATATATTCAGTCCATTTAATTGGTTGGATTTATTGAATCATAGTTTCACAAATGAGGTAACTCTTTCTCTCATTGTAGTTAATCGAATTGAAAATATTTCCAGATACAGTTCGAGGATTTTTTTCATTCTTGTATGGAATTGATAGAAACTCCCCCACTTTTGATTTCGAGTAGACACTTAAAGCATGGAAGTGCATGGTCATCTAAAAACAGCAGATTTGATATACCGGTAATTCCTACAACGATCTCGATTAATAAAGATTCTGTTTAAGGATACGTTGAAACTATCACATGTCATCGTGATCACAACCATTCCACTTTGGGCGATAACATGCCTTGCAACGCATTCAATGTATAGGTAATTTTTGCGTCAATTTTCACATTAATTTCAACCCAAAATAAAGAAATCACTTGCTTTCTGTTATTTTTGATCAATCAGGAGCACATTCATTAAGATTTGCGATTAAATTATCTTTTTTCCAAAATTTCAAAGGCCATATTTTAAAAAAGAATTGAACTTTGAAAGAGATATTCAGTCCATTTTCTTTTATTGACTTAGAGTTTCACAAATGAGGTAACTCTTTCTCTCACTGTTGTTAATCGAATTGAAGATACCACTTTTGACTCTATTTTCCTGTAATCCGTCAAGTGAAGATAAATCTGTCAAAATGGTTTTAATTTTTCTCGTGATCTTGATCAAATTCATTGCCTTTGTAAATCAATGTTCACATCTTTAGTCGTTTGTGCTGCCGATTCGTGTATGAGTAGAGGAGCTTGTACTGATGGAGATCCCACCGTTACGTGCGTATGTGATGCTGGCTACACTGGGACTACCTGTGAAATTGGTAAGCTTTAACTTCTAATTAGATTACAAACTTACATACATGCATTTTGTATGTAAAGCAAAATACAATGAAATTCTCATTCGTTGTTTATAAACAAATTATAGATACAGAGCGAACAAGGAAACAGAAAGAAAGAAATTACAATGATTGTTGAGGAAACTCTTTGAGTTTCTTCTTACTTAAGAGTCAACAGAAGTGAAAGTACAGACATACAGATTTGAGGTTTGAAGAGATATTCAGTCCATTTACTTGGTTGGATAGATTGACTTATAGTTTCACAAATGAGGTAACCCTTTTTCTCACTGTCGTTAGTCGAATTGAAGATTTAACCAGAAACAGTTAGAGGATGTTTCTTATTCTTGTTAGGAATTGAGAGAAACTCCACTCCTTTTGATTTCGAGTAGACACTTGAAGCATGAAAGTGCATGGTCATCTAAAAACAGCAGATTTGGTATACCGGTAGTGATTCCAACAACGATCTCCATTGATAAAGATTCTGTTTAAGGATACGTTGAAACTAACACATGTCATTGTGATCACAACCATTCCACTTTTGGCGATAACATGTCTTGCAACGCATTCAATGTATAGGTAATTTTTGCGTCAATTTCCACATTAATTTCAACCCAAAATGAAAAAATCACTTGCTTTCTGTTATTTTTGATCAATCAGGAGCACATTCATTAAGATTTACGATTAAATTATCTTTTTTCCAAAATTTCAAAGGCCATATTTTGGAAAAGAATTGAACTTTGAAAGAGATATTCAGTCCATTTTCTTTTATTGACTCAGAGTTTCACAAATGAGGTAACTCTCTCTCTCACTGTGGTTAATCGAATTGAAGATACCACTTTTGACTCTATTTTCCTGTAATCCGTCACAAGTGAAGATAAATCTGTCAAAAAGGTTGTTTTTTTTTCGTCATCTTAATATCAAATTCATTGCCTTTGGAAATCAATTTTCACATGTTTAGTCGTTTGTGCTGCCGATTCGTGTATGAGTAGAGGAGCTTGTACTGATGGAGATCCCACCGTTACGTGCGTATGTGATGCTGGCTACACTGGGACTACCTGTGAAATTGGTAAGCTTTAACTTCTAATTAGATTACAATCTAACATACATGCATTTTTTATGTAAAGCAAAATCCAATGGAATTCTCATTCGTTGCTTATATGGAAATTATAGATACAGAGCGAACAAGGAAACAGAAAGAAAGAAATTGCAGTGATTGTTGAGGAAACTCTTTGAGTTTCTTCTTACTTGAGAGTCAACAGAAGTTAAAGTACAGTCATACAGATTTGAAGTTTGAAAGAGATATTCAGTCCATTTACTTTGTTGGATTTATTGACTTATAGTTTCACAAATGAGGTAACTCTTTCTCTCACTGTCGTTAATCGAATTGAAGATTTTTCTAGATACGGTTAGAGGATGTTTCTCATTCTTGTTAGGAATTAAGAGAAACTCCCCTCCTTTTGATTTCGAGTAGACACTTGAAGCATGGAAGTGCATGGTCATCTAAAAATAGCAGATTTGATATACCGGTAGTGATTCCAACAACGATCTCCATTGATAAAGATTATGTTTAAGGATACGTTGAAACTTACACATGTCATTGTGATCACAACCATTCCACTTTGGGCGATAACATGTCTTGCAACGCATTCAATAAATAGGTAATTTTTGCGTCAAGTTTCACATTAATTTCAACCCAAAATGAAGAAATCACTTGCTTTCTGTTATTTTTGATCAATCAGGAGCACATTCATTAAGATTTGCGATTAAATTATCTTTTTTCCAAAATTTCAAAAGCTTTTTTTTGGAAAAGAATTGAACTTTGAAAGAGTTATTCAGTCCATTTTCTTTTATTCACAAATGAGGAAACTCTTTCTCTCACTGTCGTTAATCGAATTGAAGATTTTTCCAGATACAGTTAGAGGATGTTTCTTATTCTTGTTAGGAATTTATAGAAACTCCCCTCCTTTTGATTTCGAGTAGACACTTGAAGCATGGAAGTGCATGTTCATCTAAAAATAGCAGATTTGATATACCGGTAGTGATTCCAACAACGATCTCCATTGATAAAGATTCTGTTTAAGGATACGTTGAAACTAACACATGTCATTGTGATCACAACCATTCCACTTTAGGCGATAACATGTCTTGCAACGCATTCAATGTATAGGTAATTTTTGCGTCAATTTTCACATTAATTTCAACCCCAAATGAAGAAATCACTTGCTTTCTGTTATTGTTTATCAATCAGGAGCACATTCATTAAGATTTGCTCACTGTGGTTAATCGAATTGAAGATACCACTTTTGACTCTATTTTCCTGTAATCCGTCACAAGTCAAGATAAATCTGTCAAAAAGTTTTTTTTTTT
Organism: Strongylocentrotus droebachiensis; assembly: GCA_035222895.1. Classification (NCBI taxonomy): domain Eukaryota; kingdom Metazoa; phylum Echinodermata; class Echinoidea; order Camarodonta; family Strongylocentrotidae; genus Strongylocentrotus; species Strongylocentrotus droebachiensis. The sequence goes on from JAVYIG010002171.1 coordinate 155,222, forward strand.
TCTCGTCATCTTAATATCAAATTCATTGCCTTTGGAAATCAATTTTCACATGTTTAGTCGTTTGTGCTGCCGATTCGTGTATGAGTAGAGGAGCTTGTACTGATGGAGATCCCACCGTTACGTGCGTATGTGATGCTGGCTACACTGGGACTACCTGTGAAATTGGTAAGCTTTGACTTCTAATTAGATTACAATCTTACATACATGCATTTTTGATGTAAAGCAAAATCCAATGAAATTCTCATTCGTTGCTTATAACGAAACTAGAGATACAGAGCGAACAAGGAAACAGAAAGAAAGAAATTACAGTGATTGTTGAGGAAACTCTTGAGTTTCTTCTTTAAAAGTCTTTATTTATTAGTTCATTCCAAGCGATGAACTGACGAAGAACATTGCTTTAAAAATTATTCTATCTTTCGAAATTTCAAAAGAGTGAATTCAATTAAAGATTTGAACAAAAACATGAAGGTTGAAAACTGTAATTCTCCCACATGTTTTATCGCTAATAAAACAAATTATTGCTGTCACGAAGGAATTTTGCTTCCTTGGCATATACAACAACTTGGTACACATATTGCTACAAATGGTCCTAAACAGTTCAAAGAATGTAACAAAAAGAACGTCAGCAGGGCGTTCTCATTTTATTCTGTCGTTATGTCCATATCTTAAAAACGATACGGCTACTCGAATTGTAAATTAAAACACCAGAGTATGATGGTACAATGACAATTATGTCATCATTGTTTATTATTACCATTATAACAGTCATTACAAATACTGTCGTCTTTACAATTATCATCATTATCGTGTTCATGTTCTTTAACATGATCGTATTTGTCTTTAAAAGAAATAAAATACAGACCATCTCATAATTGTTTACAATCGTTTATGGATCGTTATAGGGTGTACGTTTGACGGGGATTGCCATAACGGAGGAACTTGTAATATGGATACATTTGTGTGCATGTGTACATCTGGGTACAGTGGTGATACCTGTGAAATAGAAACAGGTAAGATTTCCTTAAAACTCCTACCTTTTAACCTAAGTTTCGCCTCCTATTTGATGACGAATGCAAAGTTACATGATGTTAATTTAATTCGATGGCCTTTATTAGTTCATTCCAAGCGACGAAATGACAAAGAATATTGTTTTAAGAATTGTTCTACCTTCCAAAATTACTAAAGAGTGAATCAAGCTAAAGTGTTGAACAAAAACATGAAGGTTGAAAAATGTAATTCTCCCACATGCTTTATCGCTGATAAAAAAACTCCGCGCTGTCACAAAGATATTTTGCTTCTTTGGCATATAGGACAACTTGGTACACACATTGCCTCTAATCTTCCGAAACAGCTCAATGAATGTAAAAAAAGGACGTCAGCCGGGCGTCTCAATTTTGTCCTGACATTTTGTCCATATCCCCAAAACAGAAAAACGACTCTAACTATTAATTTAATCTTGGTAGTGAAACACTGTAGTCTTCATTATTTATCATTATCTTCATCACAGTTGTTACAAATACTGTCATCTTTACAATTATTATTATCGTCGTGTTCATGTTCGTTTTCGTCGTCCTCATTGGCTTTGAAAGATCTTGTAAACACACCATCACATAAGTCTTTACAATTGTATATGGATCGTTATAGGTATCTGTACTATGGATTCGGATTGCGAGCACGATGGAACTTGTGATATGGATATATTGATGTGCGAGTGTACAGCTGGGTACTGGGGTGACTTCTGTGAAATAGGTAAGATTTCCTAAAAACTCCTACCTTTTGTAAGCTTCGCATCTCCATTTGATGAAGAATGCGAAGTGACATGATGTTAATTTAATTCGATGGCCATTATTAGTTCATTCCTAGCGACGAACTGACGAAGAACATTGCTTTAAGAATTATTCTATCTTTCAAAATTACAAAAAAGTGAATCCAGCTAAAGTGTTGAACAAAAACATGAAGGTTTAAAACTGTAATTCTCCCACACATATAGCTCCGTTTAGTCTCATTTAAGAACACCCCTATCGGCAGAGCTAACTTCTAGCAGCCTAATATGTACGTTAGCCTATGGACTTTTATCGCTAATTAAACAAATTATTCCTGTCACAAAGGAATTTAGCTTCCTTGGCATATAGGATAACTTGGTACACATATTGCTACAAATGGTCCGAAACAGCTCAAAGAATGTAACAAAAAGGACGTCAGGAGGGCGTTATAATTTTGTTCTTACGTCATGTCCATATCTTAAAAACGAGACGGCGACTCGAATTGAAAATTAAAACAGCAGAGTAATGATGGTACAATGACAAAAATGTCATCATTATTTATTATCACCATCATAACAGTCGTTACAAATACTGTCGTCTTTACAATTATCATCATTATCGTGTTCATGTTCTTTAACATCATCGTATTTGTCTTTAAAAGAAATAAAATACAGACCATCTCATAAGTGTTCACAATTATAAATGGCTCGTTATAGGGTGTACCGTGGACTTGGATTGCCAGTACGGAGGAACTTGTGTTCCGGATACATCGATATGCGACTGTGAACCTGGGTTCACTGGTACAAACTGTGAAACAGGTAAGATTTCATCAAACCTCCTATTTTCCAACTCAGGCTCCTCATCTCCATTCGATAACGAATGAAAATTCACAATGTTGATTTTCTTCGATTAACTGTATTTGTCGATTCCCAGCGATGAACTGTGAACAAAATATGCTTTAAAAATTATTCTATTTTCCAAAATTACGAAAGAGTGAATACAGAAAAAGTGTTGAACAAAAACGAAAAGGTTGAACACTCAAGTCTACCACGTGTTATATCGCTAATAAAAAAGACTCCGCGCTGTCACAAAGATATTTTGCTTCTTTGGCATATAGGACAACTTGGTACACACATTGCCTCTAATCTTCCGAAACAGCTCAATGAATGTAAAAAGGACGTCAGCAGGGCGTCTTAATTTTGTCTTGACATTATTTCCATATCCCCAAAACAGAAAAACGACTCTAACTATTAATTTAATCTTGGTAGTGAAACACTGTAGTCTTCATTATTTATCATTATCTTCATCACAGTTGTTACAAATACTGTCATCTTTACAATTATTATTATCGTCGTGTTCATGTTCGTTTTCGTCGTCCTCATTGGCTTTGAAAGATCTTGTAAACACACCATCACATAAGTCTTTACAATTGTATATGGATCGTTATAGGTATCTGTACTATGGATTCGGATTGCGAGCACGATGGAATTTGTGATATAGATATATTGATGTGCGAGTGTACAGCTGGGTACTGGGGTGACTTCTGTGAAATAGGTAAGATTTCCTAAAAACTCCTACCTTTTAACCTAAGCCTCGCATCTCCATTTGATGAAGAATGCGAAGTGACATAATGGTAATTTAATTCGATGGCCATTATTAGTTCATTCCTAGCGACAAACTGACGAAGAACATTGCGTTAAGAATTATTCTATCTTTCAAAATTACAAAAGAGTGAATCAAGCTAAAATGTTGAACAAAAACATGAAGGTTGAAAACTGTAATTCTCCCACATGTTTTATCGCTAATCAAACAAATTCTTGCTGTCACAAAGGAATTTCGCTTCCTTGGCATATAGGACAACTTAGTACATATATTGCTACAAATAGTCCGAAACAGCTCAAAGAATGTAACAAAAAGGACGTCAGCAGGGAGTCTTAATTTGTTTTGACGTTATGTCCATCTCTTTAAAAAACGGGACGGCGACTCGAAAAACAGCAGAGTAATGATGGTACAATGACAATAATGTCATCATCATTTATTATCACCATCATAACAGTCGTTACAAATACTGTCGTATTTACAATTATCATCATTATCGTTTTCATGTTTTTTTTTACATCGTCGTATTTGTCTTTAAAAGAAATAAAATGCAGACCATCTCATAAGTGTTCACAATTATAAATGGCTCGTTATAGGTTGTACCGTTGACGCGGATTGCCAGTACGGAGGAACTTGTAATACATGGATATGCGACTGTGAACCCGGGTACACTGGTGAAAACTGTGAAACAGGTAAGATTTCTTTAAACCTCCTATTATTCAACTCAGGCTCCTCATTTCCATTCGATAACGAATGAAAAATCATAATGTTGATTTCATTTGATTAACTGTATTAATCGATTCCCAGCGACGAACTGTGAACAAAAATTAGCTTTAAGAATTATTCTTTCTTTCAAAATTTCAAAACACTGAATAAAGCTACAGTAATGAACAAATCAAGAAGGTTGAAAACTGTAAGTCTACCACGTGTTCTATCGCTAATAAAAAAAAACTCCGCGCTGTCACAAAGATATTTTGCTTCTTTGGCATATAGAACAACTTGATACACATATTGCCTCCAATCTTCCGAAACAGCTCAATGAATGTAAAAAGGACGTCAGCATGGCGTATTAACTTTGTCCTGACATTATTTCCATATCCTGAAAACAGGAAAACGACTCTACCTATAAATTTAATCTTGGCTACTGAAACACTGCTGTCTTCCTTTTTAATCATTATCTTCAGCACAGTTGTTACAAATACTGTAATCTTTACAATTATTATTATTATCGTGTTCATGTTTGTTTTCTCCGTCCTCATTGGCTTTGAAAGATCTTGAAAACAGACGATCACATAAGTCTTTAAAATTGTATATGGATCGTTTAGGTATCTGTACTACGGATTCGGATTGCGAGCACGATGGAATTTGTGATATAGATATATTGATGTGCGAGTGTACAGCTGTGTACAGTGGTGACTTCTGTGAAATAGGTAAGATTTCCTAAAAACTCCTTCCTTTTAACCTAAGCATCGCATCTCCATTTGATCACGAATGCAAAGTTACATGATGTCAATTTAATTCGATGGCCTTTATTAGTTCGTTCCAAGCAACGAATGGAAGAAGAACATTGCTTTCAGAATTATTCTCGCTTCCAAAATTACCAAAGAGTGAATCCAGCTAAAATGTTGAATAAATGATGAAGGTTGAAAACTGTAATTCTCCCACATATTTTTTTCGCTAATCAAACAATTCCTTGCTGTCACAAAGGAATTTCGCTTCTTTGGCATATAGGACAACTTGGTACACATATTGCCTCCAATCTTCCGAAACAGCTCAATGAATATAAAAAAGGACGTCCTCATGGCGTCTTAATTTTTTCCTAACATTATTTTCATATCCTCAAGACAGGAAAACGACTCTAACTATAAATTTAATCTTGGCTACTGAAACACTGTTGTCTTCATATTTTATTATCACCATCATAACAGTCGTTACGAATACTGTCGTCTTTAATATTATTATTATCATCGTGTTCATGTCCGTTTTCGTCGTCCTCATTGGCTTTGAAAGATCTTGAAATCAGACCATCACATAAGTCTTTACAATTGTATATGGATCGTTATAGGTATCTGTACTATGGATTTGGATTGCGAGCACGATGGAATTTGTGATATAGATATATTGATGTGCATGTGTACAGCTGGGTACAGTGGTGACTTCTGTGAAATAGGTGAGATTTCCTAAAAACTCCTACCTTTTAACCTATGCTTCGCATCTCCAATTGATTACGAATGCAAAGTTACATGATGTTAATTTAATTCGATGGCCTTTATTAGTTCATTCCAAGCGACGAACTGATGAAGAAAATTGCTTTTATACATTCTTATATCAATACACTTATTAAAATAAAGCAAAATCTAAAAAACATGTTACATGTTGCTTATTGAGATATTGTACATAATGATTCAAGAAAAAAGAAAGAAATATCTAGTCATTGGAGAAGAAAATCTTGTTGAGGTATTGCTTAATTTAGAGTCAACAGAAGTGAAAGTAGATACACAAGATGGAAAAGGTGTTTCACATGTTAGTGCAGTAGTAAGACAAATATTGCTTCTCTTGATTATGAGTAGGTACCTGGGGAAAAGGGAGTGCATGACCATTATTAGAGCAGAGTTGATATTTTGGTTCATTAAGATTTCTTTTAGGGTATGATAAGGATGGCATATTTCATTTCGATATTAACGATTCAACTTTTGGCGCTGAGGTGTCTTAAAACTCAGACCTTGTTATAACATTTCCGCGTAATTCAACAAATATATATTTCACTCTGAAAGACAGTTCAATTGTCTATTTTAGCTTTTTTTTTGCAAGGGCCATATCAAAGTTTGTCAGACAATAATAATTGTTTTGGGGATTTTTTTCTACAGGTAAGTCTATTATTTTTGATTTTTTTTTGGACAAACCAAGATAGATTTAGTTTGTTTACTTCATTTGATATATTTATCAATAGTTTTTAAAATGAAGTAGTTGCTTTCTCAATTGTCATTAATTTGCATTCAAAAAACAATTTTTACTTGTTTTTCCTGTTAATCGCAAAAAGTATTTTGAAAAATCTGACGATATGGAAATTATTTTTTCGTCAATTTCATTACAATGATTTTCATTGAATCTCAATTTACACAGATATCGACGAATGTGCCAGCAATCCTTGTTTGAATGGAGGAGTGTGTAACAATCTAGCTGACAGTTTCACCTGTGACTGTGTTGATGGCTATGATGGGATTACGTGTGATTTAGGTAAGCTTTTTATAAGCCCGATTCAGATTACATTCCCATATCAATACACTTTTTAAGTAAAGCAAATATAAACAAATATTGCATGTTGCTCATTGAAAATGTTTACTATTAAAGGTGTCTTAAAAGTTAAAACTCATATCATGTTATTACATTTCCGCGTCCATTTTGTTTAAATATTTCACCCCCAAAGGATAGGTCATTCGCTTAATAGTAACCTTTTTTTCTTCAAGATCCACATACATCTCTGTCAGACAACGATAATTATTTTGGACAATTTTACTACTTCTAAATCCATGATATGGAGAAACAAAATTGGACAAAACATGGAAGATTTAGATTATTCACTTTATCTTATTTATTTATTAATAGTTTTACAAATGAAGTAGTTTCTTTCCTAATTGTCATTAATTTGCATTTTTAAAAAAAATCTAATTTAACTTGATTTTCCTTTTAATCGCCAAAAAAATTATAAACAAATGTGACAAAATGAAAATGATTTTCTCGCCACGTTCATTGCAATAAACTAGTATTTAAACTCAATTTATACAGATATCGACGAATGTAACCCCGATGCCTGTCTGAATGGAGGAGCGTGTAACAATTTCACTGGCAGCTTCACCTGTGTCTGTGCTGCTGGCTATGAAGGGATTACGTGTGAAACAGGTAAGTTTATATTAAGTAGAAGCAGATTACATTCCTATATTAATACACTTTATGTCAAGCGAAATCCAAATAAATATTGCTTTTTGCTCATTCAGAAATTATACATAAAGATTGAAGAAGAATCAAAACTGAAATATCTAGTCATTGGAGAGGAAACTCTGGAAAGGGTGTTTTACATTTTGGTGCGGTTCTTAGAAAATGTGTGCTTCTCTTGATTATGAGTAGCAACAGGGGAAAAGTGAGTGCATGGCTATAAGTAGAGAAGATTTGATATTGTGGTTCCCAGAGCGATCTCTGTTTATTAATATCTGTTTTAAGGTATGATAAGAGTGGCATATTTCATTTTGATGAAAACGATTCAACTTTTGGCGCTAAGTTGTCTTAAAACTCAGACCTTGTTATAACATTTCCACGTAATTACAAACAAAATATTTCACCTCGAAAGACAGTTCAAGTGCCTAGTTTAGTTTTTTTTTTTTTTTTCAAGGGCCACATCAAAGTTTGTCAGACAATAATAATTGTTTGGGGGATTTTTTCTACTTGTAAGTCCATTATTTTTGAACAAAATTCGGACAAACTAAGATAGATTTAGTGTGTTTACTTCATTTGATTTAATTATCAATTGTTTTTAAAATGAAGTAGTTACTTTCTCAATTGTCATTAATTTGCTTTTAAAAAATCAATTTTTATTTGTTTTTCCTGATAATCGCCAACAGTTTTTTTAAAAATCTGACGATATGGAAATGATTTGTTCGTCATTTTCATTCCAATGATTGTCATTGAATCTCAATTTACACAGATATCGACGAATGTGCTTCCGGCACATGTACGGCTGATGAAGATTGTACTGATGGAGTGAACATGTATACTTGTGCCTGCTCTGCTGGTTATGCTGGGACTCCGTGCGCAGGTAAGCTATCAAGTCAAAGCAGATTACATACAAACACCTATTCCATTACAAAATGCTCCTTTCTCATCACGACATCATAGATATCCAGGCTTGCATGCTTCGTATCAGAATCAAATTCAACTCACGCTTTGCATCTCCACTCAATCAGCAGTGAAAAGTCACAACGTTAATTTAGTTTAATGGCCTTTTTTGATTTATTCTAGGCGACGGCTACTTGCTAACTTGTTTAGAATATGACATTTTCAGTGAAACAAATGTTCAATTAGTTTTATTGTTTACTATATTTCGATGTTTAATGATATAGTAATCAAAACCAGATATTTGTTATCTAGTCTCCAAACACAGCGTGGTTGTTGTCCAAAAAATTGAGTTTCTTCACAATATTCAGACTAGAATATAGTTGTATTTTTCACCTAACGACTAAACATTAATATTCCTATTACACAATAGAGAACACGTTAAACATTTACCCTAAAAAGGCCGGGCTATTTGCGGTTTTAGTACGGCCTGGGGGGGGGGGGGGCATTATGGCCCCCCATAAGATCTCGGCCGTTAAGAGGCCGATCTCCGCGAAAATTTGCACGCATGTTAAGTGAAGAGTATAGAATACCATGATAATTTCAATTTTTTGAAAAATTCACTGATTTTCATATTTATGGTAATTTATGCAAATAAGGTCATTAAAATCACATTTTTACCCATAAATCATATATTATTCATATTTAAGCATTCTTTTTCACTACATATATTTATTAGACCATTCTGAATAATAATACGACAAAAACAAAATTGGAAGAGCAAGCTTATTCCTTATGTTATCCCTTGTTTTGATAATTTCTTATGTATTGCATTGTTCTTTTAACTTAGGTATTTTATTGCTTTTGTTGTTTTATTTCATTTCTAACTACAATTCCACTATTTTGACTTCCAAAACAACCACCCAAACCTTAAACAAGACCCAATAACCCATGTTTGATTTGTTTTTAGGAAAAATGACTTTTCCATTTGTTTTGTACACAAATCACGTAAATGAGCGATTTTCGGGCTGACATGCAAAGACAAAAGGTCACGTGACCTTGTAACTGTACGTCCGATTTTCAAACAAATTATTTTAAAAGTTGCGCAAGACTCGAAAGAAAAAAGTCAGTGAGCGGCGAGACGCCACCCATATGCGTTTCCGAACAATCAGAAAAATCGTGGAGGGGGTGGGGGGGGGGTGCCATGATGCCCCCGGCCTTATTAGGGTTAAAAGAGATATTTAGTTCATTTACTTCATTAAAGTAATGTATTGATAGTTTTACGAAAGAGGTTATTCGTTCCTTAACTGTCATTATTTAGAATGCGCGTTTTTACCTAATTTTCCTATCATCCGTCCAAAAAAGATAAATCTGTCAAAAGGGATATTATTTTTCTAGTCGTTTTTATTCCATTCATCTTCTTTGGAACTGAATTTGCACAGATATCGACGAATGTGCTTCCGGTCCGTGTATGGCTGATGAAGATTGTACTGATGGAGTGAACATGTATACTTGTGCTTGCTCTGCTGGTTATGCTGGGACTCCGTGCGCAGGTAAGCTATCAAGTCAAAGCAGATTACATACAAACACCTATTACATGAAAACAATGCTCCTTGACCATCACGACATTATAGATACCCAGGTTGGCATGCTTCGTATCAGAGTCAAATTCAACTCAGGCTTTGCATCTCCACTCAATCAGCAGTGAAAAGTCACAATGTTAATTTAGTTGAATGCCCTTTTTTTTTAGTTTTCTCTTTGCGACGGCTACTTGCTACTAGTTTAGAATATAAAACTTTCAGTGAAACAAATGCTCAATTATTTGACTGTAACTATATTTCGATGTTCATCTACATTGTAATTCATACCAAGTATTTGTTATCTCGTCTTCAAACACTCTGTTGTTGTTGTCCAAAACATTGTTTTTCTTTACAATATCCAGACTAGAATATAGTTGAATATAGAATATAGTTGAGTTTTTCATCTGACGACTAAACATTAATATTCCTATTACAAAATAGAGAACATTTTAATCATTAAAAGAGATATTTAGTTCATTTACTTCATTTGAATTATGTATTGATAGTTTTACGAAGGAGGTTATTCATTTCTTAATTGTCATGATTTCAAATGCCAGTTTTGTCTTCATTTTCTTGTTATTCGCTCTTTCCTTGAGAGCTACATCAAGAATTGTCAGACAACGATAATTATTTTGGACAAATTTACTACTTCTAAGGCCATAATATGGAAACAAACTGGACAAAACATGGAATATTTAGATTATTCACTTCAATTTATTTATTTATTAATAGTTTTACAAATGAAGTAGTTTCTTTCTCATTTGTCATTAATTTGCATTTTTAAAAAACAAATTTTACTTGATTTTCCTTTTAATCGCCGAAAAATTTATAAACAAATCTGACAAAATGAAAATGATTTTCTCGCCACGTTCATCGCAAAAATTGGTATTTAAACTTAATTTATACAGATATCGACGAATGTTACCCCGACACCTGTCGGAATGGAGGAGAGTGTAACAATTTCCCTGGCAGCTTCACCTGTGTCTGTGCTGCTGGCTATGAAGGGATTACGTGTGAAACAGGTAAGTTTATATTAAGTAGAAGCAGATTACATTCCTATATTAATACACTTTATGTCAAGCGAAATCCAAATAAATATTGCATTTTGCTCATTCAGAAATTATACATAAAGATTGAAGAAGAATCAAAACTGAAATATCTAGTCATTGGAGAGGAAACTCTGGAAAGGGTGTTTTATATTTTGGTGCGGTTCTTAGAAAATGTGTGCTTCTCTTGATTATGAGTAGCACCAGGGGAAAAGTGAGTGCATGGCTATAAGTAGAGAAGATTTGATATTGTGGTTCCCAGAGCGATCTCTGTTTATTAATATCTGTTTTAAGGTATGATAAGAGTGGCATATTTCATTTTGATGAAAACGATTCAACTTTTGGCGCTTTTTTTTTTTCAAGGGCCACATCAAAGTTTGTCAGACAATAATAATTGTTTGGGGGATTTTTTCTACTTGGAAGTCCATTATTTTTGAACAAAATTCGGACAAACCAAGATAGATTTAGTGTGTTTACTTCATTTGATTTAATTATCAATTTTTTTTTAAAATGAAGTAGTTACTTTCTTAATTGTCATTAATTTGCTTTTTAAAAAAAATCAATTTTTACTTGTTTTTCCTGTTAATCGCCAACAGTTTTTTGAAAAATCTGACGATATGGAAGTTATTTTTTTGTCACTTTCATTCCAATGATTGTCATTGAATCTCAATTTGCACAGATATCGACGAATGTTCTTCCGGTCCGTGTATGGCTGATGAAGATTGTACTGATGGAGTGAACATGTATACTTGTGCCTGCTCTCCTGGTTATGCTGGGACTCCGTGCGAAGGTTAGCTATCAAGTTAAAGCAGATTACATACAAACACCTATAACATAAAGCAAATGCTCTTTTCTCATCAAGACATTATAGATACCCAGGCTTTCATGCTTCGTATCAGAGTCAAATTCAACTCACGTGGTGCATCTCCACTCGATCAGCAGTGAAAAGTCACAATTTTAATTTAGTTTGATGGAATTTTTAGTTGATTCCCAGCGACGGCCTGATGTACAAACTTCATGAATCATTCTATCTTCTCAAATTACACAAGTGTGAATCAAGCTACAGTGTCGAATATAAATGAGAAGGTTGACAAGTTGTAAGACTACCCCGGGTCCTATCGCTATAAATAGTCCATTCCGTCACAAAATTACTTTTTACTCTTTCGTTTATAACACCAGATGGCGATTTTCAATGAACTTGTTTAGAATATACACATTTCAGTGAAACAAATGTACGTGTTGTTGCTGTCCAAAACACTGTGGTTTTTTCACAATAATCAGACTGGATTGTAGTTGTGTTTTTCACCTGACGACTGAAGATCAATATTCTTATTACAAAATAGAGAACACATTAAACATTAAAGGAGATATTGAGTTCACTACTTCATTTAAGTTATGTATTGATAGCTTTACGAAGGAGGTTATTCATTCCTTAAAGGGTTCGGGTAACTTTGTCTTAGATCCTTTAAAAAATCCTTGATTTAGCTCATACTGCAATGATAATCATAAACTTTTAGGTTAGTGAGAAACCCCATGACTTTTACAAGCCGAGCGCCTGTCTGATTTTCAAGATATTTACGATTGAGAAATCAAATCAAATTTTGCGTTTGCCAAACGGTTTTCATAACACTACAGTCTAATGGGGAAAACGAATATTGTAAAACCGGTCACTTACAGGTTTTACTTTTTGAGGCACTTCTTGATCATTTTGAAGCGTAATTTTTTTAGGGCTTCAATATAACGCCATATCACAGACATTGGTAACACGTAGGGCTTTGCATCTCAGAATTAACATTGTTAAACGATCCCTTTAACTGTTATCATTTAAAATGCCAATTTTGACTTAATTTTCTTATTATCCGTCAAAAAAAGATAAATTCGTCAAAAGGGAAATTATTTTTCCTGTCGCTTTTATTTCATTCATCTTCTTTGGAACTCAATTTGCACAGATATTGACGAATGTGCTTCCGGTCCGTGTATGTCTAATGAAGATTGTACTGATGGAATGAACATGTATACTTGTGCCTGCTCTGCTGGTTATGCTGGGACTCCGTGCGAAGGTAAGCTATCAAGTTAAAGCAAATTACATACAAACACCTATAACATAAAGCAAATGCTCTTTTCTCATCAAGACATTATAGATACCCAGGCTTTCATGCTTCGTATCAGAGTCAAATTCAACTCACGTGGTGCATCTCCACTCGATCAGCAGTGAAAAGTCACAATTTTAATTTAGTTTGATGGACTTTTTTAGTTGATTCCCAGCGACGGCCTGACGTACAAACTTTATGAATCATTCTATCTTCCCAAATTACATAAGCGTGAATCAAGCTACAGTGTCAAACATAAATGAGAAGGTTGACATGTTGTAAGGCTACCCCGGGTCCTATCGCTATAAATAGTCTATTCCGTCACAAAATTACTTTCAATCTTTCGTTTGTAACACCAGATGGCGATTTCTAATGAACTAGTTTAGAATATACACCTTTCAGTGAAACAAATGTTCAACTAGTTGACTGTTTACTATATTTCAAATTTTAATGATATTGTAATACATACCAAGTATTTGTTATCTAGTCACAAAACTAGGTGTTGTTGTTGTCCAAAACATTGTGTTTTGTTCACAATATTTAGACTGGATTATAGTTGTGTTTTTCACTTGACGACTGAACATTAATATTCTTATTACAAAATAGAGAACACATTAAACATTAAAGGAGATATTTAGTTCATTTACTTCATTTAAAGTGGCATGTTCCCCGTATTCCAGAGGGCGTTCGAAATACGTACCCGCTGGCGGACGGTGCTAGCTGCCTATTGACACCAACAGAATACGGCTCTCACGCAGATGGCATGTTCCGAATGCCCGCACAATGCCGATTATCGCATTGATGTGCCGAAGTAATATCAATCGCAGTTCGGTTCTAAGATTCGGCTGCTGTTTCAGCCCACTTTTGTAGGGCTTCAATACAACGCCATATCAGAGACATTGGTAACACGTAGGGCTTTGCATCTCAGAATTAACATTATTAAAGGGAGGCTTTACTACTTCAGCAAGAAGGGATTAGACCACCCAGTGAGCCATCGAGGTCACTGTGACAGGTGGCTATCTCATTAACTGAGCTCTCATTTAACATAAGAAAAAGAGGATCATGGGGGACCAACAGGCACCGATTTGGGAAGTTTTCTATATAGAGGGAGCAAGTAGCTACAAGTAGGACAGTGTGCCTTTAAACGATTCCTTTAACTGTTATTATTTAGAATGCCAGTTGTGACTTAATTTTCCTATCATCCGTCAAAAATAGATAAATTTGTCAAAAGGGAATTATTTCTCCTGTCGCTTTTATTTCATTCATCGTCTTTGGAACTCAATTTGCACAGATATCGACGAATGTGCTTCCGGTCCGTGTATGGCTGAAGAAATTCGAGCATAATCCAAATATATATTGCATTTTGCTCATTGAGAAATTATACATAAAGATTGGAGAAAAAAAAAAATACTCAAAGATATACGGTAGTCATTGGAGAGGAAATTCTCATTTCACCCCAAAGAAAAGATCAACTGCCTATGTTAGTTTTATTTTCTTTAAGGGCCACATATATGTTTGTCAGACAACGATAATTGTTTTGGAGATTTATTCTACTTCTAAGTCCATGATTTGGGAAATAAGTTCAGACAAAACAAGATAGATTTAGTTTGTTTACTTTATTTGATTTATGTATCACTAGTTTTACATATGAAGTAGTTCTTTTCTCAATTTTCATTAATTAGAATTTAAAAAAAAGAAAAATGTTTTTTTCTGTTAATCGCCAAAAATTTAATAGAATAATCTGACAAAATAGAAATGACTTTATCATCACATTGATTCCAATGATTGTCATTGGATCTCAAAATACACAGATATATCGACGAATGTGCCAGCAATCCATGTTTCAATGGAGGAGCGTGTAACAATTTAGTTGACAGATTCACCTGTTACTGTGTTGGTGGCTATGATGGGATTACGTGTGATTCAGGTGTGGCTTATATAAAGTCGAAGCAGATTACATTCCTATATCAATAGCAAATCCCCCAAAATATAGCATTTTGTTCATTGAGAAATTATATGTAAAGTTTGCAATTTGACGAATTACATGATACGTATGCTCATGTTTCACATATTGAAGAATGCATTTTCACGATTTCTTATCATCATATAAAATATGCTCCTCCCATAAAATGATCTATCCATATGTCAAGTTTCAACTGTGTAGCATTGATCATCATGAATCAATGGAAGATAGAGCGAAACAATATGACCATTGACCCCGTAAGATAAACAGTTACACCTTTGACCCTAATTTACTCCTTTTTTTTTTTTAAAGAACAATGAATTTTCAAAATTTCATCTCATTTTATGAAATACTCCGCCTGTTATGTTCTACCTAAATTTAAAGTTTTAGCTTAGTATCAACCGTCACCTTGTAAGATAGTCCAAAACGGGAGGGTACCCGTGATAAAATCAAATATAAACGAAAGCAAAAAAATCAAAACAAAAAAAGCTGACAAACGGCCTTGGCATCATCGCAATTCAATTGATTCCAACATCTGATCAAAAAACAAAAGGCACACTGTATATCGCTTGTAATCTCAGCTATATCATAGCAAATTTTGGGGGAAAATAGAGCAAAAATAAAAGAGAGATAATGCTCAAAGAACAATGTATTGTAGATTCAAGATGTGAACGAAATCCACCTTCCTTAGACAAAACATGCAAATTAAGAAATTCTGACGTGTCGCCTTTGATTTCAATTTTACATATGATGACGTTATCAAAATCAAAACAAAGTGGAATTGACCTTAAAGAAAGTTGTTTCAGCTTCAAGATTTGGAAGAAAATCGATCAATTTTTACAGAGTCCTGGCGACATCGTCAGAAACCAGATAGAATATATTGCCATAAATAGTAGATTTAAAAGAGCAGTGAAACAATCAAAACTTATCCAGGGGAAGACTGCGGGAGTGATCATGTGCCGGTGATATGTACACTTCAGTGCAAATTAAAGAAACTCAAGAGACCAAAAGTTGTGAAGATATTGGATTTTAAACAGTTGAGTAAACCGGACATACGTCAAGAATTTACTGTTCAAGTAAAGAATAGGTTTGAGTTGCTCATAGATGAAGGTGAAGAAAACACGTGGGAGACGATGCGAAATATTATGGTAGAAACAGCGGAAGAGTATGTGCCGACGAAAGAGAGAAAGAGAAAGAACAAATGGATGACAGAGGAGATTCTTTTGAAAGATAGACAGAAAATTGGAAATAGACAATGCAAGAAATATAGGGACCTAGACAAACAAATTAGGCAAAAATGTAATGAGGCGAAAAAGAGCTGGCTAAACGAACAATGTGTATAAATTGAAAACCAATTCGATAAGAATAGTAATGTTTACCAAAGAATAAATGAGATTTCAGGTAAAAAGTCTGGTTGTTTAAACCCTGGCTGTATCAAAGGAAAAGATGGGTCAATCCTGTTTGAAATAAAGGACAAAATGAGTAGGTGGACGCAATACAGTGGCGAACTTTTTGAGGATAGTAGGGAAGCAATGCCAAGTTTTGCAGATGAAGTCAAAGGGGAGAAAATTCTTAAATCTGAAGTCCGTTGGGCAATGTCAAAGGTGAAGAAGAACAAAGCAGCTGGACCAGATGGTGTGGTCACTGAAATGTTTGAAGCATTAGAGGAATATGGTGTTGATAGATTAACAGAAGTTATCAACAAAATATATGATGACGATATATTTCCAGATGAATTGGGCAGATCCATTTTCATTACTATCCCAAAGAAACCGGGAGCCGTGGATTGTGAGCAATATAGGACAATCAGCCTTATTTGCCATATCACTAAGATTATTTTGAGGATTCTGCTTTTGAGAGCAAGAAGTAGCATAACTCCCATGGTCGGAAGGGAACAATTTGGTTTTGTAAAGGATGCGAGCACAAAAAATGCAATATTTGTGGTTAGAAATATAACGGAGAGAGCAGTCGAAATGCAAAAGGATGTGTACATGTGTTTTATTGATTATTCAAAGGCTTTTGATAAAGTAAGATATTCAGAACTTTTTGAAGAGCTGAAAAAGCCTGATATATATAGGAAAGATCTAAGACTGCTATAAAGTTTATATTGGAATCAGTTTGCATGCATCAGGGTAGAAGGAGAGTTTAGTGAATATATCAACATCAGACAGGGTTGTGTTATGTCGGTAGACCTGTTCAATATGTATAGTGAAATCATTCTAAGAGAATTGAAAGATGAAAATGGGATACAAGTGGGTGGTCATTTAATCACATTCAATCACAAATATATGCTGATGACACTGTTTTATTTTCTAAATCAGAGAAAGATCTCCAGAGACTCCTGAATGTAGTTGTAAACGAAAGTGAGAGAATGGGACTAGAGATCAACTAGAAATGCAATCGTGTCAGAACGATGTGCGTGCAATGACGCCGTGTTTCTACGTGTCAAACGAAAGAGCTTCTCTCGGACTATCCAGAGCAATTTGCACGAAGTCTGTAGCTTCTGTGATATTGGAGATAGGTAGGGCGAAAGAAAGGCATCAACAGTGACCTTGATGGGATGGTACTATGCCTACGAAGTTTGAAAGAAATTGGGATAGGGGAAAGAACCTAGAAAGGGCTCGCAAGCACTGCGTGCACAAACCAATGGGATTTGGTGCATGTTTGACATTGCAATCAAGTTCGTTGTGGGGGCCAAAAGCGTGAACCCGATATGCCCCATAGACAATGCGTGTAATGAATGGGCGGAAAACGTGCAGGATCTGTATTATGGCCGGAGTTAAATTGTTTTTTCTCTCTCTCTCTTTACGTCTCTTTATGGGCCGTATTTGGTATCATTAGAAAGAGAATTTCATGGTTGTTATTGTAAACCACTCTCTTTTTTTCTATGATAATCCTATCGAAACACGTGATGTAAAATAGATGTATAGGACAAAATGGCGTCTTAAATGGCCCCCTTGACCAATTTCAAAAAATCCGGCCAAGAGGTGCCCTGCGTATTGGAACTCGGCATGTCACTGCAAATTTTCAAGGAAAAAAAAGGACGTTTAAGGGGCGAAAAGCAGTCTGAAAAAATGACGTCATAGCCGAAACGTGTTAGGTTCGGGCGGAAACTCGGAGGAATTCGTGTGGTGATCTTTGTTCAAATGCGATTTACTCACAATTTTCTGTGTGAACATATATAATACTTGGTATCATCCGAAAGGGCTCTTCATTGCGGTCAGTTTGACACCATTGTTAACTGCGCGCAATGTATTGCGCGCATTGAACGCGCTATTACGTAATCCATAGTAAATTCATCATTTTTGGCGATAACTTTGCGCTGACATATTCGAATTTTACCAAACTTGGTAAACAGTTGTCACGTATATGGATACATATGTCTGCAAAGTTTCATTGATGTAGGTATAACGATCGCCATTTTAGAGCAAGTTGAAGTTATTTCTCAATTTTCTTGAAAATGGCGAATTTGGAGGGCAATTTTCTCAAATTTGGTCAGTGATAGGGTATATAATTTTGTATATGGCTGGAAAGGGCATATCTTCAAGTATCTAAATCCAAAAAAGGGTACGGGTTTGCCAAGCCATTATGGAGATACGGCCACAGACAGAAAGCCAATTCCCAGAACTTTAGAGGGCGCTATTTATGTTGTGCAAAGCCATTGGAGCGTGAAATTTGGCATGGCTATGTGCAATTATGAGATAAAGATACTGTGAGATTTAAATACAAAACGGAATTTATATGAGAAAGTTATGGCAGTTTTAGATTATTTAGGGGTCCATTTTCAAGAACTTGAGAGATTTTTGACGGAGTCGGTTTTAGATTTGAATTTCGAGTATAAAGATGGCATGTTGAAGGTCAAGTCATATGTCGCAGATGAAAGAACATCTCTCAGACTATCTAGAGGAATTTGTTAGAAGTTTGTAGGATCTGTGATAGTGGAGATGGGAAGGAAGAAAGAAAGGCCTTAAAATGGACTAGAAACGGACAAAATGGCGCCTGGACGGTCATGCATGAGTGATTTCGAAAATCGAAAAAGTAGGTGACCTTGATGAGATGCTAGAGATGATGCCTACGAAATTTGAAAGGAAAAGGACATGAGGAAAGCACCTAACTAGGAATAACAAGCATCATGTGCAAAACGAATGCGATTTTCTGACGAGGAATATAAGGAGGAAAATATTAATGGGGCAGAATGTGAACGAAAACAAGGCAATGACGAAGGTTCGTCATTGCAACTAGAAATGCAATCGTGTCAGAACGATGTGCGTGCAATGACGCCGTGTTTCTACGTGTCAAACGAAAGAGCTTCTCTCGGACTATCCAGAGCAATTTGCACGAAATCTGTAGCTTCTGTGATATTGGAGATAGGTAGGGCGAAAGAAAGGCATCAACAGTGACCTTGATGGGATGGTACTATGCCTACGAAGTTTGAAAGAAATTGGGATAGGGGAAAGAACCTAGAAAGGGCTCGCAAGCACTGCGTGCACAAACCAACGGGATTTGGTGCATGTTTGACATTGCAATCAAGTTCGTTCTGGGGGCCAAAAGCGTGAACCCGATATGCCCCATAGACAATGCGTGTAATGCATGGGCGCAAAACGTACATGATCTGTATTATGACCGGAGTTAAATTGTTTTTTCTCTCTCTCTTTACGTCTCTTTATGGGCCGTATTTGGTATCATTAGAAAGAGAATTTCATGGTTGTTATTGTAAACCACTCTCTTTTTTTTCTATGATAATCCTATCGAAACACGTGATGTAAAATAGATGTATAGGACAAAATGGCGTCTTAAATGGCCCCCTTGACCAATTTCAAAAATCCGGCCAAGAGGTGCCCTGCGTATTGGAACTCGGCATGTCACTGCAAATTTTCAAGGAAAAAAAAGGACGTTTAAGGGGCAAAAAGTAGTCTGAAAAATTACGTCATAGCCGATACGTGTTAGATTCGGGCGGAAACTCGGCGGAATTCGTGTAGTGACCTTTGTTCAAATGCGATTTATTCACAATTTTCTGTGTGAACATATACTATACTTGGTATCATTCGAAAGGGCACTTCATTGCGGTCAGTTTGACACCATTGTTATCTTCGCGCAATGTATTGCACGCATTAAACGCGCTATTACGTAATGCATAGTAAATTCATCATTTTTGGCGATAACTTTGCGCTAACATATTTGAATTTTACCAAACTTGGCGGACAGTTGTCACGTATATGGATACATATGTCTGCCAAGTTTCATTGGTGTAGGTATAAAGATCGCTAATTTAGAGCAATTTGAAGTTATTTCTCAATTTTTTTGAAAATTGCGAATTTGGAGGGCATTTTTCGCAAAGTCGGATAGTGTTAGGGTATATAATTTTGTATAAGGCTGGAAAGGGCATATCTTCAAGTATCTAAATCCAAAATAGGGTACGGGTTTGCCAAGCCATAATGGAGATACGGCCACAGAAAGAAAGCCAGTTCCCAGAACTTTAGAGGGCGCTATTTATGTTTTGCAAAGCCATTTGAGCGTGAAATTTGGCATGGCTATGCGCAATTATGAGATAAAGATACTGTGCGATTTAATTACAAAACAGAATTTATATGAAAAAGTTATGACAGTTTTAGATTATTTAGGGGTCCATTTTTCAAGAATTTGAGAGATTGTTGACGGAGACGGTTTCAGATTTGAATTTTGAGTATGAAGATGGCATTTTGAAAGGCAAGTTATACATCGCAGATTAAAGAACATCTCTTAGACTATCTAGAGGAATTTGTTAGAAGTTTGTAGGATCTGTGATAGTGGAGATAGGAAGGAAGAAAGAAAGGCCTTAAAATGGACCAGAAACGGACAAAATGGCGCCTGGACGGTCATGCATGGGTGATTTCGAGAATCGAAAAAAAAGGTGACCTTGATGAGATGCTAGAGATGATGCCTACGAAATTTGAAAGGAAATGGATATGATGAAGGCACCTAACTAGGAATCACAAGCACTATGTGCAAAACGAAAGTGATTTCCGGACGAGGAAAACGAGGAAAATATTAATGGGGCAGAATGTGAACGAAAACAAGGCAATGACGAAGGTTCGTCATTGCAATCGTCATTGCAATTAATGGGGCAGAATGTGAACGAAAACAAGGCAATGACGAAGGTTCGTCATTGCAACTAGAAATGCAATCGTGTCACAACGATGTGCGTGCAATGACGCCATGTCTCTACGTGTCAAACGAAGGAGCTACTCTCGGAATATCCAGAGCAATATGTAAGAAGTCTGTAGCTTCTGTAGTTAGGGCGAAAGAAAGGTCACCAAAACGGCCCGAAACGGAAAAAATGGTGCCTGGACGGTCACGCATGAGGGTTTCCGGAGAACGAAGAATTTAGTGACCTTGAAAGAATGCTAGAGACTACGCCTACGAATTTTGAAGGGAATTGGAGTAGAGGAAGGGATCTAGAAAGGGCTCGCAAGCACTGCGTGCAAAACCAATAGGACTTGGTGCATGATGAACATGTTGCGACGCGTGCTTTGGCACGAACGGCCGCCCATAATAACACAACCGAATACTAGAAATGCAATCGTGTCACAACGATGTGCGTGCAATGACGCCATGTTTTACGTGTCAAACGAAAGAGCTGCTCTCGGACTATCCAGAGCAATTTGTACGAAGTCTGTAGCTTCTGTGATATTGGAGATAGGTAGGGCGAAAGAAAGGCCTCAACAGTGACCTTGATGGGATGGTAGTGACTATGCCTACGAAGTTTGAAAGAAATTGGGATAGGGGAAAGAACCTAGAAAGGGCTCGCAAGCACTGCGTGCAAAAACCAATGGGATTTGGTGCATGTTCGTCATTGCAATCAAGATCGTTCTGGGGCCCATAGCGTGAACCCGATATGCCCCATAGACAATGCGTGTAATGCATGGGCGCAAAACGTACATGATCTGTATTATGACCGGAGTTAAATTGTTTTTTCTCTCTCTCTTTATGTCTTTTCATGGGCCGTATTTGGTATCATTAGAAAGAAAATTTCATGGTTGTTATTGTAAACTACTCTTTTTTTTTAATGATAATCCTATCGAAACACGTGATGTAAAATAGATTTATAGGACAAAATGGCGTCTTAAATGGCCCCCTTGACCAATTTTAAAAATCTGGCCACGAGGTGCCCTGCGTATTGGAACTCGGCATGTCACTGCAAATTTTCAAAGAAAAATAAGGACGTTTAGGGGGCGAAAAGTAGTCTGAAAAAATGACGTCTTAGACGATGCGTGTTAGATTCGGGCGGAAACTCGGCGGAATTCGTGTAGTGACCTTTGTTCAAATGCGATTTATTCACAATTTTCTGTGTGAACATATACTATACTTGGTATCATTCGAAAGGGCACTTCATTGCGGTCAGTTTGACACCATTGTTATTTTCGCGCAATGTATTGCACGCATTAAACGCGCTATTACGTAATGCATAGTAAATTCATCATTTTTGGCGATAACTTTGCGCTAACATATTTGAATTTTACCAAACTTGGCGGACAGTTGTCACGTATATGGATACATATGTCTGCCAAGTTTCATTGATGTAGGTATAAAGATCGCTAATTTAGAGCAATTTGAAGTTATTTCTCAATTTTTTTGAAAATGGCGAATTTGGAGGGCATTTTTCGCAAAGTCGGTCAGTGTTAGGGTATATAATTTTGTATAAGGCTGGAAAGGGCACATCTTCAAGTATCTAAATCCAAAAAAGGGTACGGGTTTGCCAAGCCATAATGGAGATACGGACACAGAAAGAAAGCCAGTTCCCAGAACTTTAGAGGGCGCTATTTATGTTTTGCAAAGCCATTTGAGCGTGAAATTTGGCATGGCTATGCGCAATTATGAGATAAAGATACTGTGCGATTTAATTACAAAACAGAATTTATATGAGAAAGTTATGACAGTTTTAGATTATTTAGGGGTCCATTTTTCAAGAATTTGAGAGATTGTTGACGGAGACGGTTTCAGATTTGAATTTTGAGTATGAAGATGGCATTTTGAAAGGCAAGTTATACATCGCCGATTAAAGAACATCTCTTAGACTATCTAGAGGAATTTGTTAGAAGTTTGTAGGATCTGTGATAGTGGAGATAGGAAGGAAGAAAGAAAGGCCTTAAAATGGACCAGAAACGGACAAAATGGCGCCTGGACGGTCATGCATGGGTGATTTCGAGAATCGAAAAAAAAGGTGACCTTGATGAGATGCTAGAGATGATGCCTACGAAATTTGAAAGGAAATTGATATGATGAAGGCACCTAACTAGGAATCACAAGCACTATGTGCAAAACGAAAGTGATTTCCGGACGAGGAAAACGAGGAAAATATTAATGGGGCAGAATGTGAACGAAAACAAGGCAATGACGAAGGTTCGTCATTGCAATTAATGGGGCAGAATGTGAACGAAAACAAGGCAATGACGAAGGTTCGTCATTGCAACTAGAAATGCAATCGTGTCACAACGATGTGCGTGCAATGACGCCATGTCTCTACGTGTCAAACGAAGGAGCTACTCTCGGAATATCCAGAGCAATATGTAAGAAGTCTGTAGCTTCTGTGATAGTGGAGATAGTTAGGGCGAAAGAAAGGTCACCAAAACGGCCCGAAACGGAAAAAATGGTGCCTGGACGGTCACGCATGGGGGTTTCCGGAGAACGAAGAATTTAGTGACCTTGAAAGAATGCTAGAGACTACGCCTACGAATTTTGAAGGGAATTGGAGTAGAGGAAGGGATCTAGAAAGGGCTCGCAAGCACTGCGTGCAAAACCAATAGGACTTGGTGCATGATGAACATGTTGCGACGCGTGCTTTGGCACGAACGGCCGCCCATAATAACACAACCGAATACTAGAAATGCAATCGTGTCACAACGATGTGCGTGCAATGACGCCATGTTTTACGTGTCAAACGAAAGAGCTGCTCTCGGACTATCCAGAGCAATTTGTACGAAGTCTGTAGCTTCTGTGATATTGGAGATAGGTAGGGCGAAAGAAAGGCCTCAACAGTGACCTTGATGGGATGGTAGTGACTATGCCTACGAAGTTTGAAAGAAATTGGGATAGGGGAAAGAACCTAGAAAGGGCTCGCAAGCACTGCGTGCAAAAACCAATGGGATTTGGTGCATGTTCGTCATTGCAATCAAGATCGTTCTGGGGCCCATAGCGTGAACCCGATATGCCCCATAGACAATGCGTGTAATGCATGGGCGCAAAACGTACATGATCTGTATTATGACCGGAGTTAAATTGTTTTTTCTCTCTCTCTTTATGTCTTTTCATGGGCCGTATTTGGTATCATTAGAAAGAAAATTTCATGGTTGTTATTGTAAACTACTCTTTTTTTTTAATGATAATCCTATCGAAACACGTGATGTAAAATAGATTTATAGGACAAAATGGCGTCTTAAATGGCCCCCTTGACCAATTTTAAAAATCTGGCCACGAGGTGCCCTGCGTATTGGAACTCGGCATGTCACTGCAAATTTTCAAAGAAAAATAAGGACGTTTAGGGGGCGAAAAGTAGTCTGAAAAAATGACGTCTTAGACGATGCGTGTTAGATTCGGGCGGAAACTCGGCGGAATTCGTGTAGTGACCTTTGTTCAAATGCGATTTATTCACAATTTTCTGTGTGAACATATACTATACTTGGTATCATTCGAAAGGGCACTTCATTGCGGTCAGTTTGACACCATTGTTATTTTCGCGCAATGTATTGCACGCATTAAACGCGCTATTACGTAATGCATAGTAAATTCATCATTTTTGGCGATAACTTTGCGCTAACATATTTGAATTTTACCAAACTTGGCGGACAGTTGTCACGTATATGGATACATATCGTCCTTGTTTTCACGAAGTGACGGTAGTGAGGAAAATCGTAACGCAAAGTGAATGCAATTTTTTTTCACTACCGTCACTTCGTGAAAACAGCGACGATATGTCTGCCAAGTTTCATTGATGTAGGTATAAAGATCGCTAATTTAGAGCAATTTGAAGTTATTTCTCAATTTTTTTGAAAATGGCGAATTTGGAGGGCATTTTTCGCAAAGTCGGTCAGTGTTAGGGTATATAATTTTGTATAAGGCTGGAAAGGGCACATCTTCAAGTATCTAAATCCAAAAAAGGGTACGGGTTTGCCAAGCCATAATGGAGATACGGCCACAGAAAGAAAGCCAGTTCCCAGAACTTTAGAGGGCGCTATTTATGTTTTGCAAAGCCATTTGAGCGTGAAATTTGGCATGGCTATGCGCAATTATGAGATAAAGATACTGTGCGATTTAATTACAAAACAGAATTTATATGAGAAAGTTATGACAGTTTTAGATTATTTAGGGGTCCATTTTTCAAGAATTTGAGAGATTGTTGACGGAGACGGTTTCAGATTTGAATTTTGAGTATGAAGATGGCATTTTGAAAGGCAAGTTATACATCGCCGATTAAAGAACATCTCTTAGACTATCTAGAGGAATTTGTTAGAAGTTTGTAGGATCTGTGATAGTGG
Organism: Strongylocentrotus droebachiensis; assembly: GCA_035222895.1. Taxonomy (NCBI): domain Eukaryota; kingdom Metazoa; phylum Echinodermata; class Echinoidea; order Camarodonta; family Strongylocentrotidae; genus Strongylocentrotus; species Strongylocentrotus droebachiensis. The sequence goes on from JAVYIG010002171.1 coordinate 180,601, forward strand.
AGATAGGAAGGAAGAAAGAAAGGCCTTAAAATGGACCAGAAACGGACAAAATGGCGCCTGGACGGTCATGCATGGGTGATTTCGAGAATCGAAAAAAAAGGTGACCTTGATGAGATGCTAGAGATGATGCCTACGAAATTTGAAAGGAAATGGATATGATGAAGGCACCTAACTAGGAATCACAAGCACTATGTGCAAAACGAATGTGATTTCCGGACGAGGAAAACGAGGAAAATATTAATGGGGCAGAATGTGAACGAAAACAAGGCAATGACGAAGGTTCGTCATTGCAATTAATGGGGCAGAATGTGAACGAAAACAAGGCAATGACGAAGGTTCGTCATTGCAACTAGAAATGCAATCGTGTCACAACGATGTGCGTGCAATGACGCCATGTATCTACGTGTCAAACGAAGGAGCTACTCTCGGAATATCCAGAGCAATATGTAAGAAGTCTGTAGCTTCTGTGATAGTGGAGATAGTTAGGGCGAAAGAAAGGTCACCAAAACGGCCCGAAACGGAAAAAATGGTGCCTGGACGGTCACGCATGGGGGTTTCCGGAGAACGAAGAATTTAGTGACCTTGAAAGAATGCTAGAGACTACGCCTACGAATTTTGAAGGGAATTGGAGTAGAGGAAGGGATCTAGAAAGGGCTCGCAAGCACTGCGTGCAAAACCAATAGGACTTGGTGCATGATGAACATGTTGCGACGCGTGCTTTGGCACGAACGGCCGCCCATAATAACACAACCGAATACTAGAAATGCAATCGTGTCACAACGATGTGCGTGCAATGACGCCATGTTTTACGTGTCAAACGAAAGAGCTGCTCTCGGACTATCCAGAGCAATTTGTACGAAGTCTGTAGCTTCTGTGATATTGGAGATAGGTAGGGCGAAAGAAAGGCCTCAACAGTGACCTTGATGGGATGGTAGTGACTATGCCTACGAAGTTTGAAAGAAATTGGGATAGGGGAAAGAACCTAGAAAGGGCTCGCAAGCACTGCGTGCAAAAACCAATGGGATTTGGTGCATGTTCGTCATTGCAATCAAGATCGTTCTGGGGCCCATAGCGTGAACCCGATATGCCCCATAGACAATGCGTGTAATGCATGGGCGCAAAACGTACATGATCTGTATTATGACCGGAGTTAAATTGTTTTTTCTCTCTCTCTTTATGTCTTTTCATGGGCCGTATTTGGTATCATTAGAAAGAAAATTTCATGGTTGTTATTGTAAACTACTCTTTTTTTTTTAATGATAATCCTATCGAAACACGTGATGTAAAATAGATTTATAGGACAAAATGGCGTCTTAAATGGCCCCCTAGACCAATTTTAAAAATCTGGCCACGAGGTGCCCTGCGTATTGGAACTCGGCATGTCACTGCAAATTTTCAAAGAAAAATAAGGACGTTTAGGGGGCGAAAAGTAGTCTGAAAAAATGACGTCTTAGACGATGCGTGTTAGATTCGGGCGGAAACTCGGCGGAATTCGTGTAGTGACCTTTGTTCAAATGCGATTTATTCACAATTTTCTGTGTGAACATATACTATACTTGGTATCATTCGAAAGGGCACTTCATTGCGGTCAGTTTGACACCATTGTTATTTTCGCGCAATGTATTGCACGCATTAAACGCGATATTACGTAATGCATAGTAAATTCATCATTTTTGGCGATAACTTTGCGCTAACATATTTGAATTTTACCAAACTTGGCGGACAGTTGTCACGTATATGGATACATATGTCTGCCAAGTTTCATTGATGTAGGTATAAAGATCGCCGTTTTAGAGCAAGTTGAAATTATTTTGGAATTCTCTCGAAAATGGCGAATTTGGAGGGCATTTTTCTGAAAGTCGGTCAGTGTTAGGGTATATAATTTTGTATATGGCTGGAAAGGGCATATCTTCAAGTATCTAAATCCAAAAAAGAGTACGGGTTTGCCAAGCCATAATGGAGATACGGCCACAGAAAGAAAGCCAATTCCCAGAACTTTAGAGGGCGCTATTTATGTTGTGCAAAGCCATTGGAGCTTGAAATTTGGTATGGCTCTGTGCAATTATGACGATACTGTGAGATTTAAATACAAAACGGACATTATATGAGAAAGTTATGGCAGTTTTAGATTATTTAGGGGTCCATTTTTCAAGAATTTGAGAGATTTTTGACGGACTCGGTTTCAGATTTGAATTTTGAGTACGAAGATGGCATTTTGAAGGTCAAGTTATACGTCGCAGATGAAAGAAAATCTCTTAGACTATCTAGAGGAATTTGTTAGAAATTTGTAGGATCAAGGATAGTGGAGATAGGAAGGAAGATAGAAAGGCCTTAAAATGGACCAGAAACGGACATAATGGCGCCTGGACGGTTATGCATGAGTGATTTCGAAAATCGAAAAAGTAGGTGACCTTGATGAGATGCTAGAGATGATGCCTACGAAATTTGAAAGGAAAAGGACTTGAGGAAAGTACCTAACTAGGAATAACAAACACTACGTGCAAAACGAATGGGATTCCGGACGATAAGGATAAGGAGGATAAGTATATTAATGGGGCAGAATGTGAACGAAAACAAGGCAATGACGAAGGTCGTCATTGCAATTACAGTCTTAAAAAATGACGTCATGGCCGAAACGTGTTATAATAGGGCGGAAACTCGGCGGAATTCGTATAGTGACCCTTGTTCAAATGCGATTTACTCACAATTTTCTGCGTGAACATATACCATACTTGGTATCATTCGAAAGGGCACTTCAGTGCGGTCAGTTTTAAACCATTGTCATCTGCGCAAAACGTAATGCACGCATCATACGCGCTATTACGTAAAGCATAGTATATTCATCATTTTTGGCGATAACTTGGCGAAGAGGGCATTACAATTTACTAAACTTGGCAGACAGTTGTCACGTATATGGATACATATATCTGCCAAGTTTCATTTTAGAGCAAGTTGAAGTTATTTTGGAATTTTCTCGAAAATGGCGAATTTGGAGGGCATTTTTCTCAAATTTGGTCAGTGTTAGGGTATATAATTTTGTATATGGCTGGAAAGGGCATATCTTCAAGTATCTAAATCCAAAAAAGGGTACGGTTTTGCCAAGCCATTATGGAGATACGGCCACAGAAAGAAAGCCAATTCCCAGAAATTTAGAGGGCGCTATTTATGTTTTGCATAGTCATTGGAGCATGAAATTTGGCATGGCTATGTGCAATTATGAGATAAGGATAATGTGAGATTTAAACACAAAACGGAATTCATATGAGAAAGTTATGGCAGTTTTAGATTTTTAGGGGTCCATTTTTCAAGAATTTGAGAGATTTTTGACGGAGTCAGTTTCAGATTTGAATTTTGAGTACGAAGATGGCATTTTGAAGGTCAAGTTATACGTTGCAGATGAAAGAACATCTCTTAGACTATCTAGAGGAATTCGTTAGAAGTTTGTAGGATCTAGGATAGTGGAGAGAGGAAGGAAGAAAGAAAGGCCTTATAATGGACCAGAAACGGACAAAATGGCGCCTGGACGGTTATGCATGAGTGATTTCGAAAATCGAAGAATGTAGTGGCCTTGGTGAGATGTTAGAGACTATGCCTATGAAATTTGAAAGGAAAAGGACACGAGGAAAGCACCTAACTAGGAATAACAAACACTACGTGCAAAACGAATGGGATTTCTGGACGATAAGGAAAACAAGGAAAAGGAAAATACTAGAAATGCAATCGTGTCACAACGATGTGCGTGCAATGACGCCGTGTTTCTACGTGTCAAACGAATGAGCTTCTCTCGGACTATCCAGAGCAATTTGTACGAAGTCTGTAGCTTTTGTGATATTGGAGACAGGTAGGGCGAAAGAAAGGCATCAACAGTGACCTTGATGGGATGGTAGTGACTATGCCTACGAAGTTTGAAAGAAATTGGGATAGGGGAAAGAACGTAGAAAGGGCTCGCAAGCACTGCGTGCAAAAACCATTGGGACGTGGTGCATGTTCCTCATTGCAATATAGATCGTTCTGGGGGCCAACAGCGTGAACCCGATATGCCCCATAGACAATCCGTGTAATGCATGGGCGGAAAACGTACAGGATCTGTATTACGACCGGAGTTAAATTGTTTTTTCTCTCTCTCTTTATGTCTCTCTATAGGCCGTATTTGGTATCATTAGAAAGAAAATTTCATGGTTGTTATTGTAAACCACTCTCTTTTTTTCTATGATAATCCTATCGAAACACGTGATGTAAAATAGATTTATAGTACAAAATAGCGTCTTTAATGGCCCCCTTAACCAATTTCAAAAATTCGGCCACAAGGTGCCCTGCGTACTGCAACTCTAAATTTCACTGCAAAATTTCAAGAAAAAAAAAAGGATGTTTAGGGGGCGAAAAAAAGTCTGAGAAATGACGTCTTAGCCGATACGTGTTATAATATTGGGCGGAAACTCGGCGGAAATCGTATAGTGACCCTTATTCAAATGTGATTTACTCGAAATTTTCTGTGTGAACATATACCATACTTGGTATCATTCGAAAGGGCACTTCATTGCGGTCAATTTCACACCATTGTCATATGCGTGCAATGTACTGCACGCATTATAGGCGCTATTACGTAATGCATAGCAAATTCATCATTTTTGGCGATAACTTTGCGCTGACATATTTGAATTTTACTAAACTTAGCAGACAGTTGTCACGTATATGGATACATATGTCTGCCAAGTTTCATTGATTTAGGTATAAAGATCGCTAATTTAGAGCAATTTGAAGTTATTTCTCAATTTTCTTCAAAATGGCGAATTTGGAGGGCATTTTTCGCAATGTCGGTCAGTGTTAGGGTATATAATTTTGTATATGGCTGGAAAGGGCACATCTTCAAGTATCTAAATCCAAAAAAGGGTACGGGTCTGCCAAGCCATAATGGAGATACGGCCACAGAAAGAAATCCCATTCCCAGAACTTTAGAGGGCGCTATTTATGTTTTGCATAGCCATTGGAGCGTGAAATTTGGCATGGCTATGTGCAATTATGAGATAAGGATAATGTGAGATTTAAACACAAAACGGAATTCATATGAGAAAGTTATGGCAGTTTTAGATTTTTAGGGGTCCATTTTTCAAGAATTTGAGAGATTTTTGACGGAGTCAGTTTCAGATTTGAATTTTGAGTACGAAGATGGCATTTTGAAGGTCAAGTTATACGTTGCAGATGAAAGAACATCTCTTAGACTATCTAGAGGAATTCGTTAGAAGTTTGTAGGATCTAGCATAGTGGAGAGAGGAAGGAAGAAAGAAAGGCCTTATAATGGACCAGAAACGGACAAAATGGCGCCTGGACGGTTATGCATGAGTGATTTCGAAAATCGAAGAAAGTAGTGACCTGGGTGAGATGTTAGAGACTATGCCTATGAAATTTGAAAGGAAAAGGACACGAGGAAAGCACCTAACTAGGAATAACAAACACTACGTGCACAACGAATGGGATTTCTGGACGATAAGGAAAACAAGGAAAAGGACTAGAAATGCAATCGTGTCACAACGATGTGCGTGCAATGACGCCGTGTTTCTACGTGTCGAACGAAAGAGCTTCTCTCGGACTATCCAGAGCAATTTGTACGAAGTCTTTAGCTTCTGTAATATTGGAGACAGGTAGGGCGAAAGAAAGGCCTCAATAGTGACCTTGATGGGATGGTAGTGACTATGCCTACGATGTTTGAAAGAAATTGGGATAGGGGAAACAACCTAGAAAGGGCTCGCAAGCACTGCGTGCAAAAACAAATGGGATTAGTTGCATGTTCGTCATTGCAATCAAGATCGTTCTAGGGGTCAAAAGCGTGAACCCGATTTGCCCCATAGACAATGCGTGTAATGCATGGGCAGAAAACGTAGAGGATCTGTATTATGACCGGAGTTAAATTGTTTTTTTTTCTCTCTCTTTATGTCTCTTTATGGGCCGTATATGGTATCATTGGAAAGAGAATTTCATGGTCGTTATTGTAAACTACTCTCTTTTTTTCTATGATAATCCTATCGAAACATGTGATGTAAAATAGATTTAAAGGACAAAATGGCGTCTTAAATGGCCCCCTTGACTAATTTCAAAAATCCGGCCACGAGGTGCCCTGCGTATTGCATCTCGGAATGTTATTGCAAATTTTCAAGGAAAAAAAAGGATGTTTAGGGGGCGAAAAGTAGTCTGAAAAAAATGACGTCATGGCCGATAAGTGTTATAATCGGGCGGAATTCGTATAGTGACCCTTGTTCAAATGCGATTTACTCACAATTTTCTGTGTAAACATATACCATACTTGGTATCATTCGAAAGGGCACTTCATTGCGGTCAGTTTGACACCATTGTTATTTTCGCGCAATGTATTGCACGCATTAAACGCGATATTACGTAATGCATAGTAAATTCATCATTTTTGGCGATAACTTTGCGCTAACATATTTGAATTTTACCAAACTTGGCGGACAGTTGTCACGTATATGGATACATATGTCTGCCAAGTTTCATTGATGTAGGTATAAAGATCGCTAATTTAGAGCAATTTGAAGTTATTTCTCAATTTTTTTGAAAATGGCGAATTTGGAGGGCATTTTTCGCAAAGTCGGTCAGTGTTAGGGTATATAATTTTGTATAAGGCTGGAAAGGGCACATCTTCAAGTATCTAAATCCAAAAAAGGGTACGGGTTTGCCAAGCCATAATGGAGATACGGCCACAGAAAGAAAGCCAGTTCCCAGAACTTTAGAGGGCGCTATTTATGTTTTGCAAAGCCATTTGAGCGTGAAATTTGGCATGGCTATGTGCAATTATGAGATAAAGATACTGTGCGATTTAATTACAAAACAGAATTTATATGAGAAAGTTATGACAGTTTTAGATTATTTAGGGGTCCATTTTTCAAGAATTTGAGAGATTGTTGACGGAGACGGTTTCAGATTTGAATTTTGAGTATGAAGATGGCATTTTGAAAGGCAAGTTATACATCGCCGATTAAAGAACATCTCTTAGACTATCTAGAGGAATTTGTTAGAAGTTTGTAGGATCTGTGATAGTGGAGATAGGAAGGAAGAAAGAAAGGCCTTAAAATGGACCAGAAACGGACAAAATGGCGCCTGGACGGTCATGCATGGGTGATTTCGAGAATCGAAAAAAAAGGTGACCTTGATGAGATGCTAGAGATGATGCCTACGAAATTTGAAAGGAAATGGATATGATGAAGGCACCTAACTAGGAATCACAAGCACTATGTGCAAAACGAATGTGATTTCCGGACGAGGAAAACGAGGAAAATATTAATGGGGCAGAATGTGAACGAAAACAAGGCAATGACGAAGGTTCGTCATTGCAATTAATGGGGCAGAATGTGAACGAAAACAAGGCAATGACGAAGGTTCGTCATTGCAACTAGAAATGCAATCGTGTCACAACGATGTGCGTGCAATGACGCCATGTCTCTACGTGTCAAACGAAGGAGCTACTCTCGGAATATCCAGAGCAATATGTAAGAAGTCTGTAGCTTCTGTGATAGTGGAGATAGTTAGGGCGAAAGAAAGGTCACCAAAACGGCCCGAAACGGAAAAAATGGTGCCTGGACGGTCACGCATGGGGGTTTCCGGAGAACGAAGAATTTAGTGACCTTGAAAGAATGCTAGAGACTACGCCTACGAATTTTGAAGGGAATTGGAGTAGAGGAAGGGATCTAGAAAGGGCTCGCAAGCACTGCGTGCAAAACCAATAGGACTTGGTGCATGATGAACATGTTGCGACGCGTGCTTTGGCACGAACGGCCGCCCATAATAACACAACCGAATACTAGAAATGCAATCGTGTCACAACGATGTGCGTGCAATGACGCCATGTTTTACGTGTCAAACGAAAGAGCTGCTCTCGGACTATCCAGAGCAATTTGTACGAAGTCTGTAGCTTCTGTGATATTGGAGATAGGTAGGGCGAAAGAAAGGCCTCAACAGTGACCTTGATGGGATGGTAGTGACTATGCCTACGAAGTTTGAAAGAAATTGGGATAGGGGAAAGAACCTAGAAAGGGCTCGCAAGCACTGCGTGCAAAAACCAATGGGATTTGGTGCATGTTCGTCATTGCAATCAAGATCGTTCTGGGGCCCATAGCGTGAACCCGATATGCCCCATAGACAATGCGTGTAATGCATGGGCGCAAAACGTACATGATCTGTATTATGACCGGAGTTAAATTGTTTTTTCTCTCTCTCTTTATGTCTTTTCATGGGCCGTATTTGGTATCATTAGAAAGAAAATTTCATGGTTGTTATTGTAAACTACTCTTTTTTTTTTAATGATAATCCTATCGAAACACGTGATGTAAAATAGATTTATAGGACAAAATGGCGTCTTAAATGGCCCCCTAGACCAATTTTAAAAATCTGGCCACGAGGTGCCCTGCGTATTGGAACTCGGCATGTCACTGCAAATTTTCAAAGAAAAATAAGGACGTTTAGGGGGCGAAAAGTAGTCTGAAAAAATGACGTCTTAGACGATGCGTGTTAGATTCGGGCGGAAACTCGGCGGAATTCGTGTAGTGACCTTTGTTCAAATGCGATTTATTCACAATTTTCTGTGTGAACATATACTATACTTGGTATCATTCGAAAGGGCACTTCATTGCGGTCAGTTTGACACCATTGTTATTTTCGCGCAATGTATTGCACGCATTAAACGCGATATTACGTAATGCATAGTAAATTCATCATTTTTGGCGATAACTTTGCGCTAACATATTTGAATTTTACCAAACTTGGCGGACAGTTGTCACGTATATGGATACATATGTCTGCCAAGTTTCATTGATGTAGGTATAAAGATCGCCGTTTTAGAGCAAGTTGAAATTATTTTGGAATTCTCTCGAAAATGGCGAATTTGGAGGGCATTTTTCTGAAAGTCGGTCAGTGTTAGGGTATATAATTTTGTATATGGCTGGAAAGGGCATATCTTCAAGTATCTAAATCCAAAAAAGAGTACGGGTTTGCCAAGCCATAATGGAGATACGGCCACAGAAAGAAAGCCAATTCCCAGAACTTTAGAGGGCGCTATTTATGTTGTGCAAAGCCATTGGAGCTTGAAATTTGGTATGGCTCTGTGCAATTATGACGATACTGTGAGATTTAAATACAAAACGGACATTATATGAGAAAGTTATGGCAGTTTTAGATTATTTAGGGGTCCATTTTTCAAGAATTTGAGAGATTTTTGACGGACTCGGTTTCAGATTTGAATTTTGAGTACGAAGATGGCATTTTGAAGGTCAAGTTATACGTCGCAGATGAAAGAAAATCTCTTAGACTATCTAGAGGAATTTGTTAGAAATTTGTAGGATCAAGGATAGTGGAGATAGGAAGGAAGATAGAAAGGCCTTAAAATGGACCAGAAACGGACAAAATGGCGCCTGGACGGTTATGCATGAGTGATTTCGAAAATCGAAAAAGTAGGTGACCTTGATGAGATGCTAGAGATGATGCCTACGAAATTTGAAAGGAAAAGGACTTGAGGAAAGTACCTAACTAGGAATAACAAACACTACGTGCAAAACGAATGGGATTCCGGACGATAAGGATAAGGAGGATAAGTATATTAATGGGGCAGAATGTGAACGAAAACAAGGCAATGACGAAGGTCGTCATTGCAATTACAGTCTTAAAAAATGACGTCATGGCCGAAACGTGTTATAATAGGGCGGAAACTCGGCGGAATTCGTATAGTGACCCTTGTTCAAATGCGATTTACTCACAATTTTCTGCGTGAACATATACCATACTTGGTATCATTCGAAAGGGCACTTCAGTGCGGTCAGTTTGAAACCATTGTCATCTGCGCAAAACGTAATGCACGCATCATACGCGCTATTACGTAAAGCATAGTATATTCATCATTTTTGGCGATAACTTGGCGAAGAGGGCATTACAATTTACTAAACTTGGCAGACAGTTGTCACGTATATGGATACATATATCTGCCAAGTTTCATTTTAGAGCAAGTTGAAGTTATTTTGGAATTTTCTCGAAAATGGCGAATTTGGAGGGCATTTTTCTCAAATTTGGTCAGTGTTAGGGTATATAATTTTGTATATGGCTGGAAAGGGCATATCTTCAAGTATCTAAATCCAAAAAAGGGTACGGTTTTGCCAAGCCATTATGGAGATACGGCCACAGAAAGAAAGCCAATTCCCAGAAATTTAGAGGGCGCTATTTATGTTTTGCATAGTCATTGGAGCATGAAATTTGGCATGGCTATGTGCAATTATGAGATAAGGATAATGTGAGATTTAAACACAAAACGGAATTCATATGAGAAAGTTATGGCAGTTTTAGATTTTTAGGGGTCCATTTTTCAAGAATTTGAGAGATTTTTGACGGAGTCAGTTTCAGATTTGAATTTTGAGTACGAAGATGGCATTTTGAAGGTCAAGTTATACGTTGCAGATGAAAGAACATCTCTTAGACTATCTAGAGGAATTCGTTAGAAGTTTGTAGGATCTAGGATAGTGGAGAGAGGAAGGAAGAAAGAAAGGCCTTATAATGGACCAGAAACGGACAAAATGGCGCCTGGACGGTTATGCATGAGTGATTTCGAAAATCGAAGAATGTAGTGGCCTTGGTGAGATGTTAGAGACTATGCCTATGAAATTTGAAAGGAAAAGGACACGAGGAAAGCACCTAACTAGGAATAACAAACACTACGTGCAAAACGAATGGGATTTCTGGACGATAAGGAAAACAAGGAAAAGGAAAATACTAGAAATGCAATCGTGTCACAACGATGTGCGTGCAATGACGCCGTGTTTCTACGTGTCAAACGAATGAGCTTCTCTCGGACTATCCAGAGCAATTTGTACGAAGTCTGTAGCTTTTGTGATATTGGAGACAGGTAGGGCGAAAGAAAGGCCTCAACAGTGACCTTGATGGGATGGTAGTGACTATGCCTACGAAGTTTGAAAGAAATTGGGATAGGGGAAAGAACGTAGAAAGGGCTCGCAAGCACTGCGTGCAAAAACCATTGGGACGTGGTGCATGTTCCTCATTGCAATATAGATCGTTCTGGGGGCCAACAGCGTGAACCCGATATGCCCCATAGACAATCCGTGTAATGCATGGGCGGAAAACGTACAGGATCTGTATTACGACCGGAGTTAAATTGTTTTTTCTCTCTCTCTTTATGTCTTTTCATGGGCCGTATTTGGTATCATTAGAAAGAAAATTTCATGGTTGTTATTGTAAACCACTCTTTTTGTTTCTATGATAATCCTATCGAAACACGTGATGTAAAATAGATTTATAGGACAAAATGGCGTCTTAAATGGCCCCCTAGACCAATTTTAAAAATCTGGCCACGAGGTGCCCTGCGTATTGGAACTCGGCATGTCACTGCAAATTTTCAAAGAAAAATAAGGACGTTTAGGGGGCGAAAAGTAGTCTGAAAAAATGACGTCTTAGACGATGCGTGTTAGATTCGGGCGGAAACTCGGCGGAATTCGTGTAGTGACCTTTGTTCAAATGCGATTTATTCACAATTTTCTGTGTGAACATATACTATACTTGGTATCATTCGAAAGGGCACTTCATTGCGGTCAGTTTGACACCATTGTTATTTTCGCGCAATGTATTGCACGCATTAAACGCGATATTACGTAATGCATAGTAAATTCATCATTTTTGGCGATAACTTTGCGCTAACATATTTGAATTTTACCAAACTTGGCGGACAGTTGTCACGTATATGGATACATATGTCTGCCAAGTTTCATTGATGTAGGTATAAAGATCGCCGTTTTAGAGCAAGTTGAAATTATTTTGGAATTCTCTCGAAAATGGCGAATTTGGAGGGCATTTTTCTGAAAGTCGGTCAGTGTTAGGGTATATAATTTTGTATATGGCTGGAAAGGGCATATCTTCAAGTATCTAAATCCAAAAAAGAGTACGGGTTTGCCAAGCCATAATGGAGATACGGCCACAGAAAGAAAGCCAATTCCCAGAACTTTAGAGGGCGCTATTTATGTTGTGCAAAGCCATTGGAGCTTGAAATTTGGTATGGCTCTGTGCAATTATGACGATACTGTGAGATTTAAATACAAAACGGACATTATATGAGAAAGTTATGGCAGTTTTAGATTATTTAGGGGTCCATTTTTCAAGAATTTGAGAGATTTTTGACGGACTCGGTTTCAGATTTGAATTTTGAGTACGAAGATGGCATTTTGAAGGTCAAGTTATACGTCGCAGATGAAAGAAAATCTCTTAGACTATCTAGAGGAATTTGTTAGAAATTTGTAGGATCAAGGATAGTGGAGATAGGAAGGAAGATAGAAAGGCCTTAAAATGGACCAGAAACGGACAAAATGGCGCCTGGACGGTTATGCATGAGTGATTTCGAAAATCGAAAAAATAGGTGACCTTGATGAGATGCTAGAGATGATGCCTACGAAATTTGAAAGGAAAAGGACTTGAGGAAAGTACCTAACTAGGAATAACAAACACTACGTGCAAAACGAATGGGATTCCGGACGATAAGGATAAGGAGGATAAGTATATTAATGGGGCAGAATGTGAACGAAAACAAGGCAATGACGAAGGTCGTCATTGCAACTAGAAATGCAATCGTGTCACAACGATGTGCGTGCAATGACGCCGTGTTTCTACGTGTCGAACGAAAGAGCTTCTCTCGGACTATCCAGAGCAATTTGTACGAAGTCTTTAGCTTCTGTAATATTGGAGACAGGTAGGGCGAAAGAAAGGCCTCAATAGTGACCTTGATGGGATGGTAGTGACTATGCCTACGATGTTTGAAAGAAATTGGGATAGGGGAAACAACCTAGAAAGGGCTCGCAAGCACTGCGTGCAAAAACAAATGGGATTAGTTGCATGTTCGTCATTGCAATCAAGATCGTTCTAGGGGTCAAAAGCGTGAACCCGATTTGCCCCATAGACAATGCGTGTAATGCATGGGCAGAAAACGTAGAGGATCTGTATTATGACCGGAGTTAAATTGTTTTTTTTTCTCTCTCTTTATGTCTCTTTATGGGCCGTATATGGTATCATTGGAAAGAGAATTTCATGGTCGTTATTGTAAACTACTCTCTTTTTTTCTATGATAATCCTATCGAAACATGTGATGTAAAATAGATTTAAAGGACAAAATGGCGTCTTAAATGGCCCCCTTGACTAATTTCAAAAATCCGGCCACGAGGTGCCCTGCGTATTGCATCTCGGAATGTTATTGCAAATTTTCAAGGAAAAAAAAGGATGTTTAGGGGGCGAAAAGTAGTCTGAAAAAAATGACGTCATGGCCGATAAGTGTTATAATCGGGCGGAATTCGTATAGTGACCCTTGTTCAAATGCGATTTACTCACAATTTTCTGTGTAAACATATACCATACTTGGTATCATTCGAAAGGGCACTTCATTGCGGTCAGTTTGACACCATTGTTATTTTCGCGCAATGTATTGCACGCATTAAACGCGATATTACGTAATGCATAGTAAATTCATCATTTTTGGCGATAACTTTGCGCTAACATATTTGAATTTTACCAAACTTGGCGGACAGTTGTCACGTATATGGATACATATGTCTGCCAAGTTTCATTGATGTAGGTATAAAGATCGCTAATTTAGAGCAATTTGAAGTTATTTCTCAATTTTTTGGAAAATGGCGAATTTGGAGGGCATTTTTCGCAAAGTCGGTCAGTGTTAGGGTATATAATTTTGTATAAGGCTGGAAAGGGCACATCTTCAAGTATCTAAATCCAAAAAAGGGTACGGGTTTGCCAAGCCATAATGGAGATACGGCCACAGAAAGAAAGCCAGTTCCCAGAACTTTAGAGGGCGCTATTTATGTTTTGCAAAGCCATTTGAGCGTGAAATTTGGCATGGCTATGCGCAATTATGAGATAAAGATACTGTGCGATTTAATTACAAAACAGAATTTATATGAGAAAGTTATGACAGTTTTAGATTATTTAGGGGTCCATTTTTCAAGAATTTGAGAGATTGTTGACGGAGACGGTTTCAGATTTGAATTTTGAGTATGAAGATGGCATTTTGAAAGGCAAGTTATACATAGCCGATTAAAGAACATCTCTTAGACTATCTAGAGGAATTTGTTAGAAGTTTGTAGGATCTGTGATAGTGGAGATAGGAAGGAAGAAAGAAAGGCCTTAAAATGGACCAGAAACGGACAAAATGGCGCCTGGACGGTCATGCATGGGTGATTTCGAGAATCGAAAAAAAAGGTGACCTTGATGAGATGCTAGAGATGATGCCTACGAAATTTGAAAGGAAATGGATATGATGAAGGCACCTAACTAGGAATCACAAGCACTATGTGCAAAACGAATGTGATTTCCGGACGAGGAAAACGAGGAAAATATTAATGGGGCAGAATGTGAACGAAAACAAGGCAATGACGAAGGTTCGTCATTGCAATTAATGGGGCAGAATGTGAACGAAAACAAGGCAATGACGAAGGTTCGTCATTGCAACTAGAAATGCAATCGTGTCACAACGATGTGCGTGCAATGACGCCATGTCTCTACGTGTCAAACGAAGGAGCTACTCTCGGAATATCCAGAGCAATATGTAAGAAGTCTGTAGCTTCTGTGATAGTGGAGATAGTTAGGGCGAAAGAAAGGTCACCAAAACGGCCCGAAACGGAAAAAATGGTGCCTGGACGGTCACGCATGGGGGTTTCCGGAGAACGAAGAATTTAGTGACCTTGAAAGAATGCTAGAGACTACGCCTACGAATTTTGAAGGGAATTGGAGTAGAGGAAGGGATCTAGAAAGGGCTCGCAAGCACTGCGTGCAAAACCAATAGGACTTGGTGCATGATGAACATGTTGCGACGCGTGCTTTGGCACGAACGGCCGCCCATAATAACACAACCGAATACTAGAAATGCAATCGTGTCACAACGATGTGCGTGCAATGACGCCATGTTTTACGTGTCAAACGAAAGAGCTGCTCTCGGACTATCCAGAGCAATTTGTACGAAGTCTGTAGCTTCTGTGATATTGGAGATAGGTAGGGCGAAAGAAAGGCCTCAACAGTGACCTTGATGGGATGGTAGTGACTATGCCTACGAAGTTTGAAAGAAATTGGGATAGGGGAAAGAACCTAGAAAGGGCTCGCAAGCACTGCGTGCAAAAACCAATGGGATTTGGTGCATGTTCGTCATTGCAATCAAGATCGTTCTGGGGCCCATAGCGTGAACCCGATATGCCCCATAGACAATGCGTGTAATGCATGGGCGCAAAACGTACATGATCTGTATTATGACCGGAGTTAAATTGTTTTTTCTCTCTCTCTTTATGTCTTTTCATGGGCCGTATTTGGTATCATTAGAAAGAAAATTTCATGGTTGTTATTGTAAACTACTCTTTTTTTTTAATGATAATCCTATCGAAACACGTGATGTAAAATAGATTTATAGGACAAAATGGCGTCTTAAATGGCCCCCTAGACCAATTTTAAAAATCTGGCCACGAGGTGCCCTGCGTATTGCATCTCGGAATGTCATTGCAAATTTTCAAGGAAAAAAAAGGATGTTTAGGGGGCGAAAAGTAGTCTGAAAAAATGACGTCATGGCCGATAAGTGTTATAATCGGGGGGAATTCGTATAGTGACCCTTGTTCAAATGCGATTTACTCACAATTTTCTGTGTAAACATATACCATACTTGGTATCATTCGAAAGGGCACTTCATTGCGGTCAGTTTAACACCATTGTTAACTGCGCGCAATGTATTGCGCGCATTGAACGCGCTATTACGTAATCCATAGTAAATTCATCATTTTTGGCGATAACTTTGCGCTGATATATTCGAATTTTACCAAACTTTGTAAACAGTTGTCACGTATATGGATACATATGTCTGCAAAGTTTCATTGATGTAGGTATAACGATCGCCATTTTAGAGCAAGTTGAAGTTATTTCTCAATTTTCTTGAAAATGGCTTATTTGGAGGGCAATTTTCTCAAATTTGGTCAGTGATAGGGTATATAATTTTGTATATGGCTGGAAAGGGCATATCTTCAAGTATCTAAATCCAAAAAAGGGTACGGGTTTGCCAAGCCATTATGGAGATACGGCCACAGACAGAAAGCCAATTCCTAGAACTTTAGAGGGCGCTAGTTATGTTGTGCAAAGCCATTGGAGCGTGAAATTTGGCAAGGCTACGTGCAATTATGAGATAAAGATACTGTGAGATTTAAATACAAAACGGAATTTATATGAGAAAGTTATGGCAGTTTTAGATTATTTAGGGGTCCATTTTTCAAGAACTTGAGAGATTTTTGACGGAGTCGGTTTTAGATTTGAATTTCGAGTATGAAGATGGCATTTTGAAGGTCAAGTTATACGTTGCAGATGAAAGAACATCTCTTAGACTATCTAGAGGAATTCGTTAGAAGTTTGTAGGATCTAGGATAGTGGAGAGAGGAAGGAAGAAAGAAAGGCCTTATAATGGACCAGAAACGGACAAAATGGCGCCTGGACGGTTATGCATGAGTGATTTCGAAAATCGAAGAATGTAGTGGCCTTGGTGAGATGTTAGAGACTATGCCTATGAAATTTGAAAGGAAAAGGACACGAGGAAAGCACCTAACTAGGAATAACAAACACTACGTGCAAAACGAATGGGATTTCTGGACGATAAGGAAAACAAGGAAAAGGAAAATACTAGAAATGCAATCGTGTCACAACGATGTGCGTGCAATGACGCCGTGTTTCTACGTGTCGAACGAAAGAGCTTCTCTCGGACTATCCAGAGCAATTCGTACGAAGTCTTTAGCTTCTGTAATATTGGAGACAGGTAGGGCGAAAGAAAGGCCTCAACAGTGACCTTCATGGGATGGTAGTGACTATGCCTACGAAGTTTGAAAGAAATTGGGATAGGGGAAAGAACCTAGAAAGGGCTCGCAAGCACTGCGTGCAAAAACAAATGGGATTAGTTGCATGTTCGTCAAATCAATCAAGCTCGTTCTAGGGGTAAAAAGCGTGAACCCGATTTGCCCCATAGACAATGCGTGTAATGCATGGGCGGAAAACGTACAGGATCTGTATTATGACCGGAGTTAAATTGTTTTTTCTCTCTCTCTTTATGTCTCTTTATGGGCCGTATTTGGTATCATTAGAAAGAAAATGTCATGGTTGTTATTGTAAATCACTCTATTTTTTTCTATGATAATCCTATCGAAACACGTGATGTAAAATAGATTTAAAGTACAAAATGGCGTCTTTAATGGCCCCCTTGACCAATTTCAAAAATTCGGCCACGAGGTGCCCTGCGTACTGCAACTGGAAATGTCACTGCAAAATTTCAAGGGAAAAAAAGGATGTTTAGGGGGCGAAAAAAAGTCTGAGAAATGACGTCTTAGCCGATACGTGTTATAATATTGGGCGGAAACTCGGCGGAAATCGTATAGTGACCCTTATTCAAATGTGATTTACTCAAAATTTTCTGTGTGAACATATACCATACTTGGTATCATTCGAAAGGGCACTTCATTGCGGTCAGTTTCTGACCATTGTCATCTGCGCGCAATGTGCTGCACGCATTATAGGCGGTATTACGTAATGCATAGAAAATTCATCATTTATGGCGATAACTTTGCGCTGACATATTTGAATTTTACTAAACTTGGCAGACAGTTGTCACGTATATGGATACATATATCTGCCAAGTTTCATTGATGTAGGTATAAAGATCGCTGGTTTAGAGCAAGTTGAAGTTATTTTGGAATTTTCTCGAAAATGGCGAATTTGGAGGGCAATTTTCTCAAATTTGGTCAGTGATAGGGTATATAATTTTGTATATGGCTGGAAAGGGCATATCTTCAAGTATCTAAATCCAAAAAAGGGTACGGGTTTGCCAAGCCATTATGGAGATACGGCCACAGACAGAAAGCCAATTCCCAGAACTTTAGAGGGCGCTATTTATGTTGTGCAAAGCCACTGGAGCGTGAAATTTGGCATGGCTATGTGCAATTATAAGATAAAGATACTGTGAGATTTAAATACAAAACGGAATTTATATGAGAAAGTTATGGCAGTTTTAGATTATTTAGGGGTCCATTTTTCACGAACTTGAGAGATTTTTGACGGAGTCGGTTTTAGATTTGAATTTCGAGTATGAAGATGGCATTTTGAAGGTCAAATCATCCGTCGCAGATGAAAGAACATCTCTTAGACTATCTAGAGGAATTTGTTACAAATGTGTAGGATCTAGGATAGTGGAGATAGGAAGGAAGAAAAAAAGGCCTTAAAATGGACCAGAAACGGACAAAATGGCGCCTGGATGGTTATGCATGACTGATTTCGAAAATCGAAAAAGTAGGTGACCTTGATGAGATGCTAGAGACTATGCCTATGAAATTTGAAAGGAAATGGACATGAGGAAAGTACCTAACTAGGAATAACAAGCACTACGTGCAAAACGAATAGGATTTTTGGACGATAAGGAAAACCAGGAGAACAAGAATATTAATGGGGCAGAATGTGAACGAAAACAAGGCAATGACGAAGGTTCGTCATTGCAACTAGGAATAACAAACACTACGTGCAAAACGAATAGGATTTTTGGACGATAAGAATATTAATGGGGCAGAATGTGAACGAAAACAAGGCAATGACGAAGGTTCGTCATTGCAATTAATGGGGCAGAATGTGAACGAAAACAAGGCAATGACGAAGGTTCGTCATTGCAATTAATGGGGCAGAATGTGAACGAAAACAAGGCAATGACGAAGGTTCGTCATTGCAACTAGAAATGCAATCGTGTCACAACGATGTGCGTGCAATGACGCCATGTCTCTACGTGTCAAACGAAGGAGCTACTCTCGGAATATCCAGAGCAATATGTAAGAAGTCTGTAGCTTCTGTGACAGTGGAGATAGTTAGGGCGAAAGAAAGGTCACCAAAACGGCCCGAAACGGAAACTAGAAATGCAATCGTGTCACAACGATGTGCGTGCAATGACGCCGTGTTTCTACGTGTCGAACGAAAGAGCTTCTCTCGGACTATCCAGAGCAATTTGTACGAAGTCTTTTGCTTCTGTAATATTGGAGACAGGTAGGGCGAAAGAAAGGCCTCAATAGTGACCTTGATGGGATGGTAGTGACTATGCCTACGATGTTTGAAAGAAATTGGGATAGCGGAAAGAACCTAGAAAGGGCTCGCAAGCACTGCGTGCAAAAACAAATGGGATTAGTTGCATGTTCGTCATTGCAATCAAGATCGTTCTAGGGGTCAAAAGCGTGAACCCGATTTGCCTCATAGGCAATGCGTGTACTGCATTGGCGGAAAACGTACAGGATCTGTATTATGACCGGAGTTAAATTGTTTTTTCTCTCTCTCTTTATGTCTCTTTATGGGCCGTATATGGTATCATTGGAAAGAGAATTTCATGGTTGTTATTGTAAACTACTCTCTTTTTTTCTATGATAATCCTATCGAAACATGTGATGTAAAATAGATTTAAAGGAGAAAATGGCGTCTTAAATGGCCCCCTTGACTCATTTCAAAAATCCGACCACGAGGTGCCCTGCGTATTGCATCTCGGAATGTCATTGCAAATTTTCAAGGAAAAAAAAGGATGTTTAGGGGGCGAAAAGTAGTCTGAAAAAAATGACGTCATGGCCGATAAGTGTTATAATCGGGCGGAATTCGTATAGTGACCCTTGTTCAAATGCGATTTACTCACAATTTTCTGTGTAAACATATACCATACTTGGTATCATTCGAAAGGGCACTTCATTGCGGTCAGTTTGACACCATTGTCATCTCCGCGCAATGTATTGCACGCATTAAACGAGCTATTACGTAATGCATAGTAAATTTATCATTTTTGGCGATAACTTTGTGCTGACGTATTAGAATTTTACCAAACTTGGCAGACAGTTGTCAGGTATATGGATACAAATGTATGCCAAGTTTCATTGATGTAGGTATAACGATCGCTAATTTAGAGCAAGTTGAAGTTATTTCTCAATTTTCTTGAAAATGGCGAATTTGGAGGGCATTTTTCGCAAAATCGGTCAGTGTTAGGGTATATAATTTTGTATATGGCTGGAAAGGGCATATCTTCAAGTATCTAAATCCAAAAAAGGGTACGGGTTTGCCAAGCCATAATGGAGATATGGCCACAGAGAGAAAGCCAATTCCCAGAACTTTAGAGGGCGCTATTTATGTTTTGCACAGCCATTGGAGCATGAAATTTGGCATGGCTATGTGCAATTATGAGATAAGGATAATGTGAGATTTAAACACAAAACGGAATTTATATGAGAAAGTTATGGCAGTTTTAGATTTTTAGGGGTCCATTTTTCAAGAATTTGAGAGATTTTTGACGGAGTCGGTTTCAGATTTGAATTTTGAGTACGAAGATGGCATTTTGAAGGTCAAGTCATTTGTCGCAGATGAAAGAACATCTCTCAGACTATCTAGAGGAATTTGTTAGAAATTTGTAGGATCTAGGATAGTGGAGATAGGAAGGAAGAAAGAAAGGCCTTAAAATGGACCAGAAACGGACAAAATGGCGCCTGGACGGTTATGCATGAGTGATTTCGAAAATCGAAGAATGTAGTGACCTTGATAACATGTTAGAGATTATGCCTACGAATTTTGAAAGGAAAAGGACACGAGGAAAGCACCTAACTAGGAATCACAAGCACTGTGTGCAAAACGAATGCGATTTCCGGACGATAAGGATAAGGAAAAGTATATTAATGGGGCAGAATGTGAACGAAAACAAGGCAATGACGAAGGATCGTCATTGCAAAAATGGTGCCTGGACGGTCACGCATGAGGGTTTCCGGAGAACGAAGAATTTAGTGACCTTGAAAGAATGCTGGAGACTACGCCTACGAATTTTGAAGGGAATTGGAGTAGAGGAAGGGATCTAGAAAGGGCTCGCAAGCACTGCGTGCAAAACCAATAGGACTTGGTGCATGATGAACATTCCATAGGCATAGTCTCTAACATCTTTTCAAGGTCACTACATTCTTCGATTTTCGAAATCACTCATGCATAACCGTCCAGGCGCCATTTTGACCGTTTCTGGTCCATTTTAAGGCCTTTCTATCTTCCTTCCTATCTCCACTATCCTAGATCCTAAAAACTTCTAACAAATTCCTCTAGATAGTCTAAGAGATGTTCTTTAATCTGCGACGTATGAATTGACCTTCAA
The DNA here is from genome assembly GCA_035222895.1 of Strongylocentrotus droebachiensis. NCBI lineage: Eukaryota > Metazoa > Echinodermata > Echinoidea > Camarodonta > Strongylocentrotidae > Strongylocentrotus > Strongylocentrotus droebachiensis. The sequence goes on from JAVYIG010002171.1 coordinate 201,809, forward strand.
AATGCCATCTTCGTACTCAAATTTCAAATCTAAAACCGACTCCGTCAAAAATCTCTCAATTTCTTGAAAAATTGACCCCTAAATAATCTAAAACTGCCGTAACTTTCTCATATAAATTCCGTTTTGTATTTAAATCTTACAGAATCTTTATCTCATAATTGCACATAGCCTTGCTAAATTTCACGCTCCAATGGTTCTGCAAAACATAAATAGCGCCCTCTAAAGTTCTGGGAATTGGCTTTCTTTCTGTGGCCGTATCTCCATTATGGCTTGGCAGAACCGTACCCTTTTTTGGATTTAGATACTTGAAGATATGCCTTTTCCAGCCAAATACAAAATTATATACCCTTACGCTGACCGACTTTCAGAAAAATGCACTCCAAATTCGCCATTTTCAAGAAAATTCCAAAATAACTTCAACTTACTCTTAAATGGCGATCTTTATACCTACAGCAATGAAACTTGGCAGACATATGTATCAATATACGTGACAACTGTTTGCAAAGTTTGGTAAAATTCGAATATGTCAGCGCAAAGTTATCGCCAAAAATGATGAATTTACTATGCATTACGTAATAGCGCGTTTAATGCGTGCAATACATTGCGCGCAGATAACAGTGGTGTCAAACTGACCGCAATGAAGTGCCCTTACGAATGATACCAAGTATACACTATGAACATGACTGACAAAGAAAGCGGACAAAATATACAGTTCCTCAAGTAGACAAAGGAACATCCCTTCACTGCTATTATGTAAAAAGGTAAATATGCATGTGACACCTGTTCTACACATTTTTACATAATAGCAGTGAAGGGATGTTCCTTTGTCTACCTGAGGAACTGGATATTTTGTCCGCTTTCTTTGTCAGTCATGTTCATAGTGATAGTATATGTTCACACAGAAAATTGTGAGTAAATCGCATTTGAACACTGAACACGTATCGGCTTAGACGTCATTTTTTCAGAATGCTTTTTGCCCCTTAAACGACCTTTTTTTCCCTTGAAAATTTGCAGTGACATGCCGAGTTCCACAACGCAGGGCACCTCGTGGCCGGATTTTTGAAATTGGTCAAGGGGGCCATTTAAGACGCCATTTTGTCCTATAAATCTATTTTACATCACGTGTTTCGATAGGATTATCATAGAAAAAAAAAGAGTAGTTTACAATAACAACCACAAAATTCTCTTTCTAATGATACCAAATACGGCCCATAAAGAGACATAAAGAGAGAGAGAAAAAACAATTTAACTCCGGTCATAATACAGATCCTGTACGTTTTCCGCCCATGCATTACACGCATTGTCTATGGGGCATATCGGATTCACGCTATTGGCCCCCAGAACGATCTTGATTGCAATGACGAACATGCAACTAATCCCATTGGTTTTTGCACGCAGTGCTTGCGAGCCCTTTCTAGGTTCTTTCCCCCATCCCAATTTCTTTCAAACTTCGTAGGCATAGTCACTACCATCCCATCAAGGTCACTGTTGAGGCCTTTCTTTCGCCCTACCTATCTCCAATATCACAGAAGCTACATACTTCGTACAAATTGCTCTGGATAGTCCGAGAGAAGCTCTTTCGTTTGACACGTAAAAACATGGCGTCATTGCACGCACATCGTTGTGACACGATTGCATTTCTAGTTCATATATGTGTATCGTATGTGTGACGAGCGTATTCTCATGCATGATTCATAAGACTAGCCTTATTTGGTGATCGATCACTTTGATTCAACCAATCACATATCATCTCCAGGTTCCCCATCGCTCATTGGCCCATTTCGGTCCAAGCCACATAAATATTCATGAAAGAGCTTTGCAGGGGGTTCGTAGATTTTCTACGAACGAAACATGGTACATTAAAGAAAACAAAACTTTTCGCATACACCAGTGATGATAGGCGCTCGGGCTGACGCCCGCGCCGATGTCACTCTCCAAATAAACGCGATTAGAATACTTGTAAAGCCCGACGCATATCGGATAGGCTAGACGATAAGGAAAACAAGGAGGAGAATATTAATGGGGCAGAATGTGAACGAAAACAAGGCAATGACGAAGGTCGTCATTGCAACAAGTCTCCTCATTTAACTACCTCGGCAGCATGATTACCGAGGATGCCAGATGCGAGACAGAGATCAAGAGAAGGATAGCTCTCGCTAAATCTGCATTTCCAAAGTTAGGCAAAATTCTGACACATCTACCCAGTACTTATGTATGGTAGTGAAACATGGACTTTAGCCTCTGATACTAAAAAGCGTTTGGAAAGTTGAGAAATGTGGTTTCTAAGACGAATGATGAAAGTCCCCTGGACTGACAAAGTTAGTTATGAGGAAGTTCTTACTCGAGCTGGAGTGCAAAGGGAAAAGATACGTGAGAATGTGCATACATTGTGTGCGGGTAAGCCTTGAATCCAATGACCGGGGTAAAAGTAAATCTGTAAGGCGCTTTGATAGGGCCCTCCTGAAAAAGCGCCATATAAGAAATAGTTATTATTATTATTATTATTATTACACATAAAGAAGGCCTAGAGAATCTTGCTTTCACAGGGAAAATTGTGGGAAGAAGGAGTAGAGGAAGAAGGAGGATACTTTGGATGGACAGTCTGCAGAAATTGTTGGATGAGAGAGGAGTGAAAGAACTGGGAGTGGTACTAATACAGAAGGCTAGGAGCCGAGGGTTGTCGGACAGCATGATCGCCAAAGTACAGAGATACAATCAATTTTCCATAAATATGCTGACGTCATAATATGCAAATTCGTATTTTGAGTTCCATGACCATTATATGATTACATCAAGATGTACTTAATGGCCAAATGAGACATGAAATCATGTCTTTTACCCTTACTCTACCCAGGCGCGTACCCAGAGTTTGATGTTTGTTGGGGGGGGGGAGGGCACATACATGTAACCGATGCAACCGATTTAGGGGGGGGGGCATGTGCCCCCCCCCCCACCCACGTGGCTACTCGCTTGACTCTATCTAAACATTAAACAAAATTGGCGGCCCTCAATAATCCCAAAGAGCTATAATGGACTTGTTATAGGCATGTTTTTGTCGATTATGCAATATTTTAAAAGAGCTAGCGCGCAAGGACATTTATTTTTAACGGACGCTCATTCCTTTATTAATGGTCATAAACAGATGAAAATGGTATCAAATTGTTCGAAAGAGTATGAGAAATATCATGAAAGAAAAAAATAACGATTCTATGTTGGGCACGGCCGTTACGAACGAAAACGCACGTGTGAGCGATTTCTGTTTGTTGAAAAGTGCTCAAAATGGCCTAAAACATTTAGGAAATGAATTTGAGACGATTTGGAGCGTTTTAAAATTTTGCTAGCGCTTAAACGCGCGGACATGCGAATAAAAGTTTGAACATCAACCATTCTTATCCCACCTTTATCATAATATTGAATCATTTGGTTTCGGGTAACTATATTCATACCTTTCCAGATAAACTTAGATAATGTTCTATAACCTCTGTTGGTGGATCTGGAATAGTTATAATCAAATACGTTAACTTTGAAAGTAGGAGGTATTTTTATACAACAATGACCCTTCCTACAGCGGTAAGATTTCTCTTAGACCACTAATTTATCAAATTCTTAATATACAACAACACTTTCTGGTAATTTCAAATTAATAATTTCATCCAACTTAGTAGTAAAGAATATACCAATCGGAATTCTTCGTACGAGTCAAAAAGTATTTTGGTTTATAGGAAACTAATGGTTAGTAAATAATAAAAAGAACCTTTAGCAAAAACGAACCTTGGGAAAGTATACTTATCGCAACGACTAGCATTAGGAGTTCCCAAGTTGTTGCCAGTGGTTGAATCTTTGCCTTTTCTCTTTCTTTGACATTACCCCTTCATTTCTTAAACGTAAATTATTTATAACAATATGTTTAGACAATGTTGCCCAGGAAACTGAGGAATGAAACTACAAACATTAATTTGTTAATTCTATGCTACTACAATTTTACCAAAACTTTACTTTTGACAGTTATCACTGATCCTTGCACCCAACCAAACCTGTGTGTCAATGGTGTCTGCAGTCCTATTGGACAAGGACAGTACGAGTGTGAATGCCAAGATCATTATGAGGGGATCTATTGTGATGAATCAACTCGTAAGTCATTTGTTTGGATTTTAAATATGTATCTGAAAGGTGTAACGTTATGCAAATCCATGATTTACATCGTTTCGTAAGACGGGTGAATACTAAGGAACTTAAACTTGGAAATCGATTCGACTCATTGTTTTACCATCAGAAATAATGATCCAATTTTTATTTCTAGATAAGTAAATCAAATATCTATTCATCATCTCTGGATATTAAAAAAAGGTTTTTAGGGGGGAGCTTTTACTTATCTGTCTCACTATCTATTCAGGTGTAGGAAACGAATACATGTTAGGAATTTATTCCTTAAATGCTATTAGGGCCTTATAGCAAGTGTAGGGCTCATAATACTATTTTGTGGGTGTAATGTAGCTGTAATTTTCATTTTTAGTAGAAGTAATAGTAGTAGTAGTAGAAGTAATAGCAGTAGTAGGGAATTGGTTATTATTATTATGTATTCAATGAAAAATATTATTGTTATTATCATTATTAATATTTTTATTACTATTATTGGTATCATAATTATTTGAATTTGTATTCCTTTTCTGCTGATTCCTCATGTTATTATTATCATTGTTTATTATTGTATTTGTTAATATTACTATTGTTATTATTAATATTATTATCATTATTACTACTATACTACTATGGTTGTCATCATTATTGATGATTAAATTACCTCTTTCACTGTCGTATGTTCTAACTCCCCCTGAAATGCAGTTCCTTTGGAGGTTTCTGTCAATCCGTCAAGCCAGATAGTCAACATCAATGCCAGAGTGGAGCTGACATGCACTTTCAACAATGTCAAGCGATACCACTGGTACAAAGATGATGTCCTTTTGCCCAACAGTGTAAATCAGAATCCTTTGATAATCCTGTCTGTCGCGCCCAGTAACATCGGGTATTACTTCTGCCGAGGCTCAGGAAGAAATGGAGAAACTTTAGACACGATGCCAGCATCTGTATATGTCAAAGGTAAAAGCTTTGCAATAGGCCAACAAAAGAAAAAAAAACAGATTTAGGGTTCTGTCTATCCTTCAATCAAGGTGACCTGTGTGTGTATGTGTGTGTGTGTTTGGGTTTTTACAGACCTGTATCAATCAGATATGGTTGTTTACGTCTGTGGACCGACCTTTAACGTCACCATCCGAAAGACGTGACTCCGTTTCGAACCTGCGTCCTCGGTTGAATCAGTTTGTAACTTCCATTGTAAGCTGGACTACAGGCACACGCCACAACGCCCAACAACGCCCCCTGTGTACTATAGCCAGCTTTTATATGAGCCCTCCAAATGCATGGAATACCCTTGTTATTGCGAAAAGTTTCATGCAGGCAGCATGGAGCTTGCAGGCTTTGAATAAATACGTTATTAATGACTAAAACGCCCTCAGCATTAAATCTGTGTGGCCTGTGTAAATTGGCATTTGTCCCTAAACTTTGCAAATAAACATCAGGTTTTTGCTGTTCCGTTTTACATGCTCTGATGAAGCCCCCCCCCCCCCCCCCCCCTCATCCTCAGTTGTCTGTCATTTTTCTTCCTCATTTCCCTCCTCTTCTTCGGGCACTGGGAGGGGGGTGTCCCCTGTGCCCTTGTTACACCCTCAAATGTAATAACTCCCACAAATGTAATAACGCCCACAAATGTAATAACACTTTACCCACAAATGTAACAACACCCACAAATGTAATAACACTTTACCCACAAATGTAATAATTTCACCCACAAATGTAATAACCACTTTACCCACAAATGTAATAATTTTGAATCACCCACAAATGTAATAATGACTTTATACCCACAAATGTAATAAATTTGAAGTGATATTTTGAATAACCCACAAATGTAATAATGACTTTACCCACAAATGTAATAAATTTGAAGGGATATTTTGTCGAAATTAAAACTAAAACCCTGTAATAAAGCATGGGTATAGCGCGCAGTCTTTGCTCCAGACCCGGTTATTTCTAAAAATTTAAAAGATCTTCAAAACTAAGACCCCACCATCTTCCAAACTAAGACCCGGTAATAAAGCATGGGTTTAGAGCGTAGTTTTTCTTCCAGACCCGGTTATTTCAAAACTTTTTAAAAATCTTCAAAACTAAGACCCCATCATCTTATTCCTGCGGATGAACATAAATATTGAGCGTAGTCTTTCCTCCAGACCCGGTTTTTCAAAAGTTAAAAAACAAACAAAAAACAAAACAAAACAAAACAAAACAACAACAAAAACTTTTAAACTAAGACCCCTCCATCCTCCAAATTTAGACCCGGTAATAAAGCATGGGATTAGAACGTAGTCTTTACTTCAGACTCGGTTATTTAAAAAAAAAAAATCTTCAAACTAAGACCTCACCATCTCATTCCTGTGGAATAACATGGGTATAGAGCGTAGTCTTTCCTCCAGACCCGGTTATTTCAAAGGAAATAGAAATTTAAACAAATCTTCGAAACTAAGACCCACCATCTTATTCCTCTTTTTTTTCATTTAAAAATAAATTACATTATTACATATGTGGATACAACACGTCACAAATAAATGATTGGTCGGCGGTCACACAAACTGACGAATCAGTCAAAATGGTCCATATATATAACACACAGAGGAGGGACCGATTCGATGGTTCGTTGACCGTCGACGATTTCTTAATCATGTAAATATTCTAACGCCCACAAATATCCTGAAATTCAATGTTCGTAGAAAAAAAAGTAATTGAATAAATGACCTTCAATGTATTTAAATATTGACGCTGATTGTTTTATGCATGTGATTATGAAATATGTTCACGATATGTAACATATATTTATATATATATATATGTACGCTATTAGTGACATTAAAACGTTGGATTGCGATGTTATATTTTCATGAGTGCGTGAATGAATTACCTTTCTTCATGTGATGAAAGTATCAATTACTTATACTGAAGACTATCAATTGGTACGCGGTACACGGTGTGAATTCATGAGAACGAAATTTATTCAAAGGCAAATACAAACAAAACACATTTATATTACAGTTTTCCCTACTTCTGAAACACTCAAGCAGCTATATAAACAAGAACAAGTCTGAAATGATAATCGGTTAACAAGCCAGGGAAGGGAAAATGATAGAAAGGGGAAAACAAGGATGGTGAAGAGGATATGGAGAAGGAAAAACAAGGAAATACATAAGGAAAGAGAAGAGAATAAGTCAAAGGAAGAACATAGAAATACATAATTGAAGAGCTATAAGAGGATCATAGATCTAGACTAATAGTCCGGCAGCCATCTCGATATACCTTGTTTTAGGGTCTATAGCTTTTTTTTTTTTGGATTATAGTTCCTTAGACCATCAATTTGAAGAATCCGATTGCTGACACTTTGTCAGCCTTGAGCAATTTGAGATATGTGACGTCACACAAAATGGCCGCCAAAATACCCTTTTTTACCAAAATTAATGATAACAAAATTGTTTACAGTATTTTTCTACATTAAATGTCTATCAAATATCTTGATTTTTTCTAGGATCATCACTAAATAAAAATTGACGATGTTGTATGAATTTGCATAATTCAGATTGGCGCCCTCTATAGACACGTTAACTTGCAAATTTTAAATGATGGCCAAATGCCAATTTCTAACATGAAATTAACATTTGTTATAAGTCAGACGCACTGAATAAAATTAGTAAAAATTGTGCACCACATTTTGGTGTGATTTTTTTGTTATTTTGTACTTAAAAGGTAAAGATCAGTTTTGGAAACGCCCCCTCTCAAAAAATGAAATGGAAGCTCTTATCACCAATCATGTGAAAGAATATGTTTTGACTAATACGTGATGATACAAATTTGGCCGAGAAACCGCCTACTAATTGATATATTTGGTAAATTATTATATCTATTTAGACCTGATAGATATCGCGCACGTGTCGCGTAGTCCCATATAAATCTTTCTGTGTACAGTGCTTGTAACTTTACCAAGACTGGGCCAAATTTCTAATCATTTTAATGATTCCAGAACCTTGCAGTACACACCAATACTTATATGCTAGATGATCATCCTTTTCTGATTGATTCCACAACGTTTCTTTCACAATACAATCGCATGACCATAACTAATCTTTATCTTTAATACTTGAAGAAAACATAATTTCATGCTCTATGTCCCATAGATATGAGGTGCCATATGTTATAAATGCCCGTTTTCAGTGACAGCATTACGAAATTTGATTTGTATTTTGAGGTAATACATTCTTTTATATGAACCTATCATGAAAAGGTTCCTCTCTTACAAGGGAATTTATGAGTTTAATAAAGCGAAATATCCACCCAAAATGACCAAACATGGTTACCTTCCAATGGCTATCATTTGCTGCTTTAGTTTGATCGTTATAACACTCGACAGAGGCGCGAAAACCACAGAAAATTGTGCATGCTAGTTTTGCTTTGTTGCATTGGCACCGTGATGATTTACATAGGCTTCCACTCGCACAAGTGCACCGTATTAACCTTATTATGTTGTCCGGTGCGAGTTGTACATTTGTAAGTACTGTGACAAGGATCAGGGATTTGGTTTCCTCTTCTTTTGCATAGCCATACTTTGTAGGATCCAATGATGTGGGTTGTGACTGCAAGGCGTGCTTCCACACACATGTTTGCAGATGAGCTCTCTTGCCAACTGAGTCCAAAGGGAGTCAAATCTTCTGCTTCATCACTTTCAGCAATGCATGTACCCTTTTCAATCCCAAAGTATGCCCCAATATTGTCGCATCCCCTCAACGCATGTCCTGCCAACATCGATGGAATGATATCTCCTAACTTGTGTACAGTGGCAGGAATGTAAATAACAGTTCGCTCTTTGATGACTCCATGATCATTGGCATTCTAAGTTATTCATGTAGAAAATGATGGACCCTAACCCTAAGAGCCAGGACCCTAACATACCTTTTCTCATTAGCAGCAATTAGAATCGCTTGCTGTACTATGATGTTGTCTGCTTCTTCATGTGTTATGGAAAGATCTTCCCTTGGCATGACATCGCTGCCTGGTATCACTTCAACAGGAACCTCATCTCCACTGGTAATGACCAGCTTGTGCTTTTGCCTATTTCTGAACACCTCATCATTCTGCAGAATCACGCATACCGGTATATGATGTCGATCAACTGTAGTTTGTTTTCAGTAGTTTCTGGGAGGGCAGCAGTGAGGTGGGAAGAATCATTTGGATGAATCTCGATTCGTCATGACTTCTAGAAACCTGGTGGCACACCAAGCAAAGATCATCAGATTTTAATCCAGAGTAGAGCACAACCATCAAACGGGCTGTACAAGGTTGTTCAAGTGACACGTCAACCTTTGTCAAATTCTTCAAGTTCGCCTTTGACCTGGTGAAAGCTTCCATGACAAAATATTCTTGATATTGACATATCTTCAACTTGCCTGCAGTCCTATTACTCTAGAGTAGATCAACTTGGTGTCATAGACTTTCGAATCCTCCAATGTACACCCTCCAAGTGGTTGAAAACTTCACCTACCTCTGCAACATGTATTAAGCAACCTCTCCTTTGATCTCGAGCTCAACGTTCACATTGACAAGGCAGCAACCAAGATGGCTAGACTCTCAAAGCGGGCCTGGAAGAACACTATACTATAAACCACCAACACGAAAATGAAGATCTACCAGGCCTATGTGTTCAGTACTCTCCTGTATGGTAGTGAGTCGTGAACCCTAGTGCACGTCAGGAGCGCCGTTTGAATGTTATCCATTTCCGCTACTTGAGGCGAATCCTAGGCATCAAATGGCAGGACCACATTCCAAACAAGGATGTCCTCAAAAAGGAGGGATGATGACCATCTACGCTCTTCTATCACAACGACGGCTGAGATGGCTTGGTCATGTCAGTCGAATGGAAGACGGCCGCATTTCAAAAGACATCTTGTACGGAAAGTTAGCGACCAGAACCAGGACTGTTAGAAGACCTGGCCTTCGCTTCATGGATGTGTGCAAGAGGGATATGGAGGCCAGTGAAATCAACCCTACAAAATGGGAAGCCTATGCTTCAGACTGCGCTGTGAAGACAATGTATACAGAGGAGTGATCAGAGGAGAGTAGAACAGTGGGAGGAGAAAGGACAACAAAGACGGCAGCTAGCCACGGCTTGAACAGCACATCCACACATGAAATTTGTCTGCAGCAACTGCAACAGGACCTGCCTCTCTAGGATTTGACTGTTTAGTCATAGCAGGAGCTGCACAGCAAGAAACTCTTGCTTGAAGCTGTTAAACAGAGGTACAATTGACAATTGACGGTGTTCAAAGGGAGGGAGTTCCAGTGTCTTATTGTATCCGGGAAGAAGCTCCTCTTTTAGACAAGCATTCAGGCAAAATGAACAATTATCTTCTTGGAATGCCCTCTAGCTGTGCAGGGATGTTGATGGAGTGAGGAAAGTATATGGAAAGTCTTTCAGCGGGTTGTTGATGCGAAAGATCATCACGTACCACCTGAGCCTGTACCCTGCGTTCTTGTAATGTTGGCCACTTGAGCTGGTTCAGGATGGCTTCTACTTTGCTTGTCCTGCGGTGGTCATTGCAGAAGGAGCGGACATAGCGCCGTTGACCCATTTCAAGCTTCTTGATGACTGCTAATTGTTTGAGTTTTAGGGTCCCATATAATTATGATGATGGCATACTCCATGATTGGTTGAAGGCGAGTATCGTAGCACAATTATTTAACTTTTCTAGGACATGGTTGGATATTTCTTTGAAGAAAGGCACGGTTGGAGTTGGAGTATTTGCTGATAATGTTGATATGTGGGTTCCAGCTGAGGTTTTCCTGCGACTCAACACCTCGATACTTTGCTATATTTTTGTCATCTAGGGTCTGTCCGTGGATTTGATGATGGATTTGCGTTTATTGATGACATGTAGAACCTGACATTTATGTGTGATGAATTCCATCAGCCAATCACGCTCCCAGCGTTGCAGTGAGTCAAGATCCTCTTGGAAACGTTAGGCATCTTCCTATGTCTTGATGTTGCTGTATAGCATGCCATCGTCAGCAAAGAGTCTGACTGTTGGGTTTGGGGAGAGGTACGGTGGCAGATCATTGAGGAAGAGGAGAAACAGCATCTGGCCGATAACGCTGCCTTGCGGGATGCCAAATGTTACTTGGCTGGTGTTGGAGATGGGTCCTTCCAGTAACACCTGCTGGGTCCTGTAACTCAGGAAGCCAGAAAACCAAGCATGTGTGGGTTCCCAGATTCCATAGAATTGGAGCTTGTGTAACAGCTAGCCTTCCATGGGGAACCTTGTCAAATGCTTTGGAGAAACCAAGGAGTGTCATGTCCAATTGGTCTCAGGCATCGATGCCTTTGACAAGGTCCAGGACAGCAAGGACAAGCTGTGAGACGCAGGATCGCTTCTTTCAAAAGTCATGTTGTGCATCAGACAGGATGTTGTGGCTTTCAAGGTGGTTCATGTTGCTGCTAAGAACGATGTGCTCCAGTACTTCACAGGTTACTGACGTCCGAGAGACAGCTCTGTAAATCTCTGGCTTGCTACGGTCACCTTTCTTGAAGATGGGATCAATATATATAGCCATCTTCCATTTATCAGGTATGCACGCTCTGGTTAAGGGAGGCTTGGAAGAATAGAGTGAACACAGGTGTCAGTTTGGTGGTCAGAAGTCTGGCTGGGATTTGGTCAGGACCAGACGACCAGTGGCTTATGAACATCAAGCTCAGACAGGATCTTCAGAACCCCTGGTGGCGAGATAGTAATGTGATCCATGGTTGGGTGGGGGCTTCGTCCTTTGTCTCTCAGACTAGTCATATCTTCATTGCAGTTGAAGATGGATGAAAACTGAGTACTTAGAATGTTCGCCTTTGAGAGGCTATCTGAGTAAGTCATTCCATTAGATTATTTCAATGGAGCCAACCCTGAAGCATCGCATCGCTTGCCGTTTATGAAACTCCAGAAACACTTTGGTTTACAGTTGGTGTCTGGGCTGACAATGTCTGTCAGGTACCCGTTGTAGACTTTCTTGGAAATTGTGTCATAGAATCCACCAGGTAACTTCTGTTAAAACTCATGCATCTGTCTGGTACCGATGCCAAATGCTTTATCATCATTCACTGACGCTGGAGCAATGCTGGTCTAAATAAAGCCTATGAATGGAACAATAATGTGTACCGTAAAATCACTTCTCACTGATTCTCTTGTAGATCTTTTTTGCTTCTTTACATGTATCTTAATTTAGACCAAAAAATATGTAAGATAAATGCAGCACAATCGTAATTATTTCATATGTGTTTAACGTGACGTAGATCTAAGAAATTGGCATTTGGCTGGCACACCTATTTTTATGCAAAATTAACATATTTATAGAGGGCGCTATTTCAAAATATGCAAATTAGCTTGTCATCTAAGGCCGTGCAACATCACGAAACAATTTTTAGTGATGGTCCTAGAGAGATACAGACATTTGGCTGCCCAAAATTGTAGAAAAATCCCTATTATATATTTATTATACATTTTTAGAGAAAAATCATGTACTTTGGCGGCCATTTTGTATGACGTCACATATCTTAAATTGCTCAAGGCTGACATAGTGTCAGCAATCGGATTCTTCAAATAGAAGGTTTAGGCAATCATAATCCATTGAGAAATAAGAAATTGGCATTTGGCTGGCACACCTAATTTTATGCAAAATTAATATATTTATAGAGGGCGCTATTTCAAAATATGCAAATTAGCTTGTCATCTATGGCCGTGCAACATCACGAAACAATTTTTAGTGATGGTCCTAGAGAGATACAGACATTTGGCTGCCCAAAATTGTAGAAAAATCCCTATTATATATTTATTATACATTTTTAGAGAAAAATCATGTACTTTGGCGGCCATTTTGTATGACGTCACATATCTTAAATTGCTCAAGGCTGACAGAGTGTCAGCAATCGGATTCTTCAAATAGAAGGTTTAGGCAATCATAATCCATTGAGAAATAAGAAATTGGCATTTGGCTGGCACACCTAATTTTATGCAAAATTAATATATTTATAGAGGGCGCTATTTCGAAATATGCAAATTAGCTTGTCATCTATGGCCGTGCAACATCACGAAACAATTTTGAGTGATGGTCCTAGAGAGATACAGACATTTGGCTGCCCAAAATTGTAGAAAAATCCCTATTATATATTTATTATACATTTTTAGAGAAAAATCATGTACTTTGGCGGCCATTTTGTATGACGTCACATATCTTAAATTGCTCAAGGCTGACAGAGTGTCAGCAATCGGATTCTTCAAATAGAAGGTTTAGGCAATCATAATCCATTGAAAAAAAAACTATAGACCCTAAAACAAGGTTAGGCCAATAATCTGGATTTGGCTGCCGGACTATAAGGAAAAACAGGGGCATAAAGAAGGAAAAAGGAAATCTATCAGATTAAAACAAAGAAATAGATGACGAAGGGAAAAGGATAGATTGAAGGAGCAAAAAGAAATACATGACAAAAGAGAAGAGGATAGATTTAAGGAGAACACAGAAATAAATAATGAAAGAGAAGAGAGGATAGATTTAACCCGAAACAAACGATCGAGTATGTCATATGTGCAGCTCCAGCAATCCAACACTGCTAAGGGTAACGCTAGACTCTGTCTCTAGTCGTTTGCACAGTATATTTGACTGAAGTGGCTAAACAGTTGTGTAAAAAAAATATGCGCTACCGGGTCTTAATTTGGAAGATGGAGGGGTCTTAGTTTAAAAGTTTTTTTTGTTGTTTTGTTTTGTTTTGTTTTTTGTTTGTTTTTTAACTTTTGAAAAACCGGGTCTGGAGGAAAGACTACGCTCAATACTTATGTTCTTCCACAGGAATAAGATGATGGGGTCTTAGTTTTGAAGATTTTTAAAAAGTTTTGAAATAACCGGGTCTGGAAGAAAAACTACGCTCTAAACCCATGCTTTATTACCGGGTCTTAGTTTGGAAGATGGTGGGGTCTTAGTTTTGAAGATTTTTTAAATTTTTAGAAATAACCGGGTCTGGAGCAAAGACTGCGCGCTATACCCATGCGCGCTATACCCATACCCATGGAAAAGTGGAAGTTACAAACTGATTCAGCCGAGGACGCAGGTTCGAAACTGAGTCACGTCTTTCGGATGGTGACGTTTAAAGGTCGGTCCCCAGACGTAAATAATCATATCTGATTGATACACGTCTGTAAAAACCCAATACACACACACACACGCTATATTACAGGGTTTTAGTTTTAAATTCGACAAAATATCCCTTCAAATTTATTACATTTGTGGGTAAAGTCATTATTACATTTGTGGGTGATTCAAAATATCACTTCAAATTTATTACATTTGTGGGTAAAGTGGTTATTACATTTGTGGGTGAAATTATTACATTTGTGGGTAAAGTGTTATTACATTTGTGGGTGTTGTATTTTGTGGGTAAAGTGTTATTACATTTGTGGGCGTTGTTACATTTGTGGGAGTTATTACATTTGAGGGTGTAACAGCCCTCCCCTCAATCTGCCATTGATTCTTGTGATGTATGTTTGTATTTTCAGATCTGACCAATATAAAAGTTTTGAATGCTAGATTTGCCATTTCATTCCGCGATGAGCTTTATGACCAAACTTCTAAACTCTATGGAGAAACGGTGTTCAACATCAGCACCTTTGTAAGTATCCTTCACATTACTGGTGCATATTTGAGATGCCGATCCCGTTATAGTGATATTCTACAAGGCACGGCCTAATATTGTTTTGGGTTTAAAATGTACAGTTTAATTCTAGAATGCGAGTACATTGTGAAACAACTTTCCTAGCAGCAATTGTTAAAGGCTGATTGCATGTACATGTAACATGAACATTATCAGCTATTCTCATCATTGTCTCACCTTTCGGTGGTACAGACTATACTACGCAACTGATCCGAAGGCATTCTTCCTCCGTCGACCGTAACAAATGTTAAAGTTTACCTGCAAAATTAGACTCTGTCGTGACAAATATTATGGTGCTGTCGAGGGTTGCATAATAATGTAAGGTCAGAGCTTATTTTGTTGGCCTCTCCTGTGACAAATAACTTCGCAACTAGCGATAATATTTTCGATAACTTTGCAACTGTTTATTCTATTGTGACCATACTTGCTTCGTATCATTTTCGGTGTACCGGTTATAAGCTTTAAGTTTTTACTCTGAATACATGGTTCGTAGGTGCAACCAAACTTGAGTCAGTGATGCTCTTTTAAGACATTCATATAAATTTGGTCAGAGATGCGCGAGACACACTTGGCTTTTGCCTTTCAATTTAAATTTGATGAGTTGTGAACCATTAGAACCAGTATTTTCAGGGGACAGTTTTTTCTATGACATTTTTGCAACATGTCCAACTGAGGCAACAACATGTGTAAGCTCACAAATTACTTCTCACCTTTACCAATACTCAACCTTCTCTTTAATAATTGAAACAAAAACATGATACACTTGTATCCCAGCAAAAGCAGCCCCGAAATTTGAACAGCCACACCAGTTCTTAAACAGCACCAGTTCATACTGATGGTACATATACTTTCACCCAGTTCTTCAAGTTTATTAAAAATGCAGTTCTATCACAAGTATAATTACCTAACGATAAAGGTTTTCTGTTATGACGTATACATTTAGTAGTTACAAGAGAGTGCCATTCTTAAAGAAGGAAATATCTATTAAACATTTTACCTTTTCTGTTTGTTGTTTTGTACCTGTTTAAAGGTGGAGCAAGGCCTCCAAACCAGTACTGGGTTGGAGGGCATATCAGTAGTATGCAGAGCCCTAAGACCAGGAAGCGTCAAAGCTGACATGAATATATTCATCGAGCCGACCAATATGACTGCACTGGAGACACAAGATCTTTTCGGTCTATCTCTTGGGAGTCTAGCCAATGAATCAAATGGTTTTCTCGATTCCGACACCATTTCAGTTCAAAATAACGGTACCAAGTTCTTTCATATACATATAGTTCTGAAAGTCAGTGTATATACAGTGCGTCCCAGAAAAAACGAAACCGAGAAGTATCGATGTTCTATCATAACTTAATCACAACTATAATTAATGAATGATACATATTTGGAAAGCTTAGAGTCTCCTCTTTCATGTGATGCTACTCAGATGATGCATATTTCACGCATGAGTGATTAAAAGCAATTTGAAGGAAGGAAACCAAAAAGACATTTGGCGGGCGGTATCTGAATTTCGAAGAAAAATTCACATTTCTAGAAAGTTGAGTTTCTGCCCTTTCATATGACGCCTCAATCAGGAAAAATGAGCGAGGAATAACAAAGTTCTGTTTGTTTAAAGTAGTGCTTGCATTTCCATAATTTTATTAAACGAATTCGTTTTCACTGGCTGCCTGCCGTATCAATAAACGAAATTAACAAAAGACTTAACTCCGTTTCGTTGACAATCAGCCGTAGACGAGTGTCTTCATGCATGGCTGATTGTCAACGAAACGGAGTTAAGTCTTTTGTCGAATCTGCTTTTTGCTACGGCAGGCACCCAGTGAAAACGAATTCGTTTGTTAAAATTATGAAAATGTAAGGGCTACTTTAAACAAACAGAACTTTATTATTCCTCGCTCATTTTTCCTGATTGAGGCGTCATATGAAAGGGCAGAAACTCAACTTTCTAGAAATGTGAATTTTTCTTCGAAATTCAGATACCGCCCGCCAAATGTCTTTTTGGTTTCCTTCCTTCAAATTACTTTTAATCACTCATGCGTGAAATATGCATCATCTGAGTAGCATCAACTGAAAGAGGAGACTCTAAGCTTTCCAAATATTTATCATTCATTAATTATGGTTGCGATTAAGTTATGATAAAACATCGATACTTCTCGGTTTCGTTTTTTCTGGGACGCACTGTATATCGAGCAATGTGTATAAGGACATGGGGCATCCATAGAGGGATGTCGGGTAGGGGACGCGAAAAACCAGGGGTCACAACGTATTTTGTCTCGCCTTTCTGTTATTACTCATTGCAAGCATTTATTTTACATGGGCCTTCAAAGGGGAGGGGGGAGAGCTATGCTGGATGCGCCACTGAACTGGCATGTGAACTTGGTACCCTAGGTATTTCGAAATGCAAGAGTGTTATACACACAAACACACCCACGCACGCACGCACACGTATGTGCATAATAGGCTATATAGATATATACACATGTGTGCGCATGTGTGTGTGCGCGCACAAGGTCATTCAAATGTTGTGCTGCCTTGTGGCCCTTCATTTGATATATACTCCTTAATTATCATTCTTGGTTATAGTTTTCAAAATATATGCATTGAATGGAAGATTCAACGTGCGGAGAAAAGGTGACTTGTTTAATTTGCCAAGGCCCCATGTTTAAGACGAAAATGCAAAAAGGCAACTAGAAAAACTTGACCAGGTGCCTTGTTAAGGCCTAACACTAGCTAAGGCTCCTTATTTAAATCGAAAAGGCGACAAGACAAGCATCGCCTTCTCGGTTTGAACAAAGCGGTTTTTTGAGTTGTTAAAGGTAATACAAAGTTTCGGGAAATTTCGAAAATTGGCTGGATAGTGATTCTTTACAATTTTGATATATTTGGATGCCCCTGTGGATGTACTATAAGCACTAAAAAATTTAGCCGCCAAAACACTTCTGCTTTCGAGAAACATTGAATATTAAAATTTACCGGTGCTCCCGGTAAATTTTGATATTCTTCAAATATTGCCTACGGCCATACAATAGTAGCTGCGACCAAGAAAATCTCAGAGTATGTAGTTATGATGTATACTTTCCAAACGGGAATAGCCAATCGGTTGATTTTAGTCAAGAAACATTGTTTTATTGCTAAATTAATATCTTGACCTTGAGAGGGAGGGAGCTATACAACATAAAGAGTTTATTATTTACAATTTTATCCCTTTAGACTCGATTTAAACCGCGACAATGATCACTGAGTATTGTAGGATCGCATATGCTTCCAATATATTCATTTGAACCAAATTCATGACCCCATACCAAAACTTTGTAATACCTTTAAGACACGCCCTCTCGCTTTCACGACTATAACATGGCGCCTTGGCGAGTTCAACAAGTTGCTTTCTTGCTGCACGTTTAAGAATCCTTAACATTTGGCACCTCTTAGTAAAAATGAATATCTGCACATTTCTCAGCAATAGTTTTATTGTAGATAAACAAACAATGAATTGAATTTTGTTCAAGCTTTTTTTTCTTTTTAATGCTTTTTTTTTTTTTTTTTTGTGAAGCTATTTGCAAGAATATCTCATGGATTTCTCCTCGGTTTGAAAGAGTCGAATTTCCGGTGGGTGAAAATGGAACATGGGCAAATTCTACAGGAATATGTCCTTTCAACACTACTCGAGGTTGGTTTTGATGGTCATTCATTTTTTATTTGAGGAAGTGGACGAGGCATTCAGTTGAATAGCACGACCAATGTGATAATATCCCTAAAGGTTTGTTCAGATATGGAGCGATAAACCGCGAAAAAATAGATACCCCAACTTTTTTCGTTTGGGGGGGGGGGGGGTAACGCATTAATGAATGGCAACTGCGCGTAGCAAATTTATTTGGCGGTTGCACATATCTCTGTGTCAAAAGATATAGAAATATGAAGCGTATTACACTTTACGTCATCATGAACAAACAAACCGCTACGGTTTTGCCACGTCATATCTGAACAGGCATTAAGGCTTGCAAAAGTAGCTCTAGATTATGGACGACATTGAAGCTATAACGCAAATTTTGTTTAGACTGTGATGACAGTTGAATTGAAAGAGACTCGCAACACTATTTCCAAAATATCCTCGTTATCCTGATGTCCAACCGATGTA
The DNA here is from genome assembly GCA_035222895.1 of Strongylocentrotus droebachiensis. NCBI lineage: Eukaryota > Metazoa > Echinodermata > Echinoidea > Camarodonta > Strongylocentrotidae > Strongylocentrotus > Strongylocentrotus droebachiensis. Next base: position 220,774 of record JAVYIG010002171.1, read on the forward strand.
GTTTTTTTTCCCTTCAGTATTGAACATTAGCAAATCAAGATGAGGGCTTGGATGCTAAAAGCCCCTCCCTATCGATATTCAAGCCCCCAAACTGTTTTTTGAGTAAATCTGAATTTAAGTGAGGCACACATAGGAAAATAAATGCAGGAACCCCAAGCCTCAAGCCCTCAGACCTAAATTAATATTCGGGGATGTTATTGAATGTGTTGAATAGCTCCAGAGTCATGAATTATTTGAGAAAAATTTCGTAGACGCTACTTCTTTACTTTATGTATGTCTCCTTTTTTCTTTTTATATGGTAATAATTGTTTGCCAATGTTCTTTCGATATATTGTATACAATATATATATATATATATATATATATATATATATATTTCTTTTTATACCAAACAGCCAATGAACCCATTGGACGGGCTCTGTGTATCGGCGATGGTATTACCCAGAGCCAGTGGCAACCTGTGGATAATTGCGGACCATTTAGAAATGTGGCAGAAATTCTCACTGAAATTGCACAGGTTTTTGGAATTTTCTTTTCAAATTTCGATCATTGAAAAGAATGCTTTTTAATAACCTTCATATGTAATTCAATTGTGTTTAGTAAATTGTAGATACCACTGATCATTACAACCTGAAAAGAACAAAATATATACAAAATAAAATATAAGTATAAGATGGCCTATCATTGAGTAGATGTTACCCGATTTGGTTCTTTAATTTTGTTTATACCAAGTATTGTGTACATGTTTACCGAGTAATGTGAAAAAATTTAAACAATAAACATTCATGTTCCGTTCTTTCTCAACATTTTATGTTACCTTAAGGAGTGAAAGTCGTATCACAATTATATTTTCCCTTCAAATTTTAGGTAATTGTAGGTGAAGAAAACGCAGGTGAAGTGAGCGAGCAAATATCAGCTGTTACTTCCAACATCGAAGATATCACATCAGATGACATCTCGTTTGTGGCGCAGATAACATCCAACATTGTGCAGCAAAATCTTACTGGTGAAGAGGTATTCTGCACGATGCAAGACTAATCCTATTGAACTTGAAGTTGCGATTGTTGATGAATTTTATTATGTTAATTATCTAATGGGGAAAAATTGAGTCTTCCCTCTGATACATGTATACAATTGTGAAAGAAGGAATTCCCATAACCAGTTTTAAAAATATTGGACGCCTTGAAGCTAAACTACTGTGAATAGATAATTGACTAGAGCCTTACCTCGTATCAAACTCTTTTTAGAAATCATTTTGTATAATACTTTATTGGTTCTATGACTGATTGAGGCTGTCACTGTCCTTTCATATATTTTGACCCCTTGGCAGTTGCATATTCCAGAAGTTGTGAAACAGCTTTAGAATAACAGCTGTGCTAAGGCTGTCATGTTATTTAATACCCTATCGTCATTCAGTTTGACTTCCGAGATTTGGCATTTTCTTCTAATATAGTTTAAATCAACTTCATATTTTGTGTTTGAATTGACAGGTAACAAAGTCTATAACGAGTATTGTGAGCAATATAGCTCAGGTAGACACAGAGGAACTTGAAGCCGCAGAGGAAAATGGTGGGGCAATAAGTAAATTTGTCCAGGCTTTTGAGGAACAAATCAGTCGTGTTGAGGTTGCCGATGGTGGGATGCTCAACATTCAGCAGCCATTTGTAGCCGTACAGGTGATTTTGCATTGATATCGTAGGCTATGGAACAATAATTTGATTCAACCAGTATACTGAAATATGGAATTTCATATCCAAGTTATATAATTGTAGACATGGACATTCAAAAATTAATAGAATTGAAGAAAAACAACTGACACTGCAATTCATCCATTATGGTCTCATTCTAGTGTCAAATATGTTGTCCAACAAGGCGCGACACTTCCACAATTTTTCTTTTCATTTAAATAAAGATCTACCAATCAAAATTAATATTTGTGCATTTAAGTGTGCGGGATACATCACAATTTTAATTTAGGGGTGCCTAACTTGAGCGTCTGTGCATGGTGCTAATCGCCTCTTTTTTTCAATTATCGTCATCAATAATGATGATAATAATAATGATAATAATTATGATAATGATAATGATAACAATAATGATAATAATATGAATAATAATTATAATGATACGAGTAATAATGATAATAATGACAAAAATAATGGAAATATTTTATAATAATTTTAATAATTGATTATTGATGATAGTGATGACAATAATTCAAATAATATCAATGATGATGGTGATGATGATAATGATTACAATTTTCGATTTGTAAGGCGCGAAAGCCACTTGAAATCAAATACTCAAGGTGCACTAGTGCGAAGGAGAAATCACATAAAAGCATCTGCATTTTATACAAACTACAGAAAATTGAAATAAAAGGGAACAATTTATTACATTCTAATCCAAATAGAAACTATTTAGATTAATTTTGAACACCTCAACTGATCTGCTTTCAAGGGCGAACATTTCACAGCATAGCACAGCATAATAAAAATAAGGATGATGATAATAATAATAACAATAATAATAATAATAATAATTGAAGTTCTGATTTACATAACAGGTCCAGAGTGTACCTGCTGAGGACATAATGCGTGGTCTTGTACTTTCGCTAGCTGGATCCAGTCTTTCAGACCTGACCAAATCCAATATTACCATCAATGCTCCGACCCAGGATGACCGCGATGAGAACATTGCTACTAGACCAGACATAATTGCTGAGGTCAACATTCCACCTTCAGTTTCATCCATCATTTCGTCCACGGCCCCACTCTCGGGATCGCCGTCGAATGGCAGTGGTGAATACATCCGGGTCAACTTCAATGTATTTTCAACTCCAGCCCTGTTCATTTCTAAATCATTGCGCTCATTCAGTGCAGATAATGAAGGTTTCAATCGATCGGCTAACTCGCCCGTGATTTCTCTCAGTATCGGTCAAGGGAAAGTGGCAGGCTTGACCGAATTCATCAACTTTACCTTCACTACAATAATGGTAAGACCCATACAATTTAAAATCAGAATAACGTTTTTGTTATATATTCAATTAAATTCAAATCAATTTTATTTATTTCGCCAAGTAATACAAAAACATACAGGGGTAGCAAAAGCAGTATATAAAGTATCACACAATTACAATTACTAACATAGATAAACACAGAAATACATATAATCACAAACATGAATAAATATTGTTAAAAACACAAGGGAAATCGCTTAGGCTGGTAGCAGCCAGAGAGTAGGTGGTCCTTATGCGACTGACCAGATAATCAAATATAACAAGTTCTATCATTTAATTTAAGCTATAATAACAAATAAAACATATAACAATTACATGTAAAATATTATGAATTTACAACCATTGATCTTAAGCTACCATCAATATAGGTCCATCAAATATTTTTGTATTTACGTTTAAAAGTGTTAACAAATTTAAATTCACGTATTTCACGAGGTCAAGCACTCCATAAGCAAAGTCCATTATATATTAGTGAACGTTTATATGAATTTGTATGTACAAGTGGCAAGTGAAATGTATCAGCAATTCTAGTACTATAGTGGTGTATATTACAATTTAAAGTTAAACTTTATACGTATTTCAATCAATTTTCTTTCTTTTCCCCTCATTATAAATGGGCTTTTAAACTAAACCAATCAAAATTACCATTCAGTCTTCTTTCATGCCTTATTAACAAATTGTATTAAAATGTCTTTGCATTTCTTGCTTTCTTGTTGTTATTGTTTTGTAGCCTGGATACGTGAATCCCAATTGTTCATTCTGGGATGAGGAGCTGGCAGATTGGTCCCAAGATGGGTGTGTTCTTGTTTCTGGATTCACATCTTCTGATGATGAGGAGAGCGTGCGCTGTGCGTGTGATCATCTCACCAACTTTGCTGTTATAATGGTCAGTGAAAAGCAATTAGGCAATTATTACACATGTATATACATTATCACCATTTAACTACTCCCCGGACAACTATAGCCCAAATAACTAAACGCAGTAGGTTACTAGAGCTATAGCGTGATAATCCTCTTGATGAAACAGGGATAAAGTTGGTCCTACGGATTAAATAGTATGGTCTTTGTACTATTCAGTGCGTCCCAGAAAAAACAAAACTGAGAATTGTTGAGGTTTAAACCCTTTGTTAACCGGGGGTAAATTTGCCCCCCCCCCCCCCCCCCCACCGGTACTGGAGTTATTTAGTGACTACTCCGGAACTGCGGCAGATATTAGGTTTTCCTTCACGACTTTTTTCTTTCGAGTGTTACACATCCTTAAAAAAAAATGAAAATCGGACGTATAGTTACATATAGTCACGTGACCATTTGTCTTTGAATGTCACCCCGAAAATCGCAAATTGTTGTGATTTGTGTACAAAACATATGGAAATATCATTTTACCTAAAAGGAGATAAAACATTGGTTATTTGGTCTTGTTTAAAGTTAAGGTGTTTGTTTGGGGGTCAAAATAGTTGAATTGTAGTTAGAAATGAAATAAAACAACAACAATAATAAAATACATAAGTTAAAAAACAATGAAATAAATAACACAATTATCAAAACAAGAAATAACATTTGTAAAGCTTAGATCCTCTTTTTTCATTTGATGCAACTCATATGATGCATATGTCACGCATGAGTGATTACAAACAATTCGAAGAGAGGGTCCCAAAAAGTCATTTGGCGGGCGGTATCGGAATTATAAAGAGAAAATCACATTTCTAGAAAGTTCATCTTCTGCCCTTTCATATGACACCTCAATCAGGAAAAATGAGTTGGGAATAACAAAGTTCTGTTTGTTTAAAGTAATGCTTGCATTTCCATAATTTGATTAAACGAACTCGTTTTCACTGGCTGCCTGTCATAGCAACAAACAGAGTTGACAAAAGACTTAACTCTGTTTCATTGACGACCAGCAACGCATCAAGTTCCTCGTCTTCTTTGTGCATGGCTGATCGTCAACGAAACTGCTGAAGAACGATGGAGCGTAGAGCTGGTCTTCAATTGGGTTTGAATAATATTCTCACTCTTGAGATCAAAAAAAGTTTGAAGGTGTGGTGTCTTGTGTGAAAGGTAGTAAAGTGATATTGTTTTCTTTCCGGCAGTAATATAAAGTTACACCACTTTCTATTATAATGAACCCCAGTTTCTCAGTTTTCAATTAATGACACATAGACTTTATGAAAGCTGATGGATAAATAATCAGTTATATTTGAGCATTCAAGGAAGATGTTTCAGTTTGGGCACATATTTTTTTTATGTTACAGGATATCCATAGAAATGTGGGCCCTGCCGACACAGCATACAACATCCTGACTTATATTGGCTGCGGTATTTCTATCTTCAGTCTTCTTGTTACATTGGCAACCTACCTGTGGAACAAGTGAGCCCAATTAGAAAAATATGCAATCATTAATATAATACAAAAGAGACAGAATATGTTATTATTCTCTGGTCAATTTCAAATGGCCCCCTTTTGTTTGAAAGTATCTCTTAACCTAACGATTTGTGAAATACGTATAAATCTGGAGCACGGTTCTATTCCGTATCACTTCTGTTTGAACCAGCAGGGCTATTGAGAACTACTATCAACAATGTACAGTTTATGATATTAGGCCTAAGGGAAGGAGGAGAAGGAGGAGGAGGAGGAAGAGGGGGAGGAAGAGGAGGAGGAGGAGGAGGAGAAGGAGGAGGAGAAGAAGAAGAAGAAGAAGAAGAAGAAGAAGAAGAAGAAGAAGAAGAAGAAGGAGGAGGAGGATGAGGAGAAGAAGTAGAAAAACAGCCATAATAAGAGCATTTGCTTAGTGATATAGGGGTGGTGTGATGAGGGTCACAAATAGGTTACAATATTAATTTGTTTGTATCATATCAATATTAAACATAATACATTGATATTCTATCAACTGCATTAATCAAATCCTCTGCCTCATGGTGTGCAGTTTGCATATAAAACAGAACATCTTAGGCGTACATATATATTTCCCATTTGATATCGTCCTGATTTAGTTACACCAAGATTGGTTTTATTTAACACGCCTGGCAATTCTGGGGATTTGTGCCCAATAATACAAGAGATACATGTATATAAGTTAAGCACAGTCCCGAAATTTTCTTCATTTTACAAACAATTTGCCCTTAATTTCACTTTTTTGTGTGTTTGACATTTCTGTGTTCTGTATTGCTAATGAAGTGATGGTAAACCTGTACATGTATGGTACAACATTGCTTCAACGCTTTCATAACCTTATTTTAATGTTGCAATTTTAATAGGGATTTGAGGACCAAACAGACTAGCCAGATCTTCATCTGTCTGTGTCTGACCTTGCTGTGTCTCTACACGACATTTGTCATCATGATCTCCCTGGATTCTCGTGAGGTCCAAGCTGGACCCTGTGGGTTCCTGACGGCCCTAGTTCACTACTTTGTGTTGTCCTCCATAGCATGGATGGGTGTGGAAGGGTACAACACCTACCTCATCATTGTGAAGATCTTTAACACCTACATCCCGAATTTTATGATCAAGGCTTTCTTAGCTGCATGGGGTAAGATATTTTTTCCATAAATATTTTTTTCTGGGAATAGTGCTTCCTATATATTAACATAAAGTGCCTGTATTTTTTCTTTTTCTTTTTACATACGGTTAAAATGTTTCTAGATCAGAAACCTTCGACAAACTTGTTTGAACGTATACTCGTACCCAGGGGCGTACGCAGGTGGGGGGGGGGGGGTTAGGGGTTCAACCCCCCCCCCTTAGGAATTTCAATGTATGTAAACCCTCCTAAAAAAAACTAAAACCCCCCCCCCCCCTTTGTTTTTTTTTGTTTGTTTGTGTCCGCTTACCCCCCCCCCCCCCCCCCCCACTGAGCGACTTTTCGGCCGGCGCGATTTTCAAATTTTCGAGAGCAAAATATTTAAACCCCTCCCCCTTGAAAAAATCCTGCGTACGCCCCTGCTCGTACCGACATTATACATAAAACAATGAGTTTGGCAAGGTACAACATCCTGCTTTGCTGCAGTCAACTTTCAGCAATAAAAAACATGATGAATGGGTGATCAAATGTAATTCTTTTACTATTCATATAACACAGGAAATATTTATTTTTCTCTATTTTCTAATGAACAAAATAATTTCAAAACTCTGGCAGGGCATTATATTCATTTAGCCATGCTTACTAAATGGACAATAATTATAGAAATATCACATTACGACAGACTATAGTCCAACACGCATCATCTAAAAATGCACATAGATTCGTCGTTGTTGTCATTTATGTGTAATTTCCTCATTATAAGTATTAAACATGGCATGCGATTTGTAAAAAGAAGACTCTAAACCCCAGAGACCAAGATATCTATTATTTTTTTAAATAATTATTGTGTCACCAAAACCGTAGTCAAAACTTGTGAACTGGACAGTACAACGATAACATGACTAGGCCTATTAGAGAAACAGGGGAAGGAAAGAGCTAGGCCCATGTCCAATTTAGGTGTATTATGAATGATTATAAAATGTACTTCCTTATACACATATGTCATTTCAGGAATTCCTGCACTTATCGTGGTTCTTACCGGAGCTATTGCTAGAGACTCATACGCACATGATGATCTGTAAGTGGTAATGCTTGACAGCTTAGCTGGAATATTTGATTGCAGAGCATAGGGCAAATCTAATGATCTTCAAATTCGGATTCAGCAAAATCATGTTTCTGTACTTTAATCAAGTTTTTAGGCATTTGTATTTTGTATCTCATGAGGTATTTAGATATCACTTTCGTGGGTATGTGTTGTGAACCAAACTCGCGCCCTTATAAAAAAAGTACCATGATAACCATGTTTTTTGTCCAAATTACCCTCCACCATGGGAACCATGTTATCAAACAATAACATTCATTGTTTGATGACCCTATGTTTATCATTTTTTGATACCATGGTTACCATGGTGGATGGTAATTTGGACCCCAAAAAATGGTTACCATGGTACTTTTTTGTATAAAAGCAACCAAGTTAATACAGTCTCCACACATACGGACATCTCAGATGTTGTTGGTAACTTTAACATGGGACAACAAAGCTTGGACTTTCCAAAATCACTAATGGGAAATCATTTACAATGACAAGTTCTGAGTTGAAATGTTTCAAGGACCATGGAGATTGTGTATAAATGTCGCTAAGATAGTCAGTACTGATTGACTTTAATAATTTAGTCACTTTAAAAAATGCATATATATTTACTATTAATAGATGCTTTCTACAATTCTGGGCTCAAATCGGTGGTCTCCTGATTCCCATGTCCATCATCCTCCTCATCAACATTGTCATCTTCATCCTGGTGGTTCAGCAATTGATCCGGTCAGCCAACTTCGCTGGTCGGGTGAAAAAAGAGGCTAAGGCAGAACGTCGGGAGACTATTGTACGCGTCCAGAACGCGATTTGCATCTTGCTCCTGCTCGGTCTGACCTGGGTCGCTGGATATCTTCTTTTGATTCCAACATTTAGTCAGGTAAATTAGCCAACTAGCTTCAAGAATAACTCATGTATGTAATTTATCACATCTAAGAAGTATCTTGAAAACTCAATTATGATAATTACATACACCAGCAATACCTCTTCAGATGTTTAGTATCTGAAGTGCATGTGAAATAATGCCATATACCTAATTATCATTTCTGAAACATTTGCGTTTAACAGGTGGCTCAGCCAATCTTCATCATCCTGAACTCCTTCCAAGGATTTTTCATCTTTCTACTCTACTGCGTCCGGAAGCCTCACATCCGTAAGAAATGGGGGCTAACTTGTTTCGACAAGTTCCTAAAGAAAAAAGCAACCACTTCAAGTGGTGAGGTAAGCTCAACGGCGCTATCATTGTCAGCTGGCATGAAAAGCAATTTGCGCCCAGGAGCCTCGGGTAATTACTTGTTGCCTACCAAAGGCGACGATTCCGATCCGATGTGTATGTTCAATCCGACCTATGATGTTAGCCAGGTTGAGGAAGGGGTCACGCCACCTATGAACAATGATATCCAAAGCTCCACAGAGGAACAAAAGAAGGACACGGATCATGATGCAACAAGCGTTGATGTTGTGACAGTAACTCTCCCTCTTGATGCATCTGTCACAAAAGCCACTAAGAGAAGTGATGGTGTTTCCTCCAACACAGATGCTGACACGGTCATTGTAACTCTAGATTTAACTGATGCCAGAAAAGCTACTGAGGATACCGATGATGTTGCTTTGACCAACAATGATGTTGCCGCCAGTCTCCCTAAGGATGCAGAGGATGGCACCAAACACAATGAGAGGAGTAATGATGCTGCTTCTGCAACAAGTGATGCTGCCGTCAATCTTCCAATGGATTCAACGGATATCAACAAAGGAAATTAGAGCAGTGACATAGATGCCAGTAGCACCACCGATTTTGCAACTGCCAATGGCACATTTTCGGTTTTGACTATAGCGATGTATCTATTCGTACTAGATTACAAAACAAATTGTAAACAGCTTTTTTGTATTAATTTAGTTTTAAGCAAGAAGAAGGTCTAATTTAGAGAACATGATGTTATAATTTTTTTACACAACTGTTTAGCCACTTCAGTCAAATATACTGTGCAAACGACTAGAGACAGAGTCTAGCATTACCCTTAGCATGCAGTTTTGTTGGATTGCTGGAGCTGTACATGACGGTACTTTGTGTCGGGTTAAATCCCCGGGTTAAATCTATTCTCTCTTCTCTTTCATTATATTTCTGTGTTCTCCTTAAAAGAACAATTTATCCTCTTCTCTTTTGTCATGTATTTCTTTCTTTTTTCTTCAATCCCGCCATCCTTTTTCTCCCTTATTCGTTATAGTTTTTTTTCCTTCAATCTACCCCCCAGTTCTCCTTCGTTATGTATTTCTTTTGTTCTCCTTTATTCTAACCTCTTCTCTTTTGTTTTATGAATTTCTTTGTTTCTCCTTCAATTTATCCATTTCTCCTTCGTCGTCTATATATTTCTTTGCTTTAATCTATTCTTTTCTCCTTCTTTGATGTATTTCCCTGTTTTTCCTTAGTCTAGATCTGTAATCCTCTTAGCTCTTCAATTAAGTTCTTCCTTTGACTTATCCTCTTCTCTTTCCTTATGTATTTCCTTGTTTTTCCTTCTCCATATCCTCTCCACTATCCTTGTTTTCCCCTTTCTCCTTTCTCTCATCTTCCCTTCCCTGAGTGTATGTGCTTGCACATACAGTGCGCTGACGACTTAGACTCTTTCACCAGAGCGCTTCTTGGAATTTTTTCGTGAAAATGGCTAAACAGTTGTGTAAAAAAAATATGCGCAGGCAGGGCATGGGTGGTTTGGGTGTCAGCTGAACCCCCATCCCTTTTCCCCAAGCATTTGGTATTTACGAGGTCTCTGCCTGGAATCGGACCGGGTCACTGGCTGAGAACGCCAATGCCTTAACCACTACACTACACATAACCCTCCCATCCTCCTTCCCAAAGGCTTTTGCAATTACCAATAGTCCGTCGCCACATATTTAGGCAACCAGGTGACGACATTATATATGAACATTTATATGTACCGTACTGAAGCATTCATGATCAGATGATTTTTTGTTAAATAATGTTTGATGGTGTATTACTCAGATAAGATATCTTTTCATTGTTGGAAAAAGTATGTTGATGATGATAATGGTACGATGGTTTTGTATAATTCATTTTAATCGCTTTTAGTCATGACGTGATATATATATATATATATGTATATTCAATTATTGCGAATGGAAATTAGATAATAATGGTTGCGTAGCTTAAATACAAGGTCCTCATTGCTGTCTTCTTATTAAATTGTTTTGAAAAGGTTGAAACAAATTGTCGCCGCCGGGAATTGAACCAGGTTACTGACTGAGAACGCCAATGCCTAAACCACTAGACCACATAGAACCCCAACCCCTTCCCCGAGCATTTTTGCAAATACCAATATTACGTCACCACATATTCGGGCAACCAGGTGATTGCCATTTGTCATTATCTTTATTATATTTAAATGACAAAATGATATATTTTCAATTTATATGTAACTTATCGAAGTGTTCATAATCAGAAGATTTTTTTATATGATATTTTGTGGTGTATTACTCAGAGAAGAGGTCTTTCCATTTAAAAAAAAAGGTATGATTATGATGATACTTGTACAATCATTTTGTTTGTCATTTCTATTTAGTCATTATAAGTCATGACATATTATCATATATATATATATATAATGCGAAAGGAAATTATACAATGATTGTGTAGCTTAAAGCAAAGTTCCCCATTGTTGTCCTCTTTTTTTAATTTCTTTGCAAAGGTTGGACAAAATTGTCTCCACTAAGGATCGAACTATGTCACTGACGGAGAACGACAATGCCTTAACCTTAACCGCTTAATTTCAAATGTCTTTTTCGAAACCGATATCACCATATTTTACTCAGACAAATTTATTCTACATTATATTGTTTGCCTTCGTTACCGATATTGTTAAATCATAAACTTTATTGTTCAGGGTGTCCCTGGAAAAAGGAGACCCAAGTCTATCTTTAAATTGTTCAAATAATCGAGAATTATTTTTGGTTAATGTACACATAACAGAAAAACTAATGAGCAAATAAATGATTTTCCTTCAAATAGCGATCGAGGTTAAACGTCTCTAAGACTTATGCATATTAACTTACACTCACACTAATTAATGAAGAAATATTATGTCATGAACGTGACAGAAAATTGCAAATAGATATACAAATGTAAGACAAAATGGTATAGGTGCAAATGTACGCAGACAAATTTACATATGACGAAAGTAAGAGTAACAGGAGATATAATTGTTTAATTAATTGTGCGAATTGTAGACATTTAGGCTAGCCTTAAAATTAGAAAAATTGAAAATAAGAATATCAGGCTTTACATGATCAGTTAACATAATTAGTATTCTCAAAATATTTGTCTTTGCAAAACAACTATCATCGACTCGTCAGACTGTCTTAAATCAGTCGTATGTGATTTAATTACCATATTCTTGTTGTCATATGATACAAAGGAAAATGAGCTTTTCAGTGATCTATATATTAATGATAACGGATTAATGAGTAATTTACGAATATAAACTTGGGTTTATATTATCACGGACACCCTGTATTGTAGGTTGTTTCAATTTACTAAAGTAATTTCTGATACTGCTGATAGCATGATAAATCAGAACGTTACTGTTACTTTCATTCGTATTATTGTGCGCAAAAAAAAAGTGTATAAACGCTAGCTTAGTAATAAAGTTAATGGTGGAGTGGAAGGTTGGTTTTCACATAGTTTTTATTATTAAATTTATTAATTTACTTAATCAATTATTTCATATTCATATTTCCATTGCAATTTAAAAACCTATACAATATTTACTATTCTTTACATAGCTGTCAAAGCTAGCAGAAAATGAAATAACAAGAGAGCCCAAAATCCACAATATTAATAGCATAATCTGGGTTTGGATTTGTATCGGTATTTATTCAAAAAATTCCACATGGAAGCCAAGTGGCTGAATTACATGGATTTTACCAAGGTAAAATGACATAAGGCGAAATATTTTACAAATTTATATATATACCATAGTAATATAATGATATAAATGAGAGAAATTGAGAGACGAGACTGAAAAGAGAGAACAAGAAACGGTTATATAATGGTAGAAGTGTGGCAATCTAGAGAAAGAGATTATATATTACATAATAAATGGGAGTTTGATTAACTAAATAATCATCTGTTGTGTCACTTGGTACATTCTAAAATTATGGTAAAATATAAATATTTGTCGCAAGCGGGTAAAGAGTAGGGAAATAGAGGATAATTAATTGAAGGGAACAGAAGTAGTTTGAGATGGCAGGAGGGAGACAGATAGAGGAAGAGATAGATAGAGAGAAAGAGAGTGGGAGAAAGAAGTAGAAGAGGAGTAAAATATATATATGATAATAACATTAATACATTGTGATATTTTATAGTGAGAGCAATTATGGGAAATGTAATTTATGATAACATTTTACATTTTGAGCACTTTTTCCCTTCTTTTGTGCCCCGGAAATGATCGCGCCGACAGATATTTGCCCCAGTGGAGGGGGGGGGGGGGGGTGGAGTAACACTTTTTTTCACTCAACACCCACCCCCAAACAAAATATAAAAACAATAAATAAAAAAACAAGGGGGGTTTTAACCCCAAAAACACCTCCCCTGCGTACGCGCCTAGGTGTGACTGAGGTACTATGGGCTTAATTCTCCCCCTCTCTCTTCACCCCACCCCCTCTCCCCTTAAAAAAAATAGAATAACGTTTACTGCTGGATGAAGATTGATTTGAAATGCCTAAACGGACGTCAATTTTCTAATTTGTTCTAAATTTATAAAAATGTCAATAACGATTGTTATTGAAATATACATCAATGCCAGTCAAATAAAATAGAAGTCGCCTCTCTAGAAATTGTGAATAACTATTGAAAAGAGGGGAATTGCACGGGAAAAAAGAAAATTGAATTGGTGGATTCATTATAACCTCCAAGTTATCATGAATGTCCGAACAAGGGACTTTTGCATGGACTTACAAAATAATCACTAATGTATGCAATGCAGGCAGCACAATACAGTACCTAATTTATAAGTGAAACACTGCTTTATTACAGTTTACTGGTTCGAAACAACAGAGTCTGCGCATGAGGTTCACCGCGAAATCATTCGAGCAAAGGGCCAGAGCAAAGACTTTAAATCAAAAGACCAAGAATTAGTCGGTTTGGGATCGATGTGGAGTCGGTTCAGTGCTGCGGTGTGACTGCGGAGTTAATTAGCCTGTTCTTAGTAACGCAATCGAAGACAGTTGTAATACCCTAGTAACACCGAGAAGACCGACACCAGATCGATTCCAAAATGACTCTTTGCCGTAAGTCGCAATGTACATTGTTATTCGGGCTGGAGTCGATCTGGTGTCTGTCTCATCGGTGTGATTGAGGTAAAGAGACTTACGTATTTGGAAACACTCTATTTCTGTGAACCAACTCATCGATTCTGATAATGTAACCTTATAAAAAACAATGTAAGCTGTCACGAGAACCGTAATTATGCCTGTCAAACATCACCTGTAGTAACGTTTTCAAAGGGGTTTACTTCGGGAAAATTAAAAATGCGTGCATCCATGACTCTTTTCAAAACTCAAAAATATAATTTACAACCTATTCTTTCCGAGGACGTTCACGTGAGCCATTTTCAGGGGATAATTCTACTTGATTGCTCAAATCTACACAAATGAAACACAATACATGCATGATGCTTTATCAGTGGCGTAATGAGCAAAAAAAATTGGGGGTCAGAACGAAATCCGAATCAGCACCAAGTAGCACAATGCAGGGGTGGCGGTGCGTCTTCCAAAATAGGGGGGGGGCACCAACTAAAATGCACTTTCTGGAGAGAAAAAAGGGGCACGAACAAAGGAAAAAATTATTTTAAAAAAACATTGGTATATACCCCTACATCGTTATGATTGTGGTTACACTACCAGGGATGACATCAATATTTGTTTATTTCTTAAATTGGTCCAAGACAAGCAACAAAGGCCTACTTTGCATTTGGGTGTGATAGTCCGAATATAAATGTTTGAGTAAGCGAAGCGAGCGAGCAAAAAATAAAAGATTTGCGAGGTCCCAATGCAAAAAAAAAGCCTGATGAGTATTAAACACAATCTAATGAAGAAGGAAACTAAAAAGTTCGTTTATATTAAGTAACACAATTATAACATCTATAAATGTGAGCGAGCGTAGCCAGCGAATTTTAGGCGACATTATAAATAAAGGGGCTCGTCTCCTTAAATTATGGTTAAATGTTATTGAGAAAGGAAAAGTAGGCACTTATTATTCAAAAGGGAAAAGGACAGTTATTAGAAAAGAAAAGGTGTTCGTGTCAAAGTTAAAAGGGAAATTATCAGAGGTGAAAGTGGCACTTCTTGCATCTGAAAAGAGACACTCAACAGTGATTGAAAAAAACAATTGTGAGAATGTAAATGGGCAATCTGTTGAAAAAAGGGCACACATCAGATTTAATAGGGGTATTTATCTGATGTAAAAGAGGGCATTTTGAAAAGGGGGACTGGCTCATATAAAAAAGGAAAAGGGGCACGTATCCGAAGGAAATATGGTACTTATTAGAATGGAAAAGGGGCACGTGTCAAAAAAGGGGGCACTTATCACAGGTAAAAGTGACACTTAAAAGAAAGGAAAGGGGATTTTTAGTACGAAGGAAAAGGGGCACGGGTCAAGTTTTAAAATAGTCAAAAATATAAGAAGTGAATAGGGTGGCAAATAATAGGTGGCATTTTGGGGGTACCTTAAAAGGGGGCACAGCCCCCCCCCCCCCCTCCCCTACAGGAAGTGCCACCTCTGGCAAAAATAGGTAGAAGTGAGTAGAAGAAAACGGAAATCATGTAATTTCATCAACATTTGTAAATCACTGGTATCGAATTAGAAATAAACCACGTTTGAATTTTTATTTGATGGTCAACTGCTCCCCCCCCCCAAGCCCCCAAGCCCCCCCCCCCCCAATCAGTACACCAATGTGCTTTATCATGTACAATGGAAAGGGTTGAGCACTTGAGCACCACATATATGTTTATATCATGGACAGATAACCACCACATACAGATACATGTAGATGGACCAATACACAGTGATGTATGTCGGGGATAAAAACCAACCACGTATTATTTGTTATTATCTGTATTACGATTGCAATAGAACGACTCTAACATGCATGTAATTAGGAGAAGTACCCTTTTGTCGATACAGGCAATGTATATAGTAACGACGCTAATGTTTCGTATGAAAGACCGCGAAAATAAAGCAATTAATTGCTCAGCTTCTGTTTATGAATAATGAAACAAATTAATTTGCCCTACCTCGACGCCACAATATCATAATTGGTCTCCATGATTTTCAACTCCATTTATTATCATTTTGTTATTCGAATAGTTTGGCATTTATCCGTTAATGCTTATTCCGTCATCAAAAATTAATGACTTTTAATATCAGCAACAATCCATAGTTATTGTACTACTACTTGCATTAAATGCCAGGATCTTCTAAATACCACCCTTAAATGTCCTGAGTTTTGGTAACACGATAGCGAAATACGAAAATTTTAAATTAGATATACGTATTAGACATCGATTGATTCCAATGTTTCGAAGGATTATGCGTACTTAACAAAAAACTCAGAAAAGATCTCTCAAACAGAATTATAATAATTTGTTATAATTATACCCCCCCCCCTTTTTTTTTCACTCTCTCTCTCTCTCTCTCTCTCTCTCTCTTTCTCTCTCCCTCTCTTTCTCTCTCCCTCTCTCTCTCTAACTCTATTTTCTTCTTTTTCACTTTTTTTTTGTTTACTTCTTTTTCTCGCCATTCGATTGAGGACATGCATGTCCCGGATGCATGTGCACCCGGTGTGTACGCCGATGTTTCCATGCGAACCGCTACTGTTCGGTGAAACTCGGACACCCATTGAATTTGCGTGAGCGCAGAAAACAAATAGGTTTTAGTAATCTCATTGAAGAGCACATTCAGTACTATAAAAAAAGGCGGCAAAATTAGTAATTATCGGTTGTCGGCCAGTGCAAGAACGGGAATTTTCAACGGTTCGTGCTTACAGTGTTTTGACTAGCCGTAACAAAATGGTATGTTTCCCTATCTGCTTTCATTGTTAAAGTCATTTGAAGATTCGTTTGTTTGTGTGCGCAGTAGACATAGACAACAAGGGTTCTTCCATAATCCCCATACGTATATAGGCCTACTATAGTTTTACTAACCCCATATGAAGTGATATCTCATGATATCTCACAATGTTACAAATATGAATATACTCCTCCATTCCTTCAGAGCCCTTCCCCTACTTTCACTATAATATGTCATTTTTATTTCACACTTTTAACCAGAATTTCAGATTAGCGATCATCATCTTCATACTCCAGTTACAGTACCAGAGTGAGTGTTCAAATTTCATTTAATATTTACGAAAAACAATACAATAAAGATATATTTCGGTGTAAAAAATCTTGGATCGATTTCCAGATCTACATCAGATCTTGTGTAGACTGTCTCTGTTTGTCTGAAGACATGGGCTACCACATTGAGATATCGCAATTTACAAAAGATGTCAGAGTGTTGAAGACCACAACTGAATTCAAACAAAATACCAGTCGCACACAAAGAGACCAACTCTAGACCAACAGCCGACCGTATAAGTAAACTACCCTGGACGGTCACGAATCGCACGGTTTGAAGTCAGTTTGCCGATGTGACAAGGACCTCAGTCACCACGCCAAACACACTCAAAGCTGACTCTAAACCGAGGGATTCTTGGCCAGTCGGGATAATGTAGATTATCGTCCGGTCTGCTATTGGTCTGGTGTCGTCCTTGTTTGTGTGACTGGGGTATATGCATATATGTGTATATACATGTAATGTACATGTATATAAGGTACATGTTTTAGAATAGTATTATAAAATGATGACGTGGATCCTAATCAAATGATTGGTTGAAAGCGTACACGTGACCATCCATTTATTTTGCATATTAAACGCAACAGTTGGATAACTACCGGTCATAATCCTATGGTAATGACCGGTCATTGGCGATCATATTTTGTTATCGTAACCATTAAAATTTCATCGTTTTACTTTTACTCGCAAAAATGGCTTCCGCGGAATTTAAAACGCCTACTTTTGAAATGCTTCGACTGAACAAATGAGGGTGAATGATGAGGGTGATTTATCAAATAACAAGGATCCAACAAGGATAATACACACTATTTTGTTCGGGCATTTAATTACCCACACACGGTACCTTTGGAACAGTCCAAACACCCTCGGCTATCGCCTTGGGCTTGTTAGACTGTTCAAAATGTTCCTTGTGTGTGTAATTCTTACTAATGCTCTTACTGCAGTGCATTATTTGTATATTATTACATGTTTCAAACAGGCATTCTTGCTGATGAATCATGCCCTTTGATAACACAAGATGTCTGTCCCTACGGTGTGTCTGAACGTACTGGGGACGTAGTCAAGTTGGTTCCCAAGTATCTACCACGCGACCATCCAGAATATGAAGTCCGAACGCCGGGAGAAGCGAGGGACAAAATAAACCTGTACTGCGCACATCCGGGTAGGAAACCTATCGATTTGTTTGGGAGATTTTTTGTATATAAAGTTTTGAGGCATGCTTTATTCTCTAATATACAAATTGATTGTTCCCAGTTATTTCAGCCCGAAAAAAAAGTTTTTAATCCATGATCGTGAAGCAACTGTGCTTTAAAAGTCATAAGTATAAAAAAAAAAGTGTTAAAAAAAAGAAAATCTGTCTCAAGGAATAATGCTAAGAAACACATGTGTTCTCATATTCATGTATTTCTCCCTCAAATACGAAGTGAATATTTACACACTGCAGAACTTGATAATATATTTTGTATCATTATAACCACAAGTCGAAAGTAACTATCATTTAATCTGTTGGTGATATATATTGATAGCTTCTTCCTGCATTGAATTATTCAATGATTTTGCCCTTTTAATCTGAACATTTGCTCTTTGCACAGAATTGTAGGAAGATCATAATCTTTATTTAGTATGTATAATGCAGTTTGTTGAGATACTACCTCTCGAGTGCATCAAATATGAAGAAGTCTATCGAAATTCGTTTGAATATAGAATTAGACCATCTTTCGAATAGGGTACTTACGTTTAAATGTCATGGCTAAAGCTTACCCAAAGGGATGTCAGACACAGCGGCAACTTATCAATACCCTCCGTATTCCGACTATTACAATATTATGCCTTGTAACCTGACTGTTAAAGAAGAATATATTTCTAAACCAGTACATTTCTTAATATCATTCTTCCATTTTCTCTTCTTCTTCTTCTTCTACTCTTTTCCTTTTCTTCTTCTTCTTCTTCTTCTTCTTCTTCCCTTTCTTCCTCCTCCTCCTCTTTCTCCTCCTCCTCCCCCTTCTTCTTCTCCTTCTCCTTCTCCCCTTGCTCCTTTTCCCATGTCAAGTACGACTGCTACTATTACTTCTACTTTTGCTACTGCATCTATTTTTACTTCTTCTGCTTCTTCTTCTTCTTTTTCTTCTTCTTCTTCTTTTTCTTCTTCTTCTTCTTCTTCTTCTTCTTCTTCTTCATCTCCTCCTCCTCCTTCTCCTAGGTTCTCGTTTCTCCTTCTCCTTCTCCATCGTGACCTTTCCGTTTTTTGTCATTTCTTTCATTTCACCAGCGTGTGATTTCCAGGTGTGTTATGGAGGAACATGCATGGAGGAACTCGATGGATTCCGCTGCATCTGCTGGGAATTTTATTCCGGAATGCACTGTGAACAATTCGACTTCGATCGTTGGTTATCGTTTTACAGGGGATAGTTATACTTAAGGATTCGAGAATATTCGAAAGTCTTCAGTGTTAAATTCATCTGCACATGTTTTAGAATGATTGTCATGTAGCTAATCAATGCAACAAAAAGTGTGTACGTCGGCAAAGCTGTTGTGTAGGACAAAGAAATTCTTCTGTTTATTGTTGTCTGTTATTTTGTGCCATTATGCACGAGTGGCAAATGAGCATTATGTGCAAATCGGCTCATAAGGCAAAGGAAAGTTTAATTATCTCAATGTTCAAGTTTTATAAAGCGAAGAGCCATAAATACTAGATCCACTCACCTGAAAAAAATATGTCGTGAAATTATTTTAATTCCACATCGTCATAACTTCTTGACTTATTTCGTACATTTTTAAAATTCTAGAAAAAGAAGGTTATCCAAAAGCGTATGTAGTTTTTCAGTATGGGGTGGGAGGGGGATCAGCCCCCCCCCCCCCCCTCAAATACAGATGGAAAAAAATCACATTGAACGCAGCCATTGCACATATATGATTACGATAATAATATTTATTACAGTTATACAAAATATAATGGCAATCTAAATTTAAAAAAATTACAATGGAATCATGCATGTTAGTCTGGTAAAATATTACAAAATATTAGGTAAATTTAACCCAATTAGGGGTAGATTTTACCCAATATTGTGTATGATTTTATCCATCAAATATGGTATATGTTCCTATTCAAAGATACTATGTCCCTTTTGCAGCTAACATCAAATTCTGTAGAACTTTGCAGGAATTATGAATATGGCATGTATGTCCTATCTGTGAAATTTAAACGTTAGCAGTGTCCTAATATTCAAATTGTGCAATAATATTCAAATAATATTCAAATTGTGCAATTGTGTAATATTATATTATTATAATATTCTAATATTCAAATCGTTTACTTGCTAGACCTCACTGTCAGATATTATGACTGACTGACTGGCTTCTTTTCTTCTTTGGTAATAACATACATAAAATGAGCTGTAAAAGGTACATGAGCATTTTTCTTCATCAATAGCTCACTTCTTGTAATGGCCAAAATTAAACTGATTGAATCTTTGCGCAGCATAAAACGATCGACTATTTGTACAATGGTCTGAAAATCAGACTACTACTTACTGGCTCTATCGCTCTTAAGTCGATATGACAACTTATAGTCGTTATTTTCCCACTTAAAGACATTTTCAAGCCCTCCTTTTTTTAGGGAAGTTCTTAATAAGTATTATCTTTTAAATGCCGTTGGAACTTATCCTTTTCATTTTTTGGCCTGCAAATGGGACATTGTACCTTTAATATATTGGTTGAAAATTTTTCTCAACTCATTTTGGGGTTTAAATTTTGTAGAATTTAATTGATGAGGGTAATGATTATAATCATGATAATGCACGAGCAGAGCAGATGAGCATTGAAAATATTCTCACTTTTACAATAAAAAAAGAAAGGTATATCTCACTATGGCTGCTCGTTTATTCTTCTCTAAAATTACAATTATGTCTTAGACTCGATTGAAATGTATCAAAATAAGAGTTTCATTACCTGAAATTAAAGAGTTTTGATAATGACATTACATTATTGACGAGCAAGTTTGTAAAATTCTTACACATTTTAACGCTCACCTTCACCAGAGGGGGCGCACCAGGGAGAAAGGGGGATAAAAGTGCACAAAGCCTACAAAGTACCCCAAGAGTGTCACTTCTTTCCAGTGATAAGTGCCCCTTCTTTAAAAATGATTAAACAAATTATAGGTGTCTTTTTCCCGAGTTAAAAAGAGTGCTCATTTTCCCTTGTGATAAGTGCCTTTTTTTCTTCTCATTAATTTCAGTTATCCTCTCTGAAAAGTGCCCTTTTCTCGTTCTGATAAGTGCCCCCCCCCCCCCATCAATTAAAAATTCCATATGTGCCCCTTTTCCTTTCTCATAGTGCACTCTTCCTCTTGTAAAAAGTGAAAAATTAACTCTGAGAATTGCCTCTTTTCTAATATGATAAGTGCCCCTTTTCTTTTCTCATAACTGTCATTTCACTTATATTTCCTCTTGTCGATTATGAAATGCGCCATTTCAAAATCCTCAAAATGTACATGTCTCGCTTTAAAGAACTGATTTAAGCAGCTTCTGATTTGTAGCACCGATTATATGCTTACATTATCGCTACTACCATAACGTTAGGCAGCGGAGCACAATGTCCCCAATATTGCAAACACGAAGAGTGCTCTTTTTAAAAGCATATTCAAACTCATGCATTTATGCTATCAAACGACTTTCGGTGACAAAGTTATTTCAATATAACATTGAAAACAGGTCTGCCCCTTTTAATAGTTAGCCGCCTCGGACATGATCTGTCTCAATCACACTTAATTTCAGAAGAACGATAAGCAGAGATAGCCTACGTCATCTTTTGTTTGCATATACATGTACACTTAGACATTATGTAGAAGTCTACCTAACTGAAAATAAATTATAGGAAAATATTTTCATAGTAATCGGTATTGTTATTCATTTCAGTTTACTATTTATGTATGAATGCAGTCATTATGCGACTTAGAATAGTGTTCATGCTATACACTGTCTGCTGATAGCTGGTAGGGTGTCCGTGTGTTCTTGTTTTACTAGCCATCCGGACCCGAAGCTGTGACATCATAAAAATCGTAATGTTATGAACCAGACTATAACACTGAGTTCCCATAGGAAATCCATTTATTCAGATGGTCATATCTCAGCCAATACTTAATATATTCAATTGGTTTTCGACATTCGGACAATTTTTTTTGATGTTCTTTCAGAAAATGAAGAAAGAAATTAATAAATTCAACAACAAAAATGTTTTGATGACGTCACACTTCACTACTCTATATCATGCTCATGCCTATGTTTACATTGTATGTAACACTAATTTGTAACATGTTTCTGTATATTACATGGAAAATAAAATTGAATCTGAGTCTTGAATCTGAATCTGAATTTGAATCTGAATTCTATTCACATACTGACATCCCGTCTGTCGCATACAAATATATCCTAACTTTCTGTTTTCTTCCTAATTAGCGGCTCGTCCCTTGGGCACATCTCAAAATATTCAAGCTGCCAACAATATATTTTGAGATCAGCCAAATTTGTATCTAAAGGTTTTTTCTTTTTTTCTTTTAGTATACATTAAAGGGAAAGTTGAGTTCTTGTTTCAGAACGCAAATGCCTTTATAGTGCATGGTTATTGCTATTGTTCTTATTTATGACATTTCTAGTGCCCTTTTAGGAACTTAAATTGCTATAGAGGGAATTTTAGAACCCAAAATGAGTGAAATTTAGCCAATACGATCATACCAATTCAGCTCTACTTTAAAAGAAAATACTGTTACCGTTAATTAATTAATCAATTAATTAATAACAATACATGGGCCAGCTGGTTGTGCGTGTAATAAAAAACACGAAAGCCACCAAAAAGCCAATCGGCATTGGCTGGAATAAAACGTATAAGGCGCTATTCGTTTTTTCAACTCCTGGGTCAAATTATCTAATATTAGTGGTGGTACACAAATACTAGAAAGGATTATATTTATGGATATTTCAGCCGTCTCTGAACCGATTTTGATCAAACAAAGATGGTTGCGCCGTTTAAATTGTATTATATTGTTGGTGTACGTCGCGAATGGCCTATTGGTCTAATAATGAACCATTTGAAGAGTGCGAGATGATCCCTGTAAAGAAAATCCTTTAAAAACTCCATTGGGGCTGTGCGACCCTACCCCATCACCATGGGTTCACCGTCCCTGGCCCCTGACCCCTGCCCGACTCACATTAGATGGGGGTAAAGGAATGGCAAACACATGCTTGGTTTTTATAGCCCTCGAGCCAGGACAGGATTGCACACGCACTAGGAGCGCGTTCGAGCGCCTTAAGAACGAGATTAGGACGAGTTGTGTCTCTGAATGGTGGGGTCGGATAACAAACTAGTTAGAACAAGTTATGAACTAGTTTTAATGGGTTATGACGTATTTGGAACGAGGTAGAACTAGAACGGGTTTAAGCTGACAACGGACGGGCTTGGACTGCTTGGAAATGGCAAATTTTCCCGATCTGAAGTTGATATGAACTGACTATGGACAGGGCACAGACGAGATGGACGTATTGAGGACTGTTTATGAAAAAACTAGGATCGTATTATAGACATTATTTACAAATTCTACCCCGACCCCAACCCGTATTGCGATTTTCTAGGACGGTTCTAGAACGTAGTGAGAACTAGTTTGGTGTGATGGGGGCATAAGTTCTATAGACCTAGCATGCATCAAATCCATGAAGACAGTAGTTTCAAGATTCTTTTTCGCTGTTCTCTTCCGGGTTCGACGTAGGCAATATACGAACGCTATAAGAATAATGCTTGAAACGGGAATACTGATTCCGAGCGATAGGAAAAGGTTGCGGTGGTCTGCATTAGGTTGTAGATTTCCAGGTTCATCTGAAGTGAATGGTTCAAGTGTGTTTGAACACAAAGATGCAACCTTTGATAGCCCTTCTACGATGGTGCTTGGCAACGAAGAGTCAGTAGTCTCGATTTCAAAAGTACTCGTAGATTCTGATAGGTAATTAAGAATTGAGAAAGAAAACAAAATGTTCATCGTTTTCTTTAATGTCCCAAATAATAAACACAAAATTTACCATTTATTTTTGTTTAAATCATAAGCATTATTAACACCCCCAAAATAATAATTTTAGACGTATTTTAGTTCTTGTACCTACGGTTTGTCTTCGATTCCTGCACCATTTTTTCCTATTTTTTTTTAGTATTACTATTGGGTATAAAAACAAAAAAGTTCTGCTTGATTATAACATTAGCATAACATGCATTTTGTGTATAACGGGAGGTAGGGAGGGGCATCCGCGGGCAATGTTGATGTTTGTGATCATCTAAAACGCACTCAAAGAAGTTCATTGTCGGAAAGCTTTACAACCAGGGGCGTACACAGGGGGGGGGGTTGGGGGTTTCAATGTATGTAAACCCCCCTAAAAAAACTAAACCCCCCCCCCTTTGTTTTTTTTTTTTTTTTTTTTTTTAATTATTTTATTTTGGCCTCCCCCCCCCAAAAAAAAAAAGTGTCCGCTTACCCCCCCCCCCCCCACCCCCCCCCCCCCCCCTCCCACTGAGCGACTTTTCGGCCGGCGCGATTTTCAAATTTTCGGGAGCAAAATATTTTAAACCCCCCCCCCCCCCTTGAAAAAATCCTGCGTACGCCCCTGTTTACAACTATATAGGTTAAAGTGCGAAGAAAACGTACTTCCTGAATAGCAAATGGCTCCTGCATCCCTTTTATGACTACATGAGTAACGTCCGATCCCTGCATGAGCACAGTCTACTAGGTTGTCTTCTGTTCCATCACAGTTGACCCAATTGAGAAGTATACGACCAGATCCCTGACCAAACCTAGCAGATGTCGGCGCTTCTAAGGCTCCGTCGAACCCCAGCATTTTGCAAACCACCCTGGCGTCTCTCAGGTCCCAGTTCCAATCACATACAGTTCCCCAGGATCCGTCATGCATAACTTCTACTCTTCCTTCAACTTCGTTCGCTCCTCCGATCAGACGAACTTCAAATGGATTAGGATGGGCTACAAGAGAATAAGAATTTAATTATTCTTCTTAGAAATTATATCACAAGTTCCAGCAAACGTTCAATGAAAATGTATGGGTGCTTTAGAAAGATAATTAATATTGGGTGCATTTACACCTTTCCTTAGAACTACCTAATGATTAATTACGTCATTTACAGGATGGGATGTAGACGATGAGTAGGAAATATTATAATATTAAGACATGGATCCTAATCAAATGATTGGTTGAAAGTATACACGTGACCAGGCAT
Source organism: Strongylocentrotus droebachiensis (assembly GCA_035222895.1). Taxonomy (NCBI): domain Eukaryota; kingdom Metazoa; phylum Echinodermata; class Echinoidea; order Camarodonta; family Strongylocentrotidae; genus Strongylocentrotus; species Strongylocentrotus droebachiensis. The sequence continues at coordinate 246,069 of JAVYIG010002171.1, forward strand.
TTATTTTGCCAAACGCGTAATCGCGCGTAATTTGGGTAATGACCGGTCATTATCCAACGATAATGACCGGTCATTATCAAAATCATGTTAGAAAACATCTTTTTATAAAACAAATAAAACATAATCTTATAAAACAAATAATACACATCATTTTGTTCGGGCATTAGTAAAATTACCCACACTGGGTACCTTCAAAACAGTCCCAACGCCCTCGGCTATCGCCTCAGGCGTGTTAGACTGTTCAAAAGGTACCTCGTGTGGGTAATTATTACTAATGCCCTCAACTGATATTGTATACTCATTTTGGCTTGAATTTGAAATGTGAAGAACTAGGGAAACTACAAATGAGCAATTATTCTACTTTGGTTGTAATTGCTTACCCTGCAAATCGTGGATAATACGAGAAAAGAAAATGACAGTTCCGATTTTTCGTGCTTATCCAATAAGCACCCAAAGAAATCTTTGTCGGGCAGCTGTACTATTAGGTTTTTACGGGCTTCAGTTTTACAAATACGTTCTTCAAATAGCTTGACCGACATTAACATCCTACTTTGTTCGAATCACTAAAAATACGTTGGAAAAATCAGTGGACGATATTAATAAACTTTATAAAAATGATGAGGTAGATCCTAATCAAATGATTGGTTGAAAGCGTACACGTGACCAGGTATCTATTTTGCCTAACGCGTAATTTGGGTAATGACCGGTCATTGGCGATCATGTTTGATCAAAATGGCGATCAAAATGGCTGTCGCGGAATTTAAAACGCATTAGTTATCTAAGTTAGATCTAGATCCGTCATAGATGTAGACCTAGAATTAGTAATGTACGGACTATGAGATGAGGTTGATTTATCAAATGACAAGGATCCACGTCATAATTGATAAAACAAATAAAACAGCATTTTGTTCGAGCAATAGTAAAATTACCCACACTCGGTACCTTTGGAACAGTCCAAACACCCTTGGCTATCGCATCGGGCGTGTTTGACTGTTCCAAAGGTACCGAGTGTGGGTAATTCTTACTAATGCCCTCACTGCAGTGCATTATTTGTATATTGTTTCATATTATTTTGTGTCTAAATTATGGTTAAACCCTGAGGGAAACATTCCTACGAAGTGGAAACATACCCCCTGCATAACATACGGCACCTGCATCTTCAGCATGGCCACATTGACTATAGTCTCCAACTCCAAAATGAGCACAGTCTGCTAGGTTTTCTTCTGTACCATCACAGCTAACAAGGATCAGAAGAATACGACCAGAGCCTTTGCCAAAACTAGCAGATCGTGGTGCTTCGAAGGCTCCGTCATACCCGAGCATTCTGCAAACAACTCTCGCGTCTCTCAGATCCCAGTTCCGACCACATACAGTTCCCCAGGATCCAGCGTACAGTACCTCTACCCTGCCTTCAGTATCTTTAGACCCACCCTCAAGGCGAACTTTAAATGGATTTGGATGGGCTACAAGAGATTAAGAACGAACGTAATAAATTCTTCATAGAAATAATATCACAAGTTCCAGCGGACGTTTAATGGAAATGCATGAGCGCAATTACAAAATTAATTGCTATTGATCGCATTGACATGTCTTATCCGAGCAACCTACTGATTAACTTCATTTTCAGGTGGGCTGTAGATGATGAGTTCGAAATTTTCATTTGGGGCTAGAATGTAAAATGTTAAAAACTAGGTAAACATAATACAAATGAGAAAAGTGTTCTGATTTGGTTGTTATCGCTCACCCAGCCTGCAAACCGTCAATAAGACGAGAAAAGAAAATAACTGTTCCAATTTACGTGCTCATCCAATAAGCACTCAAAAAAAATTATTGTCGGAAAGCTGTATTAATATATTTTACGGGCTTTTCACAAATATACTCTTCAAATTGCTTGACCGAAATTAACATCCTAACTTGTTCATTATTAAAGAAACGTAGGATAAATAAATGGCTGATAATAGACTTCTTCGATATTATGTTGTTTCTAAACTATTGTTAAACCATGATCGTAATATTCCTATGAAGTGGAAACATACCCCCTGAATAACATACGGCACCTGCATCTTCAGTATGGCCACAGTATTCACTATATCCATCTCCTTGATGAACACAGTCTGCTAGGTTTTCTTCTGTTCCATCACAGCTAACATCGGTCAGATGAATACGACCAGAGCCCTGGCCAAACCTAGCAGATCTAGGTGCCTCCAAGGCTCCGTCATACCCAAGCATTCTGCAAACCACCCTGGCATATCTCAGATCCCAGTTCCGACCACATACAGTTCCCCAGGATCCATCGTATAGTACCTCTACCCTGCCTTCAGTGTCTTTAGACCCACCGACAAGGCGAACTTGAAATGGATTTGGATAGGCTATACAAGAGAATAAGAGCGTAATAAATTCTTCTTAGAAATGATATCACAAGTTCCAGTGAACAGTCATTGGAAATGCATGAGGATTATAAATTGCTATTGATCGCATTGACATGTCTTTAATATACGAGCTACATAATGATTAATTTCATGTAAGGGTGGGTTATAGATGAAAAGTAGGAAATAATAAGTTTGGGCTTGAACTTAAAATGTGTAGACCTAGTGAAATTATATTGCAAATGAGAAAAATTGTTCTGCCAGGATCCATCGTATAGTACCTCTACCCTGCCTTCAGTGTCTTTAGACCCACCGACAAGGCGAACTTGAAATGGATTTGGATAGGCTATACAAGAGAATAAGAGCGTAATAAATTCTTCTTAGAAATGATATCACAAGTTCCAGTGAACAGTCATTGGAAATGCATGAGGATTATAAATTGCTATTGATCGCATTGACATGTCTTTAATATACGAGCTACATAATGATTAATTTCATGTAAGGGTGGGTTATAGATGAAAAGTAGGAAATAATAAGTTTGGGCTTGAACTTAAAATGTGTAGACCTAGTGAAATTATATTGCAAATGAGAAAAATTGTTCTGCTTTGGTTGTAATTGCTCAGACAAGAAAAGAACATATTATCTATTCCAATTGTTGTGATCATCTAATAAGCTCTCAAAGAAATTAATCGTCGGGAAGCTAATAAATTACCGCTAGGTTAAAATGCGGAGGCAACTTACTTCCTGAATAGCAAATGGCTCCTGCATCCCTTGTATGACTGCACGAAGAATGTGACATCCATGTACTATCACAGTCTGCTATGTTGTCTTCTGTTCCGTCACAGTTGACCCAATCGGGAAGTATAGGACCAGATCCCTGACCGAACCTAGCAGATTTCGGTATCTCCAAGGCTCCATCAAACCCGAGCATTCTGCAAACTACTCTCGCGTCTCTCAGATCCCACTGCTTACCGCAGATAGTTCCCCAGGATCCATCGTTGAGTACTTCTACCCTGCCTTCAGCACTATTTGAGCCATTGACGAGACGTACATCTAGGTAGATAAATGTCGGAAACTTTGACAACCGATTGTTTTCTATTATAATTTCTAGATATACATTCTTTTGCAGCCAAAATAGGTCCCTTTCTTAGAGATAGCGTATGAATCTACAATATTCAAAAACAACTTTATAGGCAAACTAGAAATGCAATCGTGTCACAACGATGTGCGTGCAATGACGCCGTGTTTCTACGTGTCGAACGAAAGAGCTTCTCTCGGACTATCCAGAGCAATGTGTACGAAGTCTTTAGCTTCTGTAATATTGGAGACAGGTAGGGCGAAAGAAAGGCCTCAATAGTGACCTTGATTGGATGGTAGTGACTATGCCTACGATGTTTGAAAGAAATTGGGATAGGGGAAAGAACCTAGAAAGGGCTCGCAAGCACTGCGTGCAAAAACAAATGGGATTAGTTGCATGTTCGTCAAATCAATCAAGCTCGTTCTAGGGGTCAAAAGCGTAAACCCGATTTGCCCCATAGACAATGCGTGTAATGCATGGGCGGAAAACGTACAGGATCTGTATTATGACCGGAGTTAAATTGTTTTTTCTCTCTCTCTCTTTATGTCTCTTTATGGGCCGTATATGGTATCATTGGAAAGAGAATTTCATGGTTGTTATTGTAAACCACTCTCTTTTTTTCTATGATAATCCTATCGAAACATGTGATGTAAAATAGATTTAAAGGACAAAATGGCGTCTTAAATGGCCCCCTTGACTACTTTCAAAAATCCGGCCAAGAGGTGCCCTGCGTATTGCATCTCGGAATGTCATTGCAAATTTTCAACGAAAAAAAAGGATGTTTAGGGGGCGAAAAGTAGTCTGAAAAAATGACGTCATCGCCGATAAGTGTTATAATCGGGCGGAATTCGTATAGTGACCCTTGTTCAAATGCGATTTACTCACAATTTTCTGTGTAAACATATACCATACTTGGTATCATTCGAAAGGGCACTTCATTGCGGTCAGTTTGACACCATTGTCATCTGCACGCAATGTACTGCACGCATTAAAGGCGCATTACGTAATGCATAGCAAATTCATCATTTTTGGCGATAACTTTGCGCTGACGTTATTAAATTTTACCAAACTTGGCAGACAGTTGTCACGTCTATGCACTATGAACATGACTGACAAAGAAAGCGGACAAAATATACAGTTCCTCAAGTAGACAAAGGAACATCCCTTCACTACTATTATGTAAAAAGGTGAATATGCATGTGACACCTGTTCTACACATTTTTACATAATAGCAGTGAAGGGATGTTCCTTTGTCTACCTGAGGAACTGTATATTTTGTCCGCTTTCTTTGTCAGTCATGTTCATAGTGTCTCTCAGTGATGGATACATGTGTCTGCCAAATTTCATTGACGTACGTATTAAGATCGCCAAGTTGAAGTTATTTCTCAATTTTCTTGAAAACTCCATATTTAGAGGGCATTTTTCGCAAAGTCGGTCAGTGTTAGGGTATATAATTTTGTATATGGCTGGAAAGGGCATATCTTCAAGTATCTAAATCCAAAAAAGGGTACGGGTCTGCCAAGCCATAATGAAGATACGGCCACAGAAAGAAATCCCATTCCCAGAACTTTAGAGGACGCTATTTATGTTTTGCATGGCCATTGGAGCGTGAAATTTGGCATGGCTATGTGCAATTATTAGATAAAGATTCTGTGAGATTTAAATACCAAACGGAATTTATATGAGAAAGTTATGGCAGTTTTAGATTATTTAGGGGTCCATTTTACAAGAATTTGAGAAATTTTTGACGGAGACGGTTTTTTATGTGAATTTTGAGTACGAAGATTGCATTTTGAAGGTCAAGTGATACGTCGCAGATAAAAGAACATCTCTTAGACTATCTACAGGAATTTGTTAGAAGTTTGTAGGATCTAGGATAGTGGAGATAGGAAGGAAAAAAGAAAAGCCTTAAAATGGACCAGAAACGGACAAAATGGCGCCTGGACGGTTATGCATGAGTGATTTCGAGAATAGAAGAATGTAGTGACCTTGATGAGATGTTAGAGACTATGCCTATGAAATTTGAAAAGAAACGGACATGAGGAAAGGGCATAATTAGTGATGACAAGCAGTACGTGCAAAACGAATGGGATTTTCGGACGATAAGAAGAAGTAAGAATATTAATAACGTGAACGAAAACAAGGCAATGACGAAGGTCGTCATTGCAATTAGACATGTTAGCGATATTTCCCCAACAAGGAAAGTAACTAAATGCATACATCAGAAAGTGCTCTAGTTTGTGGTTCTTGTGACCACCGAGCGGCAACTACCTGATTTTTTGCACAATAATGGAAAACAAATATGAATAGTAACCACAAAAACTCGTCAAGCGTTAAAGTTGCACATCATTTAGTAATCATACTTTAGATTAATCATATTTTGTTTGTCGCCCTCTTGAGTTCAAGTAGAGAAAATAAGCCAAATGCGTGTGGATTTCTACTGTTCTTTTTTTTCGGGTGAATATTGTGATGTGAAGGGTGTTAAACTTTGTTATTCATATGATTAAGGAATAAAGTGTGCACTTAGCTTAATGTTACATCCTATTCGAGGGATTTTTTTTTTTTTTTTGGGGGGGGGGGAGGGTGGGAGGGGGAGGGGTTTTATACTGCAAGTGTTTTTCTTATTTTAACTTCACTCTCATATCCCTAGTTATACCAATAATGATAATGATTATGATTATGCTGATACCGATCTAATAATAAAACATAATAATAATAACATAAATAATAACTATAATAAGCATGATTAACAATGATAGTAGTACATGAACTACTATCTTGATAATACTAACAATAAAGATGATATCGATAATGAACATGAAAGTGATATTCATAATAAACTGATATATATCTTGATTTTGTTTTAATAATTAGGGAAGTAATTTTGATTAATTTTAGAATAGATACTTTATTTAACTATCATCATTGCTTTGTGTTGATACATATATATGTGCTCATCACAACTGTTTCTTTCCTTGACTCTCTTTTCCTGACTATCCGTCATCCATATTTTTCTCTTTTTTTCTCCGATGCACTCACTCTGTCTTTTGCTCTCTCTCTCTCTCTCTCTCTCTCTCTCCCTCTTTGTTTCTTTAATCTCCATCTCTCTCTGTCTCAACCTTCCTTTCTCGCTTAAAACCCCCTACAACATGATCGCAGATAAATTTGTTTTCTATTATAATTTCTAGAAGATACACAGTCTATCGCAGCCAGAATAGGTCCCTTGCTTAAAGAGAGCGTATGAATCTACAATATTCTAAAACAACTTTATAGGCAAAGACATGTAAGCGATATTTCCCCAAAAAGGAAAATAACTAAATAGAATAAATCTTGAATTAAGATAGATGACTCAAGTTTTTGGAAACGAAGCGTTGTTATAGATAGTGAAGTATTTATGAAACTGGCAAAGATCTAGTGAGGGCTATTTCTAGGCTTTTGTTTCATCTTCACACATTTCAGTGTTAAAACAAAGGTCGAAATCACATAACTAGCAATAGCACAGGCTACAATTGAAAGCGAAAGGTACCAGGTACCCATTAAAAACCAGGGTCGAGAAAATCTCTCCAAAGATGTGTTGTTTATGAGGTAACTTACTTTTTTCGGATGAAGGGAGACGAAACACATAATCTCAATAAGGCCAAATAAAAGAAATCATTTGGTTGTCCTCGATTGCTTATCTGGAGTAGGGGCGGGCGGGTGGATTCTTTTTTGTTTTACTTCATTTTTTTTTTGGGGGGGGGTCTTTTCTTGATTTTTTTTTTTCCCCAAATTTTTTTTTTGATTTTTTAATAAAAAAAAAATAAAAAAATCATTGGGATGTCAAGCATTTAGACAAACGAAGTCAATAAAACACTTTAATATGGTAAAATACTATTGTAATGTACAAAGATTATCAAGACCAACACAGAAAGTATTTTTAGCTTTGAAATACAGCACCTCTATGATCCCCACTGTACTACTTATAGCTTCTTGCACCCTCTCTATAGCAAACAGTGCCTTATCGGTGAACATTGGTCTCCCATGATCCTCTTTATCTTATGTTAACTGAGAGCTGATTTGATGAGATAACCACCCGTCCAGTGACCTTGCAGGGTGGCCTAATCCCTCCTGTAAACTAGTACAGATGGGCTTTAAAATGAGTTAGAGAATGCTCAGAACCTGATTTGAATGAACGGCATTTTGACATAGAAAAATAAAAATGGCAAGTTTAATAAATACAGAAATGCGTACTGAAAAGACCAAACTGGCAACGGGACGGATTTTGTTCCTTGAAAAATGCATAAAATGGTATGTTTGGCGTTTATTGCTCCCCCAAAACAAATTAGATTTTTAAAAATATATTTGTTTAAATATGAGCGGCCCAAAAATGAGGAGCGGGCGGTCGAAGACAACCACATTTTGTTGGGGGTCTTAAGTAATAAGGCTTTAATAGAACCGAGTAGAGAAGTCAAGACAATAATATTTAAAAATGTTAAGCTCTTCTAAGGTCAAGTCTCTACAGTATTTTCGACCTTTGCGTTCCCGGGCAAGTTTTTTTGAACTACCTGACCAAAATCTGTAGATCCACTCGATCGCAAGTAAACTAGTTGCTCTTTCTCCTTCATCTGTCCTTGCTAAGGCCAAATAACAAAAATAACGTGTTTCTCGTCTGGGCTTTTAAAAAAAGGAGGAGGCAGGGCACTTACTATTTTGCAATTTTTTGCAATTATTTTCCAAGATGGCCATTAATTATAACTGGCATTTTTTCACAGATATTGTGCTATGTGAGTATACTGATGCAATGTATGATGAAACAAATGGTTTGTATCATTCAGAAGCTATTTAAAGAAAATGTATATCACAGGCTTTAAAAAAAAAGTAAATAGTTTAAAACAAAAAAAAGGGGGAGACGACGGCCGAAACAGGCGGGCGGAGACGAGAAAACTTCATTTTTGTCATTTGGCCTAACAACTACCTTATTTATTTTGTTCAATTCTAGCAAAGGTAATAGGTTTATGAAATCGTATTAACATTGATGGAGGAATTCACTGTAATGCAAATTATGATCAAAATATTAATTGAAAAAAAATGTGTCCATCATCTCCATTGCCACTCAAAGCATCGGCTCTGATAGTTGACTTATTTATGTTACTTGGTAACTTAGCTCCAACTTATCTGAAAGAAGCGTATCTGGTCCGCTTATGTGTACCCAGGGGCGTACGCAGGGGGGGGGGGGGGGGGGGTTGGGGTTCAACCCCCCCCCCCCCTTTGGTATTTTTATGTGTGTAAACCCCCCTAAAAAACAAAAAACAAAAAAACTTTGGATTTTTTTTATTTATTTTTTTATTAAAAAAAAAAAAAAAAAAAAATGCCCACGGCTAACCTAAAAAAGGTGACCAACCCCCCCCCCCCCCCCAACGAAGAAAAATGTCAAATTTTCAAATTTCGAGACCAAAAAAAAAAAAAAAAATTGTCCGCTTATGTCCGCTAAATATCCATAGAATTTGTATATTATCTTGATATACGAATACTCAAACAATACTTACCCGTGATTCTCTTTCCAATCACCGTGTATACGCACAAGACCGCTATAACTATAATTAATAGATGCACACACTTTAAAGTAATCACCACCATCCTGTTCAGAGATAAGATACAACTTGATTGAAGTGAGATTCTTAACGCAGTCTCCTGTATCGAAACAAATAAGAGGTTATAGGACGCATGCGCAAATGGCCAAAAACCAGTTCTGTTGATATGGCTTTGTGTGAATCCGGAAGGGGCATTAATTGCTTCAGTCGCCTACGTATCATCAAAGTATGGTTTCAGTTTCGTTTATTGGGGGAGGGGGGCTAGCCAAGATTCAGTTTTAATTGTCAGATTGTGGTCACATAATTGTTATAGGGAAAAGAATGACATGATTCACTTTCTATCAATCTTTAAATATTGACCTTGCATTTAACATGCGATGTCTCTTCTAATCAACGTCTATTACATAAGTTAGAAGAGAAACCAGTGAAGTAGTGAGAAACTAACTACTAGCCTCTTACATGACAATAACTAACATTATCAAAGAACACCACAAACAGATTCAAGTATATTAAAGATTTATTAATTAATAGACTTGTTCAAGTGACCTCTAATAAAAAAAATATTGTGTTGTCATTGACACACTTAACATATACAGGTACATGTATACTGTACAAACATCTAAAGAAAATGTGTTAAACAAGTGCACACACAAAAGGCTATTTTAAAATGAAAGGGATAATATGAACAAAGGAAACAGATTATACAAATTCTACACAATCTAAAAAATCTAACCATAATTTGATCATAATATCATTTATCGATATGTGATTAACATTATCATGCACACTAATCGATCAATAATGAATCGTTTGTTTTGAATTGAAATGACAAGAAGAGATTTGCTGGCAATATACAACGAGGATAATAACAGCTTTGATATGCCATATTTTTAGAATGCAGATACAACATGCATGTGTCTATAAAGGGTAACGAGAAACATCATTAAGCCTAATTTAATTATGAGGTCGCGTGTTGTATATTTTTTAATGACGTTTTGACGTTTAATACTCTCTATATAAAAAGTTTCATTCCATAAGGAGCTAAATCCACTTTGGGTACTTCTGAGTAAATCGCCCTTTTTTCTTCTTCTCCACTTTCCCTTTAGCCATGTACCTTCATGTTGTTATTATGTTAAAGGTGTCACCCTGGACCAATAATATATAAAAAGAAAAAATCTACCATTTTTTAAAAATATTTACTAAATGTTAAGATTTTTTATTTTCGTGGATCTAGCTCCTTTTGGAATAAAACATGTTATTCCAAAAAATAATTTAATTGTATACAGTTTTCAAACAAAATAAAATAAACGTTATCTTCTCATATCCTCTCTCATCCCCCCCCCCCCTCCATTCCTCCTCGCTCTCTCTCCGTTCCTCTCACTTCCTCCCTCTCGCTCTCTGTCCATTCCTCTCAATTCCCCTTTCTCTCTCTCTCTCTCTCTCTCTCTCTCTCGTCCAATTTCTTTCTCCCCCTCTACCCCACTTCCTTCACTCTCTCTCTCACATTCTCACGTTCTCACTTTCTCCCTCCCTCTCTCTCTCTCGCTCTCTTTTTCTCCCTCCTAGTCCTACAATACCACTTTACCCATTGGTTCAAATACGAGGGAAATTCAGTTATTGTTCTTTATGTTTGCAGATAGTGAGCTATATGTTTTTCTTGTTCTAAATCTTACTTTTACTCAATATGCAGAGGAATACAATGAATTATTAAAAGTTTTACACATCAAATTATCGTAAAAATAGCAAAATGCATCTTTATTTTTCTTATGCTTGATCAAATCCCACAACAACAAAAAGAAAGTATCGTTCAAAAGGAATACAAAAATATTGCACTTGAAATATAACTGTACAAAATATTGACTGTCATATTGTATGTATTACAAAAACAAAGTGACAATTCTTTTCCTATCCATATACACTGCATGTACACTGTCATAATGTAAAATGTTTATCATTCCACATGACCAGAGAGTGGTCTTAAAACAATTACTGTACATGTAGTTGGAAGACAATGAAGTTTTCAATATTTGCGTACATCTTTACTATTCAACAATAAATATATTACAGTAAGTGCAACTGACCTATTCCATTTCTTGCATTAACTTTTATAAAAATTCACTATTTAGCGTAATAATTTGTGTTGTCTTAGTTTATTTTATTTTAGTTAAGAAAGTGATATGTTTGTGGTTGTAATATGTACAGCGCCATGAGCGTCAAAGCCTGGCGGATACCGGCGCTATATAAATATTCATATTATTATTATTATTATCAAAAATAAATATCATCACTTTTGTTTAAGTTTACTAGAATCTGGAAATAGATAGGTGTACTGATAAAAAAGAAGTATGTAAAGAAAGCCTAAATTAATCTTGATTTTGATGATATCGGTCCAAGTAAACCAATCTATTTTGTATAAACTCTGCTTTTAATTTCAGAAACAAGCCTAATACATTTCATTTCAAGACTTACTGGCCTTATTTCAGAACAAGCTGGTCAAAACGGAAGACTTGATGATGTGAACATGAAACGGTGACTCAGCCTCTGGATATTCAGAACGATAAAGTGTGACTGATCTAAATATCCTAGAAATATGGACAAGCCTCTGATATATTCAAAATGTACAATGTAAAGACGTGCATGGTGGTTCCCTCTTTTACAGAAGAATATTGACAGAATACTAATGAAAATTGATTTATGAAACATTTACTTTCCTAAAAGATTTTGTTCATGTGTACATAAAGTCTTATTATCCAAGTCCTAAATGGATTATATTTCAATTTAACAATTTCTGCCTCAAGTCTGTCTGCTTTCTAAGTTCTACTGAAAGATGGAAGGGTGGCAATTGCCCTTTAAATGGGATTAAATTAAAAGACTTTGGTTACTTATCCCTGGCATCAAAAGATGCTCTTCTAAGGCGTAAGAATGGCATGAACATACAGTTAAACCTGTCTAAAGCGACCGCCCTAGGGAAACACATAAAGTGGTCTTTGTAAACAGGTTCCTTCAGTACACGTTTCAATGAGAAATAATTTTCAAGGGAAACAAAAAATGTGGTCTTTGTAGACAGGTAGTCTTTAGAGACAGGTGGTCACTTTGACTGAACATATATTCTTCAGAGGATCATTGAGTACCCATGATTGCTGGGTGATTGCCAACTCGTCCTTCATACATGGAGATGAGGGTGTCCCACTGGCCAGGTTTGCCCTCTCTCCTGACCGGGGGCAGCACAGGGTGGGTAGCACATTTGGGTAGAGGGTAGAAGGCCTGAGCATGCCTGGCTTTCTCCTTCTGCCTCGAGACATTCGCCCTTGCATCCATGACCCTGTCGTTTTGTTCCTGCGCCATTCTTGTATCGTGGGCCGCTTTCTCGACAGCAACCTGGGCCTGACGCATCAACTGACGATGCTCCAGGTACCTATGGACCAGTTCTCGTTGATTCATTTCATGCTTGTGCTCGGCCTGGGCAAAGTCTTCTTTCTCTTGCAGGAGCTTTTCGCCTCTCGCTTGCCGGTCATGGCGTAGCAATGCATTGGATATAGACGTGTGCTGGCTACCGAATTCATGACTGAACGTATTCTCCTTGCGCACCCTACCCTTGATCTCGGAATCCTTGCTTCGGAGCTCCCGCCTCTTTTCAAGTTCGTCAATCTCTCTATTAGCTTGCCTTTCATAAGCATGTGAAATGTTGGTGATCTCCTTATCGCGTTTTTGCATGGCTTTCAAGCGTTTTTCTTCCAGGAAGTCCTTTGCTCTCAGTTTGCCTTCTGCTTTCTGTTCTCGGATCATAGCTACCTTGTCGCTCTTGGCTGACTGCTTGTCCGATGTCTCTCTGTCTCGATATGCCTGCATGACTGCTTTCAAACTAGACATTCCCATTGTTCCTTGCGCTCTAGCAAAGAGCTTTTGATCAGCGTTCATCGGTTTTGTGTGGACAGGCTTACGGGGTGGTTCTGTTGTTCTCATTTTATGCGTAAAGGCTGCTGCTAGTCCCATCCTTACATCTTGACCTGCCTCTCGTTTCGATATAAGAATGTCTTGCACCGGGTCCAGCCTGTGCACAGCTGGTCTCAATCCAGCCAGTCTAAACTTGACCACAGCCGGTTCTTCATCATCAGAATATTCATCTGAAGAGTGCTCCCTCAATAACTCACTGTCTGACAATGCACGTAGCATCTCATGGACTGTCCTGGACTTCTTCCGCTTTGTCTGCTTCACTTTCGGTTTGCTTGTTTTTTTGTATTCCTGACCCATGGTACGACTCAGACCTGGTCTTGTTTCGCTAGGTCCAAATCCAAACGAAAGATCTTCATCAGAAGCCAGATGAAGGTCACCATGAAGCTGTCTCATTTTTGCCACAAAATTAGCTCTTCTCCTACCAGTAGCTTCTGCAGTTGAAGGTGTGGTGATGGAATCCTAAAAGTGAAACAAACATGTACAAAATAAATCTTGTGTAACATGCAAACAAATTATGTGATAAAATCATGATTTTCAACAGTTCTGCGTTCCAGACGCGTCTTTTCGTACCACTTCATTCGCTAAGAAACCTAAGGGGCACTGCGCCGAGTGAGTACATGTAGGTCACCATGGCATAAATCCTTGCAAACTTTGGTTACTAAAGACCTAATAGTACATAATTATGCCTTGAAATGACCCTTAAAGCCGCACTGCACTACTTATACAGTAGCTACTTGCACCCTCCTCATGATCCTCTTTTTATTATGTATTTTGAGAGCTGATTTGATGAGATAACCACCTGTCAGTGACCTTGCAGGGAGGTTTAATCCCCCTGGCCAAACTAGAACAGAGGGGCTTTAAAATCAGAGGTTAGTAGATGATTACAATCAGTACACACCTTTTCTTCCAAAAGTTTGCCATACTGCAATTCTGCAAGTCTCTGTCTCCTCTCCATGATGGACTGGGTGGTAGGGGACTTTGATCCAGGCCTCCTGTTCTTCAGATAGGTATCGTAGTCCATCCTAGAGATGGACGTCTCGGTGGCGGTACTGCTCATGGCAGGGCCAGGAGAGATGGCCTTGGGGTGGGGCATTCGAGCAGAAGGCAGCTTGCTGGGAACCAAAGCCAGTGCAGCAGTTGAGGGCGGGGCAGCTCTTCCTTTCTTCTCGTGGGTAGCGGGTTTCCATTCTAGTCCTTTGTGAGCTCTCCAGTAGCGTTGAATGGTGACAATAGCCCTGTTAATAGACGGAGTGAAGGAGAATTGATTCAGCAATCAATATACATGTACATACATATTAGGGTAATACAAAGTTTTGGGAAATTTGGAAATTGGGTGGAAAGTGAATCTTTACAATTTTGATATATTTGGATGCCCCTTTAAGCACAAGAAAATTTAGCCCCTAAAACACTTCTCCTTTTGAGAAAAATTGAATATAAAAATGTACAGGTGCTCCCGGTAAATTTTGATAAATTTCAAATAGCGCCTACGGTCGTACAATGGTAGCTGTGACCATGAAAATCTCAGAATATGTACCGTAGTTGTGATATATAATTTCCAAACGGGAATAGCTAATTGGTTGATTTCAGTCAAGAAACATCGTTTTATAGCTTAATTAATATCTTGACCTTGAGAAGGAGCTATATAACATAAAGAGTTTATTATTTACAATTTCATAACTTTAGAATCGATTTCAACCGCAACAACGATCCCCGAATATTATAGGATGGCATATGCTTCCAATATGTTCATTTGAACCAAATTCATGACCCCATCCCAAAACTTTGTATTACCTTTAAAGAGTTTAATTCCAAAAGGAGCTAAATCCATTTTTGATGAAAATTTAGTTATTGATATCAGAACATTAGTTGTTTATTTAGTACCCATCTTTCAACAAAAGTATTTTCCTAAATTTTGGGAGCAATTATGAAAAAATGCACCTTCTAATATCACTTTTCCATAGATGCCTGTACAAAACCTGGTTAAACAAATTATTTTTTCTCTCAAGTAACGAAAATGGATTCAGCTCCTTTTGAAATTAAACTCTTCATATAAACAGAATACAACAGATTTTCTCTGCTTCATAGAATCAACATTACTTTTTGGACCCTATTTCCTCACATAGCAAGAATGCCAGGATTGAAATAAGTGCATAATCATGAGACCTACAAATACAATTTATGTATACAATAATGAATTAGTCCAAAGATTATACAAGTTCTAATATCACCTATTTAGCAATGATATTTCTGCTGAATCATCAGTGACTTTGAAATTGGTTCCCATTTATATATTTAAATTCAATTTTATTGATTTATCATCTAATAATGTAAAAACACAATATAAAAGGCTAAATACTAGATGAAAGGACACCTCCAAAAAAAGCACAGAGATGTAAAACAAAAGGCACCTGAACATATCATATGAAATGGTCACAAAGGGTATACAAATCAAATAGAGTTGTATAAACATTAAATGCCCTATAAAGTAAAATTTGCATATAGTGTGCTTGTAAACGTCATGGGATTCCTGACTGACCTAAGGGTTTCTAATTATGATTGCAGCATGAGCTAAATCAAGGATTTTGTTTAGAATCTGAGACAGAGTTACCCGATCCCTTTAAGCGAGCCCTGCAGCCTGGCAAACAGCTTCGCATACATCACTTCATACTCTTTCAACATTCCTAAATTCAAAGTTTGAATGTTTGTTTGTGGACCACCCTGATATCTTCATGGTCCCGGCAGACTTACCAGACTTTGGTCCTTGCCATGATATTGAATGCCTTGCGTGTAAGCCAGCCTCTCATGTAACGTTGGATGATAAGGACTGGTGAGTGTTTGGCTTGGATGTGCGACACCGTCTGTAGTACAGCTCTCACATGGGCCAGCTCATCATCCAAACGTGCAACCTGTGGAAGATCAGAATTAAATCATCATAATCATTATCATTATTATTATGTATTTACTTAGAAATCACTCAATAACAAGTACCAAGTTAATAGCGTAGAGCACAATTTAAATCTAAGCAATAATTATATATAACAGGAATTAAGATTGCATTTAAGTGTGCGCTCTTGAAGTTTACACTATTATTATTATTTCCATAGGATGCCGGTGCAGAAAAAACAATAATGGATTCCTATGACTAATAGAATAATAGACAATAGATAATAGAATATCTCTATATCTTCCTGTGAATCAAACTCAGCATATAAAGAAAGAGTGGATATTACTCTCAGCTTGACAAAATAATGTAAAACTTGGGTAGAAGCTAAGAGGTATAATTACTTGTGTTTCAGGGAGGACCATGTTGATGTAGAATGATGAGTTTAGC
The DNA here is from genome assembly GCA_035222895.1 of Strongylocentrotus droebachiensis. Taxonomy (NCBI): domain Eukaryota; kingdom Metazoa; phylum Echinodermata; class Echinoidea; order Camarodonta; family Strongylocentrotidae; genus Strongylocentrotus; species Strongylocentrotus droebachiensis. The sequence continues at coordinate 262,368 of JAVYIG010002171.1, forward strand.
ATGCTGAAATGATCTCCAAAGAACGCATCTTCTATGATCTCTTCATCTGAAACCACATGGTTGTCTAGAGCTTTCAACGACCAAACGCTGCAGGGAGGAAAAAAAAAGGAAATAATTTATTGTCATGTGTATCTATTGTATAAACGGTGTCAACAAACTTCTTACCAAGTAATCTTATAAATCACAAGATATTCAACTTTTTTTCTATACTTGTGACAGACTTGCAGTTGTTGACATACAACCTTATCGTTACATCAACATGACTCTATATTTTGTTCATGGCAACTAAGTGTAGTATAAATTTGTTGATGAGATTTTTAAAGGACACTTAGCTTTTTAAAAGTCCATATTTTTAAATCTTAACGTTTTTAAACTATAGAGTAGATAATAAGATTAATTGTTGCCAATGTGAGAAGGAAAAACTTATTAATTTAGAAGACTGAAATGCTTTGGATTAAAGATGACCTGGGATGCATGGAGTCCATAGAAAATATACCAAAATCAAATTGTATCTAACGGGTTCACCTTTACAATGATGAATTATCACCTATGCAAAGGGTTTAACCCAGAGACTATCGGCTTTCCCTGTGTAATGGGGTTAAATAAAACCTTATCTTACCTATTGACGACATGATGTCTGTACGTCATCTTCAAGCTAATGGGAGTATCGTATAAGGTCAGGATTTGAAGGTTAGGTGTCGCCCCCACGGCTTGCAAGTAGTCCAACCGACTGATGCTGTTGTCATGGAGATAAACAGCTCGGAGCTCCTTCATACCGGCCCAAAACTTCTCATCAGGTAGTTGGTTAATCTGTACATAATGAAAATAAGAGGAGGAAACATGTTCATAATTATTTTGTTCATGTCCATAGAATTACAAAGATAAAATATACGTTTAGCATGGTGAAAAAGATATACAGTATGATAAATTCAACTAAATATGACACTGATTGAAGTCAAGCTAAAACAACATCAGAGGAAAAACTCTTTCCCATTGCATCACTTCTATTTGTGTTAAGGATGGTCAAATTTATTACTAATACAGGTTCTGAATTTACTAGGCCCTTTCCTCTAGCTTAGAAATATGTAACTTTCAAAATAATAATATGTTTTACTATGAGAAGCATTATTTTTGACATTTCAAAAATTTGCCTCTCCTTTCACGGATCTTTAAGAGTGTCTGCGAGTTGTGACAAGTTATTTACGGATACCAGTGAGTTATTAACGAATGCTTACGATTGACAACGAGTTGGCGATCAGTAAGGACTCATAAGAAAAATCTGTATATGAAGGGGGTATAAACGGGATACCAACCTGATTGCCATGGAGGTCAAGTTTGACTAATCGTTTGCAAGCAGAAAGGCCCTCGAAGCTCCGGATGTAATTCCCTGACAGGTTACAAACCCTGAGGTTAATGCAAGACCTCACGGCGCCAACATCCCTGAGATGAACACCACATAGACGCACCAGCAAGACATCTTCTAGCCTTCTTACATCTTGTTCTTGCTCTTGGCATGCCTGTTTGACAAAAGTAGTAATAACATACAGAGACTTTTACATAGAGCAAACATTTAATACCTCATTTTTTTAAATTAATATTCCTGAAACAAGATTATGATGGTGTTCATGAAATCCATGAAAGTCTTTGCACAAATATTAATGCAAAACATTCATAATACTACTACAGTCAAACTTGTCTAAGCGGCCACCTCTTTATAAAACCACCTGTCTACAGTGATCACCTACATGTACATGTATACTGTCCCTCTAGTGTAGAACCTGTCTTGAAAGGCCATGGCCTCTTTGCAGTGGCCAATTTCCCTGCTTCCCTTGGATGGGCTTAATAGACTTTGAAAATGCATGATGAAACAGTCGCATTTACGGTAATGAAAAAACTTCCCCTTTAAAGGTAACAAAAATGCTATACCACATAATATTGAAGCCCTTATAAAAATTGCGCTTCAAAAAGATCATGAAGTGCCTCAAAAAAGTAAAAATCTTTGAGTAAACAATTTTTCCATACCGGTACTCATTTTCCCCAATAGACTGTAGTGTTATGAAAACCATGAGGAAAACGCAAAATTTGAATTTGATTTCCAATAATAAATATATGGATAATCAGACAGGCTTGTAAAGGTCATGGGATTCGTGACTGACCTAAAGATTTTTAATTATGATTGCAGCATGAGCTAAATTCAGGATTTTGTTTCAGAATCTGAGGCAATATGTTACAGAGTCACTAAGTCTTGCTTGCATACCTTGATGATTGAGCCCTCTGTGGGTGATTGTAAGTAACCTCTCTCCTGGGCCTGACGGAGGAACTGCTTGTTACGCTCCTTCTCCATGATATTCCGCAACAAGCGAGGGCGCTGTTGCTCGTGGAGCCATGAGAGGAGCTGGGGTTGGCGTTGCTGTGGGTTGATCTGAGTGGTAGCGGGCAGCATGGTTAGGTTCATTGCTTTGATTGAATCACACCATGAAATTTATGTGCTTCTCTCTACTTCCATTACTGGGTCCTGAAATATAAAAAAGAAATAAAATATTAAACGTGAAAATGTGCAATGAGATTGCATTTCTGAAGATTCAATCATTACTGGTACATTGTAGGTGATATCTACATGTACAGTACATGTAGCAAATTAATACCATCCCTACTAGACAAACATACTGCAGATGCGCGGTCTTTCAATCAACGTCTATCCTCCACGCGCCATTCTCTTCACAAAATTTGTGAAGAGCATGAACGCTTTGCTGGGATTTTCCTTGAAAAAGGAAGATACCGGTATAGAATCTATAGTTCACTGGCTTCTACTTCTTCTTCTGTTAAAACTTCAAAGGGCTATGCAGCCAAACACAATGATCTGCATACGTACTGTAGATTATCAGTTGTGTACGCAGGCACAATTAACACCAGGTTTAATTATACCCTATATACTCTTTGCGAGAAGTGCTGCGTATTCATGTGCATAGGGTGTATGTGTAACTGTCCCACATAACTCTTATTAAGGCCAGGGGCCTCCCTGCTCCAGTTTACATTCTGTCAGAGAGCAAGGAACAGAGTGTTTTCCAGAGAGGAGAGGAGGAGTCGCTTACATATTTAATGCAACAATTTGATCATATTTGCATTTTGGTCTGCTCAGTGCCTGACTTGAACCAATATGCGCATTACGAAAAGTCATGAGAGTCAGACTGACGATCTCATTGTGCCACAATAATAACAATATTAGAATGGGGCAGCCATGTCCATGCCATGGCTAGACCAAAAGCTTCAGTCTCTCTAATCATCGGTTGTTGCACTGAGACTACGTCTGGCTCCACTAGACCTCCGATTATAGAGACTGAAGTTTGTCCTATCGGGACTGTACGGAACCAATGGTTCGGTTCGGCAGGACCGCGATGAATGAGATATGCTACGAGATTTTCACTCTTTACATCCTCATACATGCTGCAATATTACAATAATTAGAGTCTAATTAAAAATAACATATGTATAGCTTATTTGACTTACGATAGCTTGCTCATTTAGATCCTAAATTAATGATTAATCCAAGAAAGTCTCGTCAACATTATCCGTCTTGGTTTTAGTTGATGAATATTCATTTTTTCTTTTCGAACGTCCAATAGCTACCGTGCTCTGAGTGCTCTGAACGAGTGCTCTGATTGGCCATTGGCTATGTTTTGGTAGGTGGACCCGGAAATATATCGGCCGCCGGGTCATATTTTGAATGCATGAACGTACTGCTTCGCGGTTCTGAGATATAAATTGGATAATTCATTTAAGTAAGTCCGTAAATTATGTATTTAATATTAAGTTATCAAATTTTGATAACTG
>JAVYIG010002172.1:0-70000 GCA_035222895.1 Strongylocentrotus droebachiensis
CAACAAGATGAACCCTTCTAGAAAATACAGCACCACAATACGAACATTTATGACGTTTCTTAGACTTTTCTACAGTGTGTACTTTGTAATGTCTCCTTAGGTGAGACTTAGTAATGAACGATTTACTACACTTAGGACATTTAAAGGGTTTTTCCCCAGTGTGTATTCTGTTATGTTCATCTAGATGACCTTTGTTAGCGAATGTTTTACTACACATACTACACTCAAAAGACCTCTCTCCGGTATGTATTCTTACATGCGCGATAAGACGATTCTTGAAGGCAATGACAGATGGCAATACGAACAACTATACCTGCCAGTATTAGTTTTGTCTAGCCTGTGTAACTTGGTGTGTCTGGTAAGATGAGACTTTGTGATGAAGGACTTCTGACATTCTAAACACTGGAAAGGCTTTTCTCCAGTGTGTATTCGGAGATGTTCAACAAAATGAGTTTTCTTTGAAAATGGTCGAGAACAATATGCACAGTAATAAGGATTTCCGTCGACATTTGAAGACGTGCTTGCAATCGCTGTCCCAGGCTTTCCATCGATGTCATCTGGATGTTTTGTGTCATCCCCTGCCTCTATTCCAAGGTATGCGTCGTCTGCACGTTGAAAATGATGATCGTCATTATCCTGAAGAGAATCTGTGAGGAAGAAAGGTGAAATTGATTAATGTCGTTCTTCCATGAATCTTAACAAAAACCAATAATCTCTTATATCATAAAATTTCATTAAAACAAAATACCATCTGTCTACAATCCAACTTTTGGAGAAATTGCTATATGAAATATTAAAGTTTAAACGTATCACACTGTCAATCAAGGTTTCTAGTAGTCATATAGATGTTAAGCCAATGACTACTGAATTCTCATATTGGGTCATTCCATGTCAAATCACCCAATGGTTTTAACCCGACCATTTTTTATTTTGATGAAACTTAGTGTACTTGTTGAGAGTGATCTCACAGCACCAAATCCCAAATTTTAGGTCAATTGGGTGATGGGTATGGGAGATACGGCCCACCAAATTTTGAGATTTTTTTTCAAAAATGGGGGTGGCGGGCCTACCTTTGAACCCTTGTATTTCGGGACCTAATGGGTCAATCTTCACAAAATTTGTATCGTTGGAAAGGGTATTCAATAAGGATTCCAAATCTGCCGCATTTTGAAAATTTGTACATGTTGGGGTACTTTGACCTTTTGACCTAAGATTAGACCTTGAAATTGACCTTGTGGATCACGTGACCTTAACAACATTTTTCATGAAATGTAATCTCTGACATGTTCACTAAATCATATAAAAGTTTCAGAGATATAATATTTTTTGTTTAGGAGCAATAAGGATTGAAAGTATCCATACTTACAGATATTCACAATAAACCCTATTATAATGTATACAATACATGCAATATGCACAGTACAACATACATCTTCCACATGCTTTTTTGTTCTAGTCATATCCATTCTAAATGTCAGCAGTACTTGAACAGAAATAAAATGACAAGTTCATACAGGCCTAAAGGATTAACAGGATGTATGGCTTTAGGCCTCTGAGTCGGTTCTAGGATAATTACCCCCCTGGAATAAACCCCAGGAAATGTCCCCCCCCCCCCTCTCTGAGGACAATTACCCCCCGAGGACTATCACACCCAGAGGACAATTACCCCCCCGAAAATTACCTCCTACGACAATCTGTCCCCCCTCCCCCCGAGGAAAATTATCCCCCGGACAATTACACCCTAGGACAATTACCCCCCCCCCCCTCCCCCTATTCGTTAAAGGAAAAGTTAAAGGAAAAGTTAAAGGAAAAGTTTTTTTGGGGAGGTAATTATCCTCGAGGGGTAATTTTCCAGGGGGGGGGGGGGAGACAGATTGTCCTAGGAGGTAATTTTCTGAGGGGTTATTGTCATCTGGGTGTGATAGTCCTCGGGGGGGGGGGGGGGGTAATTATCCTAGAACCGACTCAGAGGCCTAAAGCCATACATCCTGTTAACCCTTTAGGCCTATATGAACTTGTCATTTTATTTTTATTCGAGTAATGCTGACATTTAGAATGGATATGACTAGAACAAAAAAGCATGTGGAAGATGTATGTTGTACTGTGCATATTGCATGTATTGTATACATTATAATAGGGTTTATTGTGAATATCTGTAAGTATGGATACTTTCAATCCTTATTGCTCTTAAACAAAAAATATCATATCTCTGAAAAAAATTTATGTTTAAGTGAACATGTCAGAGATTACATTTCATGAAAAATGTTGTCAAGGTCACGTGATCCACAAGGTCAATTTCAAGGTCAAATCTTAGGTCAAGAGGTCAAAGTACCCCAACATGTACGAATTTTCAAAATGGCGGCAGATTTGGAATCCTTATTGAATACCCTTTCCAACAATACAAATTTTGTGAAGATTGACCCATTAGGTCCCGAAATACAAGGGTTCAAAGGTAGGCCCGCCACCCCCATTTTTGAAAAAATCTCAAAATTTGGTGGGCCGTATCTCCCATACCCATCACCCAATTGACCATTCAATTTGGGATTTGGTGCTGTGAGATCACACTCAACAAGTACACTAAGTTTCATCAAAATCAAAAATGGTCGGTTAAGATTTTCAGATATTTTGGGTGATTTGACATGGAATGACCCTATTACCCATAGGTGATAGGATTAATACAGGAACCTCCATTCCACCAGGTTCAAGTAGGAATTGGTTAAACATTGCTATTGACTCAGGTAATACTGTGTTTGCTTTATTGTTGGAGAAAAGGCCTGATTAGCTGTTAATTGTAGTGGACTCAGACCTGATTAACCAAAATGAAAGACCTGCAGTACAGTCAGAGTACAGTATGACTATTCATACAACTGTATGACCATAAGGAACTGCCATCATGGAACTTCTTTGATAATAAATAAAATCATGTGATTCATCTTTTGTAGAAAGCATAGAACCATGCAATGCACAGTATGCTTTATGCATTCTCTAGGTACCATCCACAGTGTAAAGCGTGATTTTGTGTTTACATGTTTTACTACTAACTAACCTAAAGTTGAATAGGCCATAAATAAATACCTGACAGACCAGGGAAATCCAGCATTGGATAAAACCAACATACACTCCAAAGACCTTAAACTGGTTGCATGCCCAAGGGAAACGATGGGTCTACAGTATTCAATGCTAACAATCAATCCACAGGACCCCCCCCCCTCCACCTCTTGTTTATAACATTCTGTATATGCCACTGTAGTTGTTTTATTTACCTTCCTCCATAATATCCTCATCTATGAAAGTGATGTCATCTTGCTCTGCATCCAACAGCTCATCACTTTTACCTGTATGAGGGTTGTCATCTCTCATCCAACCATCACCATCATCACCTTCAGAATTCTCATCATAACTGTTCTCAATGGTTCCACTAAGAGTATCCTCCGATAGCGATGTTATGGCTGAATTCCGAACTCCAGCATCATTGGAAGAGGGTACTCCTTCTTCTATGTACATATCAACAAAGTCCTCCATCTCATTCCCGCTGATCTGATTTTCTTCTTCCTGTAGACATGTTGTCTCCTCTTCATTGTTCTTCTTGTTTACATAGTTGCTTTCATGTTGTCCTAGAATTTAAACCAAACAAAAAAAAGGGTATGATAGAAAAGGCCAACAAATAATCTTTTACTGTATTCTTCATTTGTATCAGAGCCTATTTTGAACACTGTAAATTTAACAGTATTCATAAGTCAAAATCATATAATTCATATGGATATTGTGGTCTAGTGGTTAAAGGGAATGTAGCTTGGCAAATACTGGTTAACGCTCTCTACGTCTTCTTTCGGACAACTGCACATAAACGAATGGATTTGATCAACGGTAGTTAGCGTTAGCTCAGTCGGTAGAGCAGTGGTTTCGTAATCCGGTAACTCGGGTTCGAAACCAAGGCGATGCGCTAGTGCCCTTAGGTAAGGCATGAATCCTCATTACCAGGTCCTTGGAGAGGACTTAAAGCCGTCGGCCGTCTGGTTGTTTACTTACAGGCATTTATGCTTTCTTAGCAGTCAGGTAAAATAACCACCACCACCACCTGAATCTCTTCTTCTCTTCTACATGGACAGCGTTCCCGAAACAGACCGATGTTCTCCTCACGCTTGGGTTTCGCGTATGTTGCACGCACGTGATTGCTGCAGTCGCGGCATCCGTGGTCGTATTATACCCGATTGGCCCGGAGTCAGGCAACAGGAAAGACACATAGTCTTCTCAGTCTACATTTCCTTTAAGTGAGATCAATTGATCAATGGAACGAGTCCCTGTCACAGCAGAGATTTGCGTAGTGAATGTAATCATTATTTTTTTCCTTTTAAAGGTAATAGTATACAAAGTTTTGGGACTTTTTGAAAATTGGCTGGATAGTGATTCTTAACCATTTTGTTATTATTTGGATGCCTCTGTGGATTTATCACAAGCACTAGAAAATTTAGCCCCTAAAACACTTCTGCTTACGAGAAAAATTGAATATTAAAATTTACCGGTGAATTTCAAATAGCGCCTACAGCCATTCCATGGTACGACCAAGAACATCTCAAAATATGTAGTTGTGATAGACTATATAATTTCCTAACGGAAACAACTACTACAGTAGGTCAATTTTAGCAAAAAACATTGTTTAATAGCTAATTAATATCTTGACCTGTTCTTGAGCTATACAACATACTGGTAAAGAGTTTATTATTTACAATTTCATAATTTTAGACTCGATTTCAACCGCGGCAATGATCATTGGATATTGTAGGTCGCATATGCTTCCAATATATTCATTTGAACCAAATTCATGACCCATTACCAAAACTTTATTACCTTTAATTCTAGATAAATGCATGTATGATGTAGTCATTAGTTTTCTTGTAGATTGCAAATTGATGATGTTGTAGCCATGACTCAGTCTCATCTCAGAGTCAGAGTGACACGACTATCTCATTCTCATTTGCTCCAAGTCCAATGTACAAAAAAAGTATTTTCTTTTTCTTTACCAAGTCAAATTCCAGTTTGCATTACCAAATACATGATCATGATGATAGGCTAGCCTGTCAAATGTTTTTTAAGTTAGATGTATTTTTACTCACTTTTCAAACAATGAAATGTGTCAATTTGTCATTGACATTGCTTCAGAAGTTCAGATTTTTCATGAATTCTAAGGGCAAGCTTCTAACTTCCATTTGTCATCTATTTTCTGCTTTGAAATTCATTGAACATGTTAAACACAAAATTACCTGCTGCAGAGGCTGGATTTCCATCTAGCTCTGGTCTAGTAATAGACTTATCTCGCCCTTGACCTAGATCTGGACAAAGTGACTCGTCCGTTTGTTCCATGTTGACCCGTCTGCCACTGCCAGTTTGTCGGTTTGCCATTCCTCCTTGATTGGATCATTGGGGCCAGCGCCGCACCAACCGGCCCAGCCTGCCTGGCCCTGGGCTTCCGCGTACGTACGTTGCTTCCGTGTGCTCGAATTAGTATTCCCGGCCCGTGACGCCGATATATGTAGAGACTAGAGATGTATCTTAAAATGACTCGCCAAATACTCCTTTTTATCCAGTCCAAACATACCAACAGCTGGAGACACAAATCTTGACATGATGAAGAGTATATAGGAAACATTAACCACGATAATATAACTTTACTCCATTTGTTTCAATTTTTTCTTCCTGTCTTGTTTTCCTTCATTGGCTTCAACCGCGTCCATCCGTCCTTGTGTTATGAAGTGCCACAGTGTACATGTATGAAGTACCACAAGGTAATTCTTCTTAGAACATATTGAATGAATACAATTTACGGTAGCAGCATCTCAATTTATAGATCAAGTTCAAGTTCATTTTATTCAAAACCCCACAAAACATGATATAACCTTTTACATAAAAAAGAGACTGGTAATAGTACATTAATCAACATTTATATAAACTTTATTACATCATAAGGTGAATGGTTTTAGGCCCCTGTATATTATATAGGGAGAAAGTCACATCTCCTGATTGATTGATTGATTTTTATTCGACAAGCTTCCAACATACAACAATATACAATAATAACAGATCAAAAATAAGTCAGCTTGACAGGATAACCCACGAAAGCTCGAGAGCTTATTTCCAGTGGGGTCCCTTACAGACATGTATAAAATTAATAAGTTAAAATAGTAATATTTACAGACAGATAAGAAAATTAAAAGAACTACTTATTAAAGATAATAATAATAATAACAACATTAAACTGATGATAGAAATGATATTAAGTACAAGAAGAAAAAGAAGAAGGAGAAGAAGAAAAAGAGGAGAAGGAAGAAGAGGAAAATAATGATGAATTTGTAGAATTTCTGTAACGTACGAAACATAAGTATATACAACATGAAAAGGTATGAACCGACAGAAGAATAAAAATTTCAATCATATAACATGTCATTCACTTCTCTTCTCTGACTGTCAAGTATTAGGTATTCCTTTAATTTCCTCTTAAAATGATCATAGTTTCCTATTTCTTTTACACCAAAGGGAATTCCAATGTTTTATGGCATTGTAATAAAACGAATTTCCAATACTACCTACTCTTTCTGGTAAGTTAAAGTTGAATCGTCTATTTCTTGTATTATAATCATGTACGTCAGTAACAAGATCGAAGTTGGATCGAATATAATGATTCGACCTAGTATGATATATTTTATGCACGTGATGCAATGCGAGTTGTTTTGATCTTTGGTCGACTTCAAGAAAACCAGCTTTAGAAAGTTCGCTGTAGCCAACATGAGTTCTTGGACCAGAACAGTTGATAAATCTCACCATTTTGTTCTGTATAATCTTCAACTTCTTTTGATCTGACTTGTTTATGTTACTATACCATGCAGGGTTAGCATAGTCAAATAAACATTGAATAAGAGCAAAACAGAGTGTACGTCTTGCTTTTAAATCCATACAACTTTGATATCTGTACAAAAATTTCAGACGAGAATTTGCTTTTTTTACAACTGATTCTACTAAAGATGAAAATGAAATTGCGCTAGCCAACTCAATGCCTAAATACTTCACAGACTCTTTTCTCTTGATTGCTTGATTATTGTGTGTCACTTTGAATTCAAATGACTTTTTAGAACTACTTTTAGAACAAAATAAAATGCTTTCTGTTTTTCCCAAGTGTAAAGAAAGCTTATTATCAGTCATCCAATCGACACACGTAGACAGCTGTTCACTGAGCTTTTCCTCAATATATTTAGGATCAGGATTTGAATAGAGTAGTACGCTGTCATCTGCGTACAATAATAGTTTGAAGTCTTTTATACAAATACACATATCATTTATATAACTTGAAAATAGAATTGGGCCTAAAATGCTTCCCTGAGGAACACCGCATGTTATAGGCATTAGTTTGGAACGAATATCATGAATGGCCACTACTTGGTGCCGATTAGATAAGTAGGATCTGAACCAATCTAAACTTGCCTTAGCAAAACCCATTAGTTGTAACTTCTTCAATAAGACGCAATGATTAACTGTATCAAAAGCTTTTTGCAGATCAAGGAGCACCATACCAACAAAGCGCCCTTGGGAAGTTTCTCTCCTCAAATAATCAGTCAAATGAATTAGACATGTTTCAGTCGAATAATCATGTCGAAAACCAGATTGAAATTCATAAATTATATAATTTTCTTTGAAGTATCTTTCAATTTGAACACAGACCGATTTTTCTAGAATCTTTTGATGCTACGCTTAAAACACTAATAGGTCTATAGTTGCTAACATCAGTTTTATCTTTCTTTTTATAAAGTGGAGTCACTTTTGCTATTTTCATATCTTCTGGAAAAGTACTCGTCAAGATAGATAGGTTCATTAAGTAACTTAGAGGCTTAAATATTATTACATTGAATATGTAAGTATTCCATGCTTACAAGTATTTTTTCCTTCAAATTCTCTTTTTTAAAGATATACATGCAGCGAATTTATAAATACATCAAATGAAACTAAATCATGAAAAAATAATAATAATAATAATAAGATATTTCTATAACGCAAATCGCATAATGCCTCTACTAATGCCTCTGACCATGCATCCCCGACATTCATTTTATCCCCAACCTAATTTGTATATATCTTCCGTAATATGCTTCTGTAATTTGACACCTTGTGATTGTGTCACGCCGGATGCTATAATAGTACCACAGTGGAGAATACAAAAAATGTCAAAGAAACATTCGTAGTTATATTTCACAGACTCTATCTCCCTGAAAACTAATTGCTTCTCACTATATAGGCACGCCCTTCCCATGCACCCCCTCCCAAAAAGAAAGAAAATTCCTCACTTCAGTGATTTATGTTTGCGAATGGCTGCAGGGCACAGTTTTTGACGATTAACAAAAAATACTATATCATTTCTAAACTGTGAACGAAAATCTTTGTTCGTAAATTCGTTTTCCTTAAAATCTTCATTAAACTGATTCTTGAGGTGTTTTTTTCCCCAAGTGTGACATCATCTAAGTGGTTTCTATTGTAAAATTTAATTCAATTCATTCAATTAGATTAAAAGCTTATAGATTATGCAAGCTCTCCCATTTCTTCATACACTCGCTCGATTCGGCCGCATACACCCCCCCCCTCTCTCTCTCTCTCTCTCTCCTATCATGTTAGTGGTTCTATAGGACCCCCTAGGTAATCACCTCCTCCCCCCCCCCAGCCAATTACCAGTGGGACAATTATTTTACCCCCGAAGAACAACATCCCCCAGAAAATTACCCCCGAGGACAATTACCCCCAGAAAAAATTGGGTAAAATAATTCACAAATAAAACTGCTATCATATAATGTAAGGAAATTTCAGGGGGGAGGGGGACTCTGCATTTTCTTGTGTTTTGGCCTATTATATTCCAGCCATTAATGAATTTCTGTTTTCTATATAGCCGCTTATTCCGCAACTAATCCTGACCTGGTGATTGACAGCACTAGCTGTAATTGGGTAAACACCTGAATGGTGTGATTGGCAGGCGCGGATCCAGGGGGGCCGAGCGGGCCTTGCCCCCCCCCCCCCCCGCAAAAAAAAAAAAAAAAAAAAAAAAAAAGAGAAGAAAGGAAAAGAAGGGAAAGGGAAAAAGGAGAAAAAGGGAAAGAAAGAAAAGGAAGAAGAAAAGAAAAGGGTAAGAAGGAGATCGGGGGCCGAAAGGGCCTTGCCTCCCAGGCTGTTAACCCCCCCCCCCCCCCCCCCCAATCAAAAAAATAAGAGAGAAGGAAGGAAAGATAAAGAAAAAAGGAAAAGAGGAGATACTGGCGTACTGATAGAGGGGGGGGGGGGGGGGCTTGGGGGAAATTAAATTCAAACGTGGTTTATTTCTAATTCCACAACGGTTGATAACAAATAATGCTGAAATGACATAATTTCCGAAATTTTTCCTCACTTTTTAGTAAATTATACGTTTGTATGTGTTTGCTGGAAAATGACAAATTCCTAAATTTACACCCAAGCAAAAAATATGATTCTTGAGATTCCTACATGTTAGGGCCCGAGGTACGGCGGGGATCGAGAGCCTCGAACCCCCCCCCCCCCTCACTTTTCTTGAAAAAGTATATTAAAGAGAAATAAAATAGAATGAGAGCAAGAAAGTAAGAATAGTTAACTGCCAGTGTTAACAAAATAATGAGGCATCAAAATATGCTCATCTGACCGTGATTAAATGCCTAAAACCCCTAAGCTTCAGGGGGCTTTGCCCCCTGGATTCCATCTAGGGCCCTACGGCGGGTCCTTAGATGATCATCTGACGGTAATTTCTTAATCTCTTATCTGATAGTAATGTATTGCCTTAAACCCCTGAGCTTGCGGGGTCGGACAAGGTTTCAAGATGTGTTTATCTGACCGCAGGCGCGTAGCCAGGGGGGGGGGGGGGGTGGCCTCCCCAATCGGAAGAGGACGTACAGTGTAGGAAGAAAAAGGAGCAGACAAAGAACATCTTTGAAATTTAGACAAGGATTAAGAGTATAGAGAACTGTACAACGCATCGTTTTCTTCTTCTAATAATAAAACGTCAAAGCCTCGCGCATGAGGGGAGGGGGACTGAATTCAGACGAGGATTCAGAGTCGAGAACTCTACAACGAATCGTCTTCTTTCTTTAATAGTTTAATAAAACGTCAAAGCTTCCGCGCTTCGCGCAGGAGGGGAGGGGGAGACTGAATTTAGACAAGGATTAAGAGTCGAGAACTGTCAACGAATCGTTTTCTTTCTCTAATGATATAATGAAACGTAAAAGCTTCCGCGCTTCGCGCCGGAGGGGGAGGGGGAACTGAATTCAGACGAGGATTAAGAGTCGAGAACGGTACAACGAATCGTCTTCTTTCTTTAATAGTTTAATAAAACGTCAAAGCTTCCGCGCTTCGCGCCGTGGGGGGAGGGGGTGGGACTGAATTAAGACAAGGATTAAGAGTCGAGAACGGTACAACGAATCGTCTTCTTTCTTTAATAGTTTAATAAAAGGTCAAAGCTTCCGCGCTTCGCGCAGGAGGGGGAAGGGGGGGGGACTGATTTTAGACAAGGATTATTTTCGAGAACGGTGCAGCGAATCTTCTTCTTCTCGAATGATTAAATGAAGATTAAAAGCTTCCGCGCTTCGCGCGGGAGGCGGGAACCTGAATTCAGACGAGGATTAAGAGTCGAGAACTGTATAACGAATCGTCTTCTTTCTCTAATGATTTCATGAAACGTAGAAGCTTCCGCGCTTCGCGCAGGAGGGGGAGAGGGGGTGACTGATTTTAGACAAGGATTATTTTCGAGAACGGTGCAGCGAATCTTCTTCTTCTCGAATGATTAAATGAAGATTAAAAGCTTCCGCGCTTCGCGCGGGAGGCGGGAACCTGAATTCAGACGAGGATTAAGAGTCGAAAACTGTACAACAAATCGTTTTCTTCATCTAATGATTTAATGAAACGTAAAAGCTTCCGCGCTTCGCGCGGGAGGGGGGGGGGGGGACTGAATTCAGACGAGGATTAAGAGTCGAGAACGGTACAACGAATCGTCTTCTTTCTTTAATAGTTTAATAAAAGGTCAAAGCTTCCGCGCTTCGCGCAGGAGGGGGAAGGGGAGGAACTGAATTTAGACAAGGATTAAGAGTCGAGAACTGTACAACGAATTGTCTTCTTTATCTAATAATTTAATGAATCGTAAAAGCTTCCGCGCTTTGTGCGGGAGGGTGAAAACTTAATTCAGACGAGGATTAAGAGTAGAGCACTTTACAACGAATCGTCTTCTTTCTCTAATAATTTAATGAATCGTAAAATTTTCCGCGCTTCGCGCGGATGGGGAAAAACTAAATTCAGACGAGAATTATTTTCGAGAACGGTACAACGAATCGTCTTCTTTCTCTAATAATATAATGAAACGTCAAAGCTTGGGAGGGGGAAATCGCCCCCCCCCCCCCCGTCACTGTTTGTCACCATTACGTACCAATATTTGGCTCGCATAATTTCAAATTTGGGCCCCCCCCCCTAAGAAATCCTGGATCCGCGCCTGGTGATTGGTGTCAAATTCCCATGGGGGGGGGGGGGGAGCCCGCTATATGCAAAACAATACAATTACCCAAAGATAGACATTTTGGAACACGTAGAATGCAGCTTGGAACATGTATATTTTCTCAAATGAAAGTGAAACTAATCTAGAACATAGAAGCAGCGTACATTATGATACACGATGAATAAAAAGACGTTCAGCCACAAGTTAAATAAAACAGATACATAATAAGGGTATAAAGCCAGTGGCGGATCCAGGAATTTCTTACCGGGGGGGGGGGGGAGGGCACAAAATCGCATGGGGTGAAATATATGAAAAACGATGGAGCGAGGCGTCAGCGGCGAGGGAGCGGAGCGACCAAGCGGGGATGGGTCTGGGAGGGGGTCAGAACCCCCTCCCTGAGTAGGAAGCATTTGCAATTTTAGAACCACATTAGGTGCATTTTCAGGCACTTCCTGGAGTAATATGACGTAAAATTGCTTTTTCCTACCCCCTCAAAGAGTAGGGATCCAGGGGCGGATGATGGGATCTGGCTTTTTGCTAAGGGGGGGGGTTGACCCAATGACGACACGGAGCATCGTCCACGAGCCGCGAAGCGGCGAGGCGATTTTGTTGTTGTTGCCATTTTGAACCCCCGTAAATGATGTTTTCCTGCATGGCATCTACTGACACAATGGAGACCATAAAAAGCAGTGCATGATAATTACGTCTTTTTAAATCAAGTAACAGTTTAAGGGGGGTCGACCCAAAGACGATGCAGAGCATTGTCCGCGAGCCGCGTAGCGGCGAGGCGATTTTGGGGGGTGCTATTTTGAACCCCGTAAGTGATGTTTTCCTGGCATCTATATACTAACACAATGGAGACCATAAAAAGCAGTGCATGATAATTACGTCTTTTTAAATCAAGTAACAGTTTAAGGGGGGTCGACCCAAAGACGATGCAGAGCATTGTCCGCGAGCCGCGTAGCGGCGAGGCGATTTTGGGGGGTGCTATTTTGAACCCCCGTAAGTGATGTTTTCCTGGCATCTATATACTAACACAATGGAGACCATAAAAAGCAGTGCATGATAACGTCTTTTTAAACAAATAACAGTATAAGGTGGGTTCGACCCATGACGATGCGGAGCATCGTCCACGAGCCGCGTAGCGGCGAGGCGATTTTTTTTGTTTGGGGGGGGGGGCTATTTTGAACCCCCGTCAGTGATATTTTCCTGGCATCTACTAACACAATGGAGACCATAAACAGCAGTACATGATAACGTCCTTTTTAAAAATCAAGTAACAGTTTGAGGGGGTTTCGACCCAATGACGGTGCGTAGCGGCGAGGCGATTTTTTTTTTTTTTTTTTTGGGGGGGGGGGCTGTTTTGAACCCCCGTAAGTGATATTTTCCTGGCATCTACTAACACAATGGAGACCATAAAAAGCAGTGCACGATAACGTCTTTTTAAATCAAGTATTAAGGGGGGTTGACCCGATGACGATACGGATACTGTGTGGGTCTGGACACATGATGGCGTTTTTCTATTCACATCACATTTTCACTTGGCAGCCCAAGGGGGGGGGGGGGGTTAAACCCCCTAACCCCTCCCCCATCACAGGGGCGGATCTAGCTTTTTGCTAAGGGGGGGTTTGACCAAAATAATGACGATGCGGAGCATTGTCCACGAGCCGCGAAGCGGCGAGCCGATTTTTTTTGGGGTGTTTATTTGAACCCCGTAAGTGATGTTTTCCTGGCATCTACTAACACAATGGAGACCATAAACAGCAGTACATGATAACGTCCTTTTTAAAAATCAAGTAACAGTTTGAGGGGTTTCGACCCAATGACGGTGCGGAGCATCGTCCACGAGCCTCAAAGTCCGAGCCGCGTAGCGGCGAGGCGATTTTTTTTTTTTTTTTTTTTTTTTTTGGGGGGGGGGGCTATTTTGAACCCCGTAAGTGATGTTTTCCTGGCATCGACTAACACAATGGAGACCATAAACAGCATTTTATGATAACGTCTTTTTAAATCAAGTAACAGTTTGAGGGGGTTCGACCCAATGACGATGCGGAGCATCGTCCACGAGCCTCAAAGTCCGAGCCTCGTAGCGGCGAGGCGATTTTTTTTTTTTTTTTTTTTTTTTGGGGGGGGGCTGTTTTGAACCCCCGTAAGTGATATTTTCCTGGCATCTACTAACACAATGGAGACCATAAAAAGCAGTGCACGATAACGTCTTTTTAAATCAAGTATTAAGGGGGGTTGACCCGATGACGATACGGATACTTTGTGGGTCTGGACACATGATGGCGTTTTTCTATTCACATCACATTTTCACTTGGCAGCCCAAGGGGGGGGGGGTTAAACCCCCTAACCCCTCCCCCATCACAGGGGCGGATCTAGCTTTTTGCTAAGGGGGGGTTTGACCAAAATAATGACGATGCGGAGCATTGTCCACGAGCCGCGAAGCGGCGAGCCGATTTTTTTTGGGGTGTTTATTTGAACCCCGTAAGTGATGTTTTCCTGGCATCTATTAACACAATGGAGACCATAAAAAGCAGTGCATGATAACGTCTTTTTAAATCAAGTAACAGTTTAATACACAGTTATATCCAGAGTTATCATGTGTTTGGTTAAGTTACCAGATGAGTTGAATATCTTCTCACAATATTTGCACTTGAAAGGGTTTCTCTCCAGCGTGAGTTTTTTTTTTTTTTTGGGGGGGGGGGCCGCCCAAGGGGGGGGGGGTTAAACCCCCTAACCCCCCCCCCCCCCCCCCCCCCCCCGTAGATCCGCGCCTGCATCCCCCACAGATCCGCCACTGGGATCTTTTGAAAACTGGAAGCAATAAGCATTACATGTAGGCGATGGAAAAAAAGTGCTTTTGAAACGGATAGAAACTTCGCGGCCACAGGGATGACAGAAAATAATATGACAATGAAACCAGCAACTGTGGCAGGAATAATGGCGGGGACAATCTGTATGCTGAAAGAGCACTTAGAATAGGTATATCGGAAAATTAATTCAAGACTAAGTTATAAGTTAGAAGTTAGAAGTTATAAAGGAGATAAAATCTTTGGTATTAGTCATGTTCGACTTAAAATTGCATGCCCCCCCCCCCCCGCCCCTTACCCGGTAAAAAAAAAAACACCTTCTTATAATATCATCCCCCTTTCTTTCTTTTCCCTTCTCATTATTCTCCTTTTCCCTCTTTTCTCTCCTCCGTCTTTCCGCCTTTCCTCTTTTTCCGCCTTTTCTCTCCTCTCTCTTTCCCTTTCCCCTCCTTTTTCTCCTCTCCCCTTTTCTTTCCTCCCTCTTTTCTTCTTCTTTCTCTCTTCCCTTTTTGTCTTTTTCCTCTCCTTTTTCTTTCCCCCTCCTTTTTCTCCTTTTCAAACGATTTGCATATTTCTGTAAAGATTCTTAAATTGAAGAAAAACCGGTGAGTGTTTTTTTTTCGACGGTCAAATCAAAAGTTAGTTGAAGGATACCGTAATGTGATAGTTTATTAATACGTACTTTTTTGTTTATTGTGACGAGGAATTTTAGGTAAAATACCTTTTCTCAGCCAGTTTTTATTCTAGAGTCTCATAATACTCGTTATATAATTGATTTGATATTGAAAATATAATTTGAAAGAAGTAATTAGAGAGGGAATAATAATGCACATAGGCCCCAAAGGTATGATGGTATCCTAAGAAAGACTATGGATTGACTATGGACAACGGTGTGTAACATTCTTATCTCTTTTATTTATATGTTATAGTTTAATGATTTGTGATTTAATGTTTATATTCAGCTTTTTAAAATTTCTGTTTCTGTATTTCGAGAAACGGCCCCAAGATCCTGCTCTTCCAAATTCGTCACAACTACAAGATCAACGACATCTCGCCACTGTCGCGCAACTTGTCAGCTAAGTGTTTCACGAAGCCGTCTTTGCCAAGATGAGCGACAACTTCCGCGACAAGTGAGTTGTCACTGCTCCGAACCCGTCATATCTTTTTAATTGCTGTAAAGCGCCATCACAAGTCAGTTTGTTGCCATTCCATGGGCCGCGAATGTACAATTAGTTTCACTATCATTTTGAGAAAAATATAGACGAGTTCGATACGTAATTCTCTGGGATGCGAAATGCAAATGTACAAAAGTGAGAATACAAATTACACAGAAACTTTAAAAAGCTGAATATAAACATTAAATCACAAATCATTAAACTATAACGTATAAATAAGATAGATAAGAATGTTACACACCGTTTTCCGTAGTCGATCCATAGTCTGACTTAGGATACCGTCATACCTTTGGGGCCTATGTGCATTATTATTCCCTCTCTAATTACTTCTTCCAAATTATATTTTCAATATCAAATCAATTATATAACGAGTATTTATGAGACTCTGGAATAAAAACTGGCTGAGAAAAGGTATTTTGCCTAAATTTCCTCGTCACAATAAACAAAACAAGTACGTATTGATCATAGAGATATATACCTCTATGGTATTGATAAACGTTGTTGTTGTTGTGTTTTGGTTTAATGGCGATTAGTCAGTAATTTGACTATTGTCACCAAAATACTTTACGGCACGTGTTATATCTCTCATTTTTGTATTTTTTTAAAATATATTTATTTCGTTTTATATTTATCTATCTTTTAAGATAGTATCGAAAAATAATATTGTAAGCAAAACATTCATGGGCTTTGTTAGTGTTTCTTAACAGTACGTGCAGATTATTTGTTATATCACATACACACAATACATAAATGTATATAAGATAGTACCTACACAAGCCTCTATATTCAATAATATTATCATACCATTTATCATTGTTGTTACTTTTTCTTATTTTATTTTCTTATTACATTATGTTATTATATTTTTAATGTACTGAGTGTAATTTAGCATACTTATAATATTGTATTATGTTTACTTTTCTTATTTTATTTTCTTATTACATTATGTTATTATATTTTTAATGTACTGAGTGTAATTTAGCATATTATAATATTGTATTATGTTTTACTGTTCTTATTTTTTTCCTTTTTTTTTTTTCTTATTACATTATGTTATTATATTTTTAATGTACTGAGTGTATTTTAGCATATTTATAATATTGTATTATGTTTTATTGTTCATCAAGGGAGGTATTACTTCCTGATAGGGAACCGTTTCGTTCTGTGAACGAACCGTACAATAGCTCTTTGTATACTGGACTCACTCTTTTTTAAGCATTCCATAATTTTTTCCGGTTGGGATTCATTTATTTCAGTTAAAAACATAGCCCTTTCTATAATATAGTTACAACTAGCTGGACCCGCGGAAATCCGCGGGATTCTAGAGCGCGCGGGTGGGGCAGGGGCGGATCCAAAAGGCAGCGAGGGAGGGGGCCAAAATAATGTGTGAGTAAATATCAAGCCGCAACTCGCTCTGGACGTCGACACGGAGGTGGACATCGGGCGGAGCATAGCCAATTTGATATAGAGTAGACTCTCCGGCGGCTGATGGCACCGTGCACCGGAAACACCAAGGGGACGGTTTAGAAGGAGATTGGCGCACAAATTTCGGCTGCAGATGTCATTAAAAAAACAGACACTATGAACAGGCGCGCCGAAAGCAGTTTGGAATTGGGGGGCAAACATTCCAGGGGGCTCACTTTCCAGGGGCAGTGACGTAATGATAACAAAAGTTCGGAAGGGGGGGGGGCAGACGAAAAATCTGCACCACCAGTCTTGCACGTTACATGCAGGTCCCGCGGAACGTTTTTCAAAGTGGAGTATTATCGATCAGGTAGAGCGTAAATTGGCGTGGGGTCCGGGGCATGAGTCTCGGCAGGGGGTCAAGGGGCTGAGCCCCCGGAAGCTCAGGGGTTTTAGGTATTTAATTACGGTCAGATGAGCATCCATGGGCCCGCCTTAGGGCCCTTGGTGGGGTCCAGGGGGTAGAGCCCCCGGAAGCTTAGGGGTTTTAGGTATTTAATTAAAGTCAGATGAGCATCCAGGGGGCCGCCTTAGGGCCCTTGGTGGGGTCCAGGGGGCAAAGCCCCGGAAGCTCAGGGGTTAGAGGTATTTAATAACGGTCAGATGAGCATCCAGGGGCCCGCCTTAATTAGGGCCCTTGGTGGGGTTCCATGAGGCAGAGCTACTGGAAGCTCAGGGGTTTTAGGTATTTAATTACGGTCAGATGAGCATCCAGGGGCCCGCCTTAGAGCCCTTGTTGGGGTCCAGGGGGCAGAGCCCCTGGAAGCTCGGGGGTTTTAGGTATTTAATGACGGTCAGATAAGCATCCAGGGGAACGCCTTAGGTCCCTTGTTGGGGTCTGGGGGTGAAGCCCCCGTAAGCTCTGGGGTTTTAAGCATTTATTTAAGGTCAGATGAGCATTTTTTATACCTTATTTGTGACATTGGCAGGTCACTTATTTTTTTCTCCGTCCTTCTTTCTTTTTCTCTTTAACATATTTTTTAAAAAAAGGAGGGGGGGGGGGGCTCGAGCCCAGGCACTTTGCAGACCATGACATAAAGGCTTCCCAATAAGCGTATTTCGCCTGACTGTAATGTGGGAATTTCTTATTTTCCAACAAACGGATAAAAAGGTATGACTTACAAAAAAAATGGAGAAAAAATAGCGAAAAATCATGTCACAACATCAACATTTCTAAATCACTTGTTCGAATAAGAAATACATTACCCCCCCCCCCCCCATCAGTACGCCAGCGTTCAGGGGCTCATGTCTTCTCACCCCTATAACAAAAAACGGACACGCTTTCCCATTCTCGCACAATATGTCCACGATATGCGCGTATCGCCATTATAGAGACCTCCATTTAAAATACCGTATAGGTGGCATGCGCAATGTTTATGAAATTTAATTCCTGTGAACTTTCCTTTTTCTTTGAATGGAATTGTATATGTGATTTAATTCAGGTTTTTATTATTGTTACGTTCTTTTGGATTAAAAATACAAACCATGTTTACTCCTTTACTTTTTTTTTTTTTTTTTGGAGGGGGGGGGGGCGTTTTTTTTTTTTTTTTTTTTGGGGGGGGGGGCAAAAATGCGTTCCCCCCCACTTTTTTGACTGGGGGGCAACTGCCCCCTGCCCCCCCCCCCCACTTCCGGCGCCTATGACTATGAATATGACTGACAAAGAAAGCGGACAAAATATACAGTTCCTCAGGTAGACAAAGGAACATCCCTTCACTGCTATTATGTTAAAGGTAAAGACCAGTAATGGTCATGCGATTGCATTGTGAAAGAAACGTTGTGGAATCGATCAGAAAAGGTTGATCATCTAGCATCTAGCATCTGCAAGGTTCTGGAATCATCAAAATGATAAGAAATTTGGCCCATTCTTCGTAAAGTTACAAGCACTATACACAGAAAGATGTATATGGGACTACCCTATCTCTCTCACCAGACTATGAGAGAAATAAATTTACCAAATATATGAATTAGTAGGCGGTTTCCCGGCAAATTTTTTATCATCATGTATTAGTCAAAACATATTCTTTCACATGATTGGTAATGAGAGCTTCCATTTCATTTTTTGAAATTGGGGCGTTGCCAATACTGGTCTTTACCTTTAAAAGTGAATATGCATAAGTTAACATTACATACTTAGATCCAACTATATTAATGGAAATGTAGTTCTAGTTTACTTAGAATAGATTAATTATTGTGGAATCAATTAGATTAATTAAAATAAAAGTAGATCTCTTCTTCTTTAACGTTAGAATTAGACTCGGAAGTTAAACTCATGAGAAGTAATGTTTCTATTAATAATCAGTTAACCAAATACCAAGGCCAAGGGCATTTTTTTTTGTATTCCTCTTCAGTTTCTAAATGCAAAAATTGTAGTCTGCAGACTGATGTAGATGCATATTAGATTTTGGTGGCAGAATTTGGCTTGCCCCGATGTTTTGCCCTACCCGACCCTCAACTCTTTGTTTCGCTTTTGTCACGTTGATGATCTTATGATTACGTTATACCATGGAGTTAACTCCATGGTTATACAGTAACCCCAGGTAGCTTCGCCGACGCTTGCGGCGGCAGAGCTCCTTGGAGTTAGTTATAAATATATTATGTAGGTCTAGGTGCTGCATGAAATCTGAAATCTGTTATGTAATGTAATAAGACAATTTTACTTATTTAAATCAGCTGCAAGCGGGCGTTTGAAGCAGAAAATAAACTTGTGTTATCGAACAATTATTAATGAGTAGTCTAAGGTGCTTTTATTTAATCGAGAAGAGGTTCACCAAGTCGAGGTATATTACTATCAGTACGTTGAATGAAAGTCGCTATAGAATACATGCGCTGCACAATGCAATGTAGAACATGAACACACGTGCACACACATTTAATACATCCACCCGAAGATGAATAGCGCTTTTTGTGTGTCATGTTGAGCAATATCATGTACGTACCCCGCACACACTTGTTAGAACAATGCATGTATACCATAGAGATATATACTACTATACTACTAACACTAGAGGGCGTACTCGCTCAAATTGCTGTGCGGACCTGGAGCGGTGGCCGCCATTACTAAGGAGGGCAGAAAAACGAACGACCCAACAAGATACTGTGCACAACATACGTGGACAAATTTGGAGAAGCCAGGTTCGTGCGTTGCATTTGGATGTTCGAACCGAAGAAAGAAAGGGAACTGCATAATATTTCACAAGTAAGTTCTTCTTAATGTTATGTTGATTAATAAGGAGATTTTAGAGCTAAACATGTAGTTTATGCAGTGACTGTAGTCTGTACCCGGGTTGTCTCACTCCAGCAAAGCATAGAGAGTCAATGCCAATGCGTATTGACCTCTAGCACTGCATACATGCTGTGAGGCGGGTATTATTATACCCATACACAAATACACACACCACACAATTTCGCATAGACTGTACACAATCATGTCGATGCAGCTGTAAGCAAAGTTTGACACTAGACTTACAATTTTAATTTTTAAATTATTCTTTTTAACATCAGTAAGTTAAAAAAAATGTATTTTACTGCTATTTAGGTGTCATCAATTGTCACTAAAGTACCGATTTTGAGTGAAATCAGTTGAGTTTTGTACAGTGGTGTTTGAAATGTTGAGAATCAAAAGCACAGCTTTTACTACACAGCTAGGATAGTGATGCTCCTATGTGTGGGTTGTCTCGTGACAAGCCACCGCAGCTCCTGCAGCAGCGGAGCGCGCCAGTCCACGCCCGCCGGGCTGGGGCAGGCATGGGTTAAGGTTCTGGGGACGGTGATGGGAAAATTCTGCTGCGCTGGAGTCGCTCGCAACTCCAAGAGCCAGAGAGTCTAACTCGGAAATATAACTCCATGAGCTTGATTCTATTAAAGAAAAGTCTAGAATAAAATGATATAATTAATTTTATCTTATCTAATTTCAAGATAAAAATCAAATGTCAACTTCTTTATATTTTAACTAGACTAGACTCTAGATCTAGATCTAGACTCTAGTCTCTAATTTCTAAAGCCCGAAAAGCAAACCCAGGCTAGACAGAAATAACCGTCTGATATGGGTCATTTCTTTAATAAAACTGACATTTGTTGACATTCCCCATAATATAATCAGAGGTCTAGTGGAGCCAGACGCAGTCTCAGTAGAACAACCGACGATATAGAGAGATCGACTGAAGCTTTTGGTCTAAGCCAGGCTAGCCTGCCATATTTCACATCGCAGGAGTTATCCAACTAGGCTAGGCTAGCCTAAAAATCCCACCGCACACTACACTATTTCTATCAAATTTGCTTATGACTTGCTGACATCATTATTATTTTATTTATTTGGCTGGAAGCTGCTTTCAGTTTCAGTCTTAAAAATTACATGAAATAGCATGAATAGTAGAACAATTGTCATGTTATGAGAAAAAACTCATTATTGTTTCCATTTGCTTTTATTGTAATGCAGGAATACACCCAAGAGAGGAAAGGATGTTACACACCACATCTCCTTCCTAGAGCTGTGCCTACTGTCTTTCCTGGACATCCTCCCTATAAACAGACCCATGGCTCAAGACTCCCAGCAAAACCATGTACAACATCCGAAAGTGTTCCTGTGCCTCCAAAGAAACCCTATGACATTACAAAAGAACATGACTATTCTTTTTCTGTCAGAGTTGATTAGAAACTGAATATAACCAGACAGCAAGTGCAGGATGCCAAGAAACAGCTTAAAGTGGTGAAACAAGGTAAACAGGAGAGATGGAAAAACCAGGACTCTCTTGCAGGAAGTCCACAAAAGCAAGCTCATTAGCCAGGATCAGCTTGACCTACAATTTTGGAGAGAACGCATTTTCAGGAAAAAAAACCAAAACATAGAACTTCATTCGTACAAACTACAAAGACAGATCGGTCTTTTATATTTTGCCTCTTGTCTGCATAGCTTATCCACTGGATGATTGACTGTGAAGCCGTTTAAAACTGGAGAGAGCTTTCAATAATCTTTTAAAAAAACAGAACAATCTGAGACTTTTGTTCTGTGTAATGAAATAAAATTCTTGGGACACATTGTGACAGTTGCACAACCTAACCATAATTTTCTGTTTGTTAACTTTACACGAAGGCAAACTAAAGTGGAACTTAGAAGAGTTGATTACATTAGGGGTTAAACAAAATGTACTTGAATTTTGAGTTGTTGTGAGGTACACTGTATTTGAATATTTACTCTATAAGCTTCATAATTGTACCTGCTGTATCTGATTCAGTTGTAATAATTTTTGCAAATTATTTGCACTCTACATGTGCTTTGATTCTGCAGGTACAGTATGGATAACCTGACATAAACATGTAGACCTTTTTTATAACATTGTCTGGATTGCTCTCAACCAAGTGATTTACATCATTAAAGATGAAAAGCAAGAAATTCACATCAAGTGAGCCCATTTTCAATAAACGAGAAGAAATCACAGATGTGTGGCAATTGAAAAGCTTGTGTAATGCACAGTTGCACACCATATACACACCCATAGATCGTTTTGTACATAGGTTTGAATTTTGTTCCAAAATGGAAAACTGCTTTTGAAGAGATTTGATAACAGAAGAATTATATGGAATAATGTCACTAGATGTAAACCCATAAGATTGTGCACTCTTTGGCTTGTTGTATCTACTGTGTACATTTGAGGGTAATCAGTTTCAAATTTATTATTATACCTGATGAATAATGATGTCAAAAGACCATGTTACTATGAGGTTTCACTGAATAGTGTAGTGCAGTATCCTGAGATGTAAGTCTCTTCAATTATAGTTCTTCATAGCAATACAGGTGACTTGGAATATATATGCTCAATTACTATTTCTGGTTTGCATTTATTACTTGATGAAATGTCTTTGTATTATTAGTAAATGTGACGCGCCTGCATGCGCTTGGAGCAAAGACTAGTTAATAAAGTGTTTGTTATAGCTGACATCTTGACACATAGACATTGGCCTCCTGACATTTATGTTTTGGGAGTTATTGTGGCGGTTTTGGGATGTGTAATGCTTGTCTTTGGTGGCGAATCAATTTGTCGTGGTTGTGTTCCGTGACAGTAAATTTGGGGCTAAAATCTGAGGTGTTGTTTTTGCAATGTCTGTCCTTTCAATTGTGATGTATTATTGCAGTATATATGTCCGATAAAATGTCAAAACTTAAATGCCTATGCTGTAGAATATCAACACACGTGTGCCGTGTGGTAATAAAAGATTCATTTATTCATTTTTTTCTTCTTCATATTTAATTATAAGTTTATTCTCTAAAACTGGTTGATGAAGAAAATAAGAAATACACTGTATCAAGGAGAATATTATTTAGGGATAAATAATTATTACATCAATGATCAGCTGTTTTTAAAGAATATTCATATATATTTATAGTGAACTGTAAAAAATTGACTTATTCATTTAGACATATAGAGATTTTCTAGAGAATAGGTGAAAGACATAAGGTGTGAATTTGATATAAAATGAATGAGAGAAGAAGAAAAAGAATGTTTGGATGGATGGATGAATGATTGGATGAGTAAATAACATAATTTTTTTAAAATAAATGTATAATTCTTTCCTTCCCCCTCTTCCTATCTTCAGTATCGTCCTATATCTGCATTTCCATTATCTACCTATCCTTCTATATTATATCTATCTATCAAACTATTTATGTGTCTAGCTGTCTACATACCCATCTCTATCCCAAATCTATAAGTATCAATCTGTTTATAATAGCCATAAACATAAAATGAATATATTACCTTTAAAGCGTTTTAAATCAATAACCCTGCCTCTCATAATAACTGAATTAGAAAGACATTGGCCCCCGGCATTTTCCCTGTAGCATAAAACTTTGTTTAATATCATGACATAAATATCAAATACAAGTCCCAAATGCTTGATTCTGATTGGTTGAAAGCCAAGTAATATTTAATGTCATAATATCACAGTTTTATATTGACAAAGAGGAAGAAAAATTGAAGATATACTGAAATATAAATAGCTTTTTGTGTCCCTTTTACCTCACCATAACATCCGTAATTAATCTTGACCTACACCAGATACCATGACTGAGGCATGATTAGGGTTCATGCATTATGCAAAATACCACAATTATAACGTTTCATACTCGAAAACCGGTAAATCAACCCAAAAAATGAAGCTTCACATTGCTTATCAGTAGCACAGTTTCGATGGAACATCCGGGTATTTCTCGATGTTTTGCCCTCCTTAGTAATGGCGGACCGCGCTCCATGCGCGCACAGAGCTTTGAACGGGCGCGTATGACGAGTCCGCACTCTAGTCTTATTAAGTATATATCTCTATGATGTATACAGAACAGCCGAAGCCCATACGTACCATAGAGATGGTACGTACGTACCTACCTTTGATCGGTTGCCATTTACGCTATTGAAACTTTCAATATAAATTTAATCAGGATTGTAAAAATACAACATCATAATTTGTTATTATCATATCATGTATTTGCTAAAAAATCAAACACAAAACGTTATTTCTGATTTTGGCAGACAATTCAAATAGATCGAGGTCGGACTGTAATGCTCAAAAGTATAAGCTAGCCATAGCTGGGTCGTTGCTTTTGCGTGATTGTATATCTCCGTTTTATCACATTATTGTTGACTGTATAAACAGAATAAAAACACATTCGTAATTTGCTGAATACTTTTGGTTAGAATAATATCAAATTAGAATAAAAACCATTTTTTAGGGGCAATGGATTGAAACAGTTCGAGGCTCATGCATGCATGCAACAGGTCATGCATAATATTCATGAGCGTGTCACATCGTTTTTTTACGATTTCCCGGTCGATGGCGGGACAGAATGGGTAAAAAACCCGGCCGTTTCCACGTAGAAAAGAATTCCTCGTCCCCCGGGTCGGGTCCCGTCCCCCCTCGACCCGTCGTCCGGGAGGAGATAGCTCTCCCGACGTCGAGCCCGGAGCCTCGTTAGGTGACGCAGATCGACGCGTTTCGACGCGAAATACGTCATCGGACCGCCCACAATCGGACCCATGGAGCCTGGGACCGCCCACAATCGGACCCATGGAGCTTGTCGTATTATTATAATAGAAGACTATCACATTACGGTATCCTTCAACTAACTTTTGATTCGACTGTCGAAAAAAAAACACTCACCGGTTTTTCTTCAATTTAAGAATCTTTACAGAAATATGCAAATCGTTTGATGATCTATATTTGATAATGACACTATTTATTATTTATTTTAGGAGAATTTATATGTATATATTTCTTTTTGAACAATTTTAGCCCAAAAACTTGTTTTGGGTTATTCTTGATAAATCAAATGGATCGTGACAAAGACTATCTTCTTGAGCTGCTAGTATCGCGATATATCGATATCATGTCTGTCATGGCTTTGTGAAACCATGGACCCTACTACGTAGTAGGGTCCATGGTGAAACGGTTTATCCGCTTCATGACATCTCCGTAGGTCAGCGACAAAGATATGACTGTCGATGGAGTTGGTTTCGAGAAACGGCCCCCAGATGTGCTGTAATAGCCTAGATAAATATGCATGCACAGCGTGTACAGACAGTACACACGCCGCGGCAAAATAAAAAGCGCATATTCATTAGGGGCACAGAATTATAATTCTGTGATTAGGGGGCGTCGAGATTTCCTTAAAGTAGTGACGTGCGCAAACCTCGACATGTTCCAAACGATTGCCTACCACGATCACGAAACCCAACGAACAGCTCAGTTCCAACAATCTTCAATCCACCATGGCTGATAGTGATACAGTTGGAAAGGTATTGTGTTTATCCTAGTTGATAACATTATAAACAGTTTTTGGAATTATAATTGTGGCTCTTCTGCTTTATGATTGTTCTACATTTAGCTCGGTGAATCCGTTGATTAATTTAAAATTCACTCAATCACAACAGCAAAATAAATAGGTGGGACAGGGTCGTAACAAAAAGTCGCTTCTGCATGCTGGAGCCGAGGACCCGGAGGATGGAGGGGTGTGCACGGTGATGGTGGTGTTGGGGGGGGGGGGGGGGGGGGGGGGGGGGGGGGTGGCCTGGGAAATGGGGTGGGCTTAGACGCCAAGGTAAAAGATCGGCAATGCGTGACATTTTCATTTTTCAGCGTGCGAGGGTATAACACACGTATAGGTATGGCGTTTTTTTTAAATCTAGCGCGTGCGCCGTGCGTGAGAGCCGTTTTCAGACCCTCCAAATGCGTGACGTCACGCCTAATGCGTGACACTTGGTAGCTCTGGGTGGGGCTGTTGATTAATTTTGATTTACAGCAGATTGAAGAAAAACAATGGACTAAAACTGACGATGAAACCGTTATTGGGTGCATGAGGCTTCTATAAAAAGTATAAAGTATAGTTATAGGCCTAGAGACAGACTCCTCTGAATGGGTCTAGGTCTACTGTAAGGGTGTCTGAACGATTTTTCAATTTTCAATTTGGGATCGTTTTTCACCATTTTTGTTTGTTATTTGAATAAAAAATGTAATCAGAATACTACATTTCAAATATCAAGTCTCACCGATGTTTCTATCAAAAGATACAGCCCCTCCAAAACGCTGGTATATTCATATCATTTTGGTCAAAATCGACGAAAAAGACGTCCACGCAGAGTGTTGTTGTTTTGCTAAATTCAGACAAACAGCTGTATATGCAAGCGTATGCATATCGTACGCATGTTGCTAAGCCAATGCGAGACTTGCAGCTTGAGCCACAAATGTTCACAACATGCAAGACTTTTTATCTGTTTTTCTAATTTTATTTTTTCCTTCATTTTTATTATAAATCTAGTAATATATTCAGGATGTAATTGCCAATGAAACTCAAAATCTAAGAAACTTGAAGTTGAGGTGCCACCAAGTTTTCAAACAAACATCACAATTAGACTTTCATGGGACAGATTTCCAGATAATTTGCTTGTTTATGTGCTTTTCTATTGTTAATCTTGATGCAACTTTTCCACGATATCTAACTGTACAATTCATAAACCATTTGAGATTTTTTTTTTGAAGAAGAAGAAGTAAAGATTTCCTTTGTCAGAGGAAAAAAGAAATCAAATACAGTAGCAAAAGTTAGCAGTTGACTTTGCCTACCATACCCAAAGGATGATCTTTTGTTCCTTTCAGACCATCACATGTCGTGCAGCGGTTGCATGGGAGCCTAAGAAGGAACTTAGCATAGAGCAGGTGGAGGTAGCACCTCCTAAGGCAGGTGAAGTTCGCATCAAGGTATGAAATACACTTTTAACAATTCACTGTGTTTTCAATTAGCAAGTCCAGTTTTCCTTTATAGTAACCCTAAAATTTACCAAGAATGCTTCTTGTTCTTCATTTATTGATAGATTTTGATTCTTTTAGTTTTATCCAGTAGAGCGAAGTGATGTTTTCATTAAAAATTAATCATGATAATTTACGCAAATCTATTCAAATTTACAAAAATTGTTTCTTCTTCATTTATTGGCCTATTCAGATTGCTTGATTCATTTGGTAAAGCTTAGTGAGATTCTACACAGAATTTCTGTTTGTGGGGCATATAAATTTCTAGTAAAATATAAACCGTGTTTGGAGATAACAGGAGAACAAATGTGAAAACTATAAAAATTTCTTTGAAAAGTAAATGTGCAGTAAGATAAAAGAACAAAGATTTCATCGAAGTAAACTAATTGATTTCAGTGAAGTGAGCTATTTGCATTTCAGTAATTTGGATGCTTTCGAAACGATATTAGTTTAGAAAGGAGGAAGAAAGAGAAAAGATTGGTATTTATGAAACATCTCTTAAACCATTGCAGCTCCTAGCTACTGGTGTCTGCCATACAGATGCCTATACTCTGAGCGGAGCAGACTCCGAGGGGAAGTTCCCCTGCATCCTTGGTCACGAGGGAGGTGGCACTGTGGAGAGTATTGGGCCGGAGGTCACTTCTCTTAAACCTGGTGACCATGTTGTACCCCTTTACATTCCACAATGCCGTAAGTGCAAGTTCTGCACAAGCAAGAAGACCAACCTATGCAGCCATATCAGGTACAGTTGACTCATCATTTGGTATTTATGTCTTTATAAAGTGAAACCGGTCTATAAAGACCACCAAGGGAGACAAAAAAAAGTGGTCTTTATAGACAGGTGGTCTTTGAATACAGGTGCCTATAGTACATGTTTCAATGAGATACCATTTTCAAGGGAAACCAAAAATGTGGTCTTTGTAGATCGGTGTTCACTAAAGCAGGTGTGACTGCATTAGAACTTTCAGGTGGCACCGTCAGTTACAAAACATCTTTGCTTAAGGGGCCCTTGCTGGGTAATGATACCATGTAAGGATCTCATTTGTATAATGTGAAGCTGTTTACATTTAATTTCATGTCGGCCATGTACTTCCCCAAGTGTCACTTTATGAAGTATTCCATTCACAAAGTCTGCATTCTGACCGATTCTACAATATACATGTAGGTGTGTCTGTTAGGTGTGTTTTCTTTTTTTTTGTTGTATTTTTGTGTTAAAACAACACAATTCTTTTAGGTTATATCAAGTTGTACATGTGAATTGCACTATTGTTTTTTGTCTTTATTTGTTATTTGTTTGTTTATTTATGAGTGAGATTTGTTATTTTTCTGTATTTTTGGTTCTGGGTTTTGTTTGAAAAGAGTATTCATAGAAGATATTTTGACGCAAGGCAGTCTTTGTAACAATTCAAGTGAAGCCTTTGATAATAATAATAATAATAAATCATTCTTATATAGCGCATATTACACAAATCAATTTAAGTCCCTATGCCCTGTGTTAGTGTCTGCAGCCCATTCTTTGATGTCTTTCATTTTCATTCATTCCCACTCAGGTCCACTCAGGGTGCTGGAGTGATGCCTGATGGAACATCTCGTTTCACCTGTAAGGGAAAGACTCTCTACCACTTCATGGGAACATCCACCTTCAGTGAATACACTGTCGTTGCTGAGATATCAGTTGCCAAGGTAACCATAGGCACGATGCTTTTTTTATTATCCTTCCTTTCTTCTTCCCCCTACCATTTTGTTTGTAATTAAAAACTGCGTTCAACTTGTATTCAGTAAAAGCAATTTGAATTTAAAATATTCTCTTTCAAAAAACAAAATAAGGATGCTTCCTGTAATGAAGGGCGATAGATAAATAATCATCAAAATGTAATTTTTTTGTCTCAATCGTAAGTCAGCTCGATAAATGTGAAATATATGTATTCATAATTTGACAGGAGACCTTGTGTTATATCATCATTTATAAGATGAAATTCCAGTTGTTAATTCTGGTATGTGGTCATTAGAAAATAAACTGCCCATGAAAGAGATTTTTTCATCAAAAGAGTTTCGTCATTACCCATAAATCAGAAGTGCCTGATACTGGTTGAATTACAGTACACAGAGGCCCCAAAACTTTACACTAATGAACCCCCCCCCCCACCCCTCCCCCTATTTCAAAATATAACAAGGATCTGGCCCAAATGCATCCCCAATATTTTGCCCCATACTACAGAACAGAAAACTGAAGCCCAGATTTAATTGAATGAATATTGTGTGCCAATCTGCACATCTAGCTTTTCAGCATATTGTAAGAAAATGTAAAATCAACTTGCACTTTGACCCTGGCCAAGCTGTTTGCTGTGCAGCTTTATAAAACGATATACACACTGCTGTCTGAATACACAGTGGGTCCGAACAAACACACTATAACAATGATTGTGCAATATTCAATGCTGGTTAACCCTATCTTCTATCACGAAATAGACAGCTAGAAAAGGGGGCATTGTTAAAGTGAAGAAGACAGAAGAAGGGATCTCGGGATATTTCTTTTAATGAAGAATAAAGAAAGTCATGAATTCTTCATATCCCAAGTATACCGTAATTAACGTTGTATAAACCGCCCTCATGTATTAACAGCACCCCTCTTTTTGCCGAATCTGTCGGCCTCAAGCCAGGTCCTTGTTAAAAAACCCAGGCGGGAAGGCCTTTCATTTAACTGCGAGGTGCAGTTGAATGTGTAAGATCATTTAAATTTAAATTAAAAAACAGTAGAGGACCTAGGATAGAACCTTGTGTTACGCCGTGTGTAATAGAAGAAAAATTGGAGGAATTATTATTATAAACTACATATTGAGATCTATCAGAAAGGAATTTTTGAGTGTTGTTCTAGTTTCCGAGTGTTGAGTCAACACACCGATTACTGAGCTGGGAGTCATTGCCACGCATAGCGCCAGGTGGAGGGGCATAAATCGAAACTTTAAAAAAAAAAAAAATTGTTTTTTTGTACCTGTGTATAAGACGCACCCCCGACTTTGAATTTTTTTCGGCGGCAAAAAAGTGTGGTTAATACAACGTTAATTACAGTAGTAAATTTCTATTATGTATCCCTAAATTTTGATCAAAAGAGCTTGCATATAAGACTTGTATGAAATAACCACACAAAAAAGGATAGTAATAGAATAGAAATTTCATGAAACTTATGAGTGGTATGACTAAAACATTTAATTTTCTTTTGTGCTTATTAAACCAATAAACCTTTTCAATCTAGTCTGAAATCAATAGCTCTCCAGAGAAGGTGTAGAAAAGTATTTTATTACATTTTGAGAAAGAATATAGCTTCAGACAAAATACATTCCTTATGGCATTTAACAACACGTCATCAATGAAATAGACATAACTGTTATTATCCAAGTATAGTATACCTCTAATCTGTGTCACTAGATCTTGATCAGCAGAGTTTGCATACAATTTGTCTATAATGATAACAAAACTGGAAGCAGAATAGATAATTCTACTAAAATGACAAGAAACCTGAATGATAATATAACCAAAAAAAAATGAAATTATCAACCAATGAAATTTTTTAGTAGCTGTTGTATTTGGTATGTAAGCAATCATTGTGCAAGATACATAGAAATTGAAGATTGTTTCTTGCATGATATTGCACAATCTTTTCTTTGAAAATATTATTGATTTTTGTCTCGCCTGCGTAGCAAAAAGCGAGACATAGGCGCCGCTTTTCCGTTGACGGCGACGGCGGCGGCGGCGTCAACATCAAAAACTTAACCTAGGGTTAAGTTTTTGAATTGTTGATATAATTTTGAAAGTGTAAGTTCTTAGTCAATGAAACTTAGACTATAGGGTAATCAAGTATCCCTAATCATGTGAGTAGAATTTCAGATCACAAAGTCAAGGTCAAAGGTCATTTCAGGTCAACAGACTTGGACTATGTTGTAGCATCATCATCGAAAACTTAACCTAAGGTTAAGTTTTTGAATTTTTGATATAATTTTGAAAGTATAAGTTCTTAGTCAATGAAACTTGGACTATAGGGTTATCAAGTCTCCCCAATCATGTGAGTAGAATTTCAGGTCACTAAGTTAAGGTCAAAGGTCATTTAAGGTCAACAAACTTATACTTTGTTGTGGCATCAACATCAAGATTTTCAAAGTGCTTCTTCTTCATTATTTTTCAACCGATTTTGATTCTGATTGTTTCATATGATAGGGCTAGGAGGGGGATTTAAAATACACAGAATCGTGAAATTCATTATCTATGCTAATTTATGCAAATTTATTCGAAATCACAAAAAAGGCTTCTTCTCCTTCATTTCTCGACCGATTTTGATTTGGTTTGCTTTATATCGTAGAGCTAACTTTTGTACACTAAACTTCTACACAGAATTTTGAAATTGTTCTCCATTAATTAATTATGGTAATTTATGCAAATTTATTCAAAAAAAAAAAAAATTGCTTCTTTTCCCTCATTTCTTGACCGATTTTGATTTGGTTTGCCTTATCTGGTAGAGCTAAATTTGGAACACTAAACTTCTACACAGAATTGTGAGATTTTGCTCCATTGATTATTTATGGTACTTTATGCAAAATAAATGAAATTATGTCCCTTCCAGGGCATCAAATTTTTAGTTCAAAACCAAAGTTCAAAAGTGTACCACATAAAATTTACGATATTTGTTGTTGCGAGATGCGGATGAGCGCTACGTCATTGACGTTCTGGTTTATCATATTGAATTGCATTATGCAGGCGAGACCGCCGAGAGCGTTTCCCTTGTTTATTAATGAATTGATATGATTTGATTTGATTTGATTTGATTTGATCTGATTTGATCTGGTTTGATCTGGTTTGATTTCATTTCATTTGACCTCATTTGATTTGATTTGATTTGATTTGATCTGATTTGATCTGATTTGATCTGGTTTGATTTCATTTCATTTGACCTCATTTGATTTGATTTGATTTGATTTGATTTGATCTGATTTGATCTGATTTGATCTGGTTTGATTTCATTTCATTTGACCTCATTTGATTTGATTTGATCTGATTTGATTTGATTTGATCTGATTTGATCTGGTTTGATCTGGTTTGATTTCATTTCATTTGACCTCATTTGATTTGATTTGATTTGATTATTTGTCATTGGTTTCATTCAGGTGAATGAGAAGGCCCCATTGGATAAGGTGTGTCTGTTAGGGTGTGGTATCACCACCGGTTACGGAGCTGCCATCAACACTGCAAAGGTAAGATGGTATTTATATCAAACCTGTAAAGGCCTAAAGGGCGCTGAAATTAAGTGGTCTTTGAAGTAGTCGTCGGCCGGGTGGCAGAAGGGCGTTAGCGCGCGAGCGACTCAAAAACTACTTTTTGAATTATTTGCATTTAAACATTTGTTTTATATTTAACCTGCTTTCCGTCCCGAAAATTGGTTTTAAAACATAAAAGACTAATAGAAATGTTGTAGTAGAACACGGCCACAATTTTTTTCTTGGAAATAAGTAAGTTTTATAAAAGTTTGAGGCGATTTAGTGCTAAGGCCCTTCTGCTTAAAGTTTCATTATTGACCTAAAATTCGAGCTAACGCCCTTCTGCCAGCCAAGCGACGTAGTAATGGTTTATTGAAAAATTCATTTGCAGCCATCTGGCTGAATTGCAGAATTTTATACATAGTCAAAATAACATAGTAAATTATAACATTTACATAATATACATATCAGAGGCATAATGATAATATTGAATAAATTAATAAACAAAATTTGATGAGCATTGATTGGAAATTGATTACTTGCCGTTATTTCATTGCTCTGTTCTAGATCACAAAAGGAGTTTCTTGAGCTGTCTGGGGTCTAGGATCTATTGTGTAGGTCTAAGACCTAATGTACTAATATCATGACATTGTTCATTCCTAGGTAGAGGAAGGATCAACCTGTGCCGTGTGGGTCTAGGATCTATTGTGTAGGTCTAAGACCTAATGTAATATCATGACATTGTTCATTCCTAGGTGGAGGAAGGATCGACCTGTGCCGTGTGGGGTTTTGGATGTGTGGGTCTAGGATCTATTGTGTAGGTCTAAGACCTATTATACTAATATCATGACATTGTTCATTCCTAGGTGGAGGAAGGATCGACCTGTGCCGTGTGGGGGGTTGAATGTGTGGGTCTAGGATCTATTGTGTAGGTCTAAGACCTATTATACTAATATCATGACATTGTTCATTCCTAGGTGGAGGAAGGATCGACCTGTGCCGTGTGGGGTGTTGGATGTGTGGGTCTAAGACCTAATGTACTAATATCATGACATTGTTCATTCCTAGGTGGAGGAAGGATCGACCTGTGCCGTGTGGGGGGTTGGATGTGTGGGTCTAAGACCTAATGTACTAATATCATGACATTGTTCATTCCTAGGTGGAGGAAGGATCGACCTGTGCCGTGTGGGGGGTTGGATGTGTGGGTCTAGGATCTATTGTGTAGGTCTAAGACCTATTATACTAATATCATGACATTGTTCAATCCTAGGTGGAGGAAGGATCGACCTGTGCCGTGTGGGTCTAGGATCTATTGTGTAGGTCTAAGACCTAATGTAATATCATGACATTGTTCAATCCTAGGTGGAGGAAGGATCGACCTGCGCAGTGTGGGGGGTTGGATGCGTAGGTCTAGGATCTATTGTGTAGGTCTAAGACCTATTATACTAATATCATGACATTGTTCAATCCTAGGTGGAGGAAGGATCGACCTGTGCCGTGTGAGGGGTTGGATGCGTAGGTCTAAGACCTATTATACTAATATCACGACATTGTTCATTCCTAGGTGGAGGAAGGATCGACCTGTGCCGTGTGGGGTGTTGGATGTGTGGGTCTAGGATCTATTGTGTAGGTCTAAGACCTAATGTACTAATATCATGACATTGTTTATTCCTAGGTGGAGGAAGGATCGACCTGTGCCGTGTGGAGGGTTGGATGTGTGGGTCTAGGATCTATTGTGTAGGTCTAAGACCTAATGTACTCATGACATTGTTCAATCCTAGGTGGAGGAAGGATCGACCTGCGCAGTGTGGGGGGTTGGATGCGTAGGTCTAGGATCTATTGTGTAGGTCTAAGACCTATTATACTAATATCACGACATTGTTCATTCCTAGGTGGAGGAAGGATCAACCTGTGCGGTGTGGGGGTTTGGATGTGTGGGTCTAGGATCTATTGTGTAGGTCTAAGACCTATTATACTAATATCATGACATTGTTCAATCCTAGGTGGAGGAAGGATCGACCTGTGCCGTGTGGGGGGTTGGATGCGTAGGTCTAGGATCTATTGTGTAGGTCTAAGACCTATTATACTAATATCACGACATTGTTCATTCCTAGGTGGAGGAAGGATCGACCTGTGCCGTGTGGGGGGTTGGATGTGTGGGTCTTGCTGTGCTCATGGGATGCAAGGCTAGCAAAGCTTCAAAAATCATTGCCATTGATATAAACCCAAAGAAGGAAGAGCTTGGTAAGTCCTCATCATGATGATTCTCCTTCTCCAACCTCCTCGTCATTATCCTCATCACCATCATAATCATCATCATCCTCATCATAATGATTCTCCTTCTCCTCATCATCCTCACCATCATAATCATCATCATTCTTATCATCATAATCTCCCTCATCATCATCCTCATCATCATCATCCTCCTATCATCATCATCACCATCATCATCATCATCACCACAACCATTATCATCATCATCACCTCAACCATCATCATCATCATCATCACAACCATCGTCATCATCACCACCACCAGCATCATCATCCTCGTTATTATCATCATCACCATCATCACCATCATCACTATCATCATCATCATCATCCTCATCTTCATCATCATCATCCTCATTCTTATCATCATCATAATCCTCGTCATCATCATCATCATCCTCACTATCATCATCACCATTATTGTCATCATCATCATCCTTACTATCGTCATCATCATCATCGTCATCATCATCACCACCATCATCATCATCATCATC
Organism: Strongylocentrotus droebachiensis; assembly: GCA_035222895.1. Lineage (NCBI taxonomy): Eukaryota > Metazoa > Echinodermata > Echinoidea > Camarodonta > Strongylocentrotidae > Strongylocentrotus > Strongylocentrotus droebachiensis. The sequence continues at coordinate 35,274 of JAVYIG010002172.1, forward strand.
ACGACCACCATCATCATCACCATCATCGTCGCCGCCGCAGCCACCACCACCACCACTACCACCACCAGCACCATCACCGTCACCATCACCACCACCACCACCAGCACCATCACCATCACCACCACCACCACCACCATCATTATCATCACCATCATCATCATCTTAATCCTCATCATCATCATCATCATCATCATCGTCATCATCATCATCTTAATCCTCATCATCATCATCATCATCATCATCATCATCATCATCATCATCATCATCATCATCATCATCATCATCATCATCATCATCATCATCATCATCATCATCATCATCATCATCATCATCATCATCATCATCATCATCATCATCATCATCATCATCTCTTTGAAATTCAGATACCGGTCGCCAAATGACTTTTTGGTACCCTTTCTTCAAATTGTTTTCAATCACTCATGCATGAAATATGCTTCATATGAGTTGCATCAAATGAAAGAGTAGGATCTTAGTTTTACAATTATGTGTCATTTATTAATTATAGTTGTGATTAAGTTATGATAAAACATTGATAATTCTTGGTTTTTTTCTCTTTCTGGGACGCATTGTATAAATCCAATTGATATTGTTGTTAGTATCATTGTCATCACCATCATCATCACTAATTATTACCATTATTTCTTACCTGTCACAGCCAAGCAGTTTGGAGCAACCCACTTTGTCAATCCCAAAACTTTGGACAAGCCTACACAGCAGGCGCTAGTGGAAATGACAGATGGCGGCCTGGATTATACGTTTGAGTGCATCGGTAATGTCAATACCATGGTAGGTAGCTTGCAATTTTTTTGATGGTAATCTGTTACTCAGCCAATCCAAGATATTTAGCCAATTTATGGTTCTCTGACTTTGATGGCAGTTGATCCAGGCATTATTTTGTCAAAGAAAGTGGGTTTGGATTAGGGTGGTAAACTGGTTATGTACTTGGTAAAAGTTCAGGAAAAGATGATTTGGGATTTTTACTTTTTGCGTTAATGTATTGACTGCACAACGAACCTTACATGGGGCAAATTTAAACGTTCATTCTATGATAATGGTATATAGCACCTGTAAAGATTTAAATTTACTTATTTCTCTCTCTTTCCCCATCTCTGTATCTCTCTCTCTCTCTCTCTCTCTCTCTCTCTCTCTGTCTTCCGTCTCTGTATTACTCTATATCACCCTTTCTCTTTCTTTCCTCTCTCTATTTCTTTCTCTCTCTCTCCCTCTCTCCCTCTCTCTTCCTCTCTCTCTATTCTCTCTCTTTCACCATCTCTGTATTTCTCTCTCTCTCTCTCTCTGTCTTCCGTCTCTGTATATCTCTATATCCCCCTCTCTCTCTCCTTTCTCTTTCTTTCCTCTCTCTCTTTCTCCACTCTCTCTCGCTTTCTCTCTCTATTTTCCTCCCCTCCCCTCTCTCTCTCTCTCTTTTTCTCTCCTCTTGGACAGCGTGAAGCTCTTGAGAGCTGCCACAAGGGTTGGGGCGTGTCAACCATCATCGGAGTAGCTGCGGCCGGTCAGGAGATCTCTACCCGCCCATTCCAACTTGTCACTGGACGCACCTGGAAGGGAACAGCTTTTGGTGGTAAGGCTTCACATTCACGATGGCCAGTCTCCTTAAATTTCAATGAAATGCCGGTTTTAAAACCCAACTGCACTGCTTATAGCTTCTTGCGCCCTCTATGTAGCAAACAATGCCTAATCGGTGACCATTGGTCCCCCATGATCCCCTTTTTCTTATGTTAATGAGAGCTTATTTGATGAGATAACCGCCTGTCAGTGACCATAGAGGGATATCTAATCTCTCCTGGCCAAACTAGTGCAGAAAGGCTTTAAACTTTTGTCTGATTAATTTTGTGAAACGAAATCTTAGACCTGGTTCAGGTTAATATAATAATAAATTTAATTTATATAGCGCTAAATACAAATGTCTCTAAGCGCTTAGATTGAATAAGTAGAACAGGGATGTTTGTGTTTTTTCTTGGGTGAATGGAGATGGTGCACACAGTGTAGAATCAGAATGATTGCATCATGGTTGAATCTGTTTGCTGACATGTTATTATTTTGAGGATTGAAGCAAGGTCCTTTGGTTTATGTCTTGTTAGAGGGTTCTAACCCCTTTTGAAGAAGAAAAAATCATACAGCTGAATATTCCTGTCATTTACCAGAATCAAATTTGAAGTCGGGTTCTATGGTTGTTTTTTTATAGGGTTCAAGGCCCCTCAGAAATCATAGTAGGTTGAATATATTTCTGTCCGCCATTATAAGATTTGAAGCTAGGTCGTGTGGCTTGTGCCATATATCAAGGTTGGAGACCCTTAAAAATAAGGAGCAGGATAATGAAGATATTTATTATAATGACTTACCTCTGAAGTAAGATCCTGCAGTTACTCGTCATACTGTTCATAATGCATTGAAAGCCTTATATCAAAATTTCATCCTTATTCACCATAATAACAATTATAACATTCCATTCTTGTATTATGATAGCGTCAATCATATTATGGTATCATATTAATGTCCCTTTGTGCTTCCAAAGAGCTTTGGAAATTATTTTCCCATCTTTAGTTTGAATAACCAAGATTAGCGCACAGTGACCCTGTCAAGTTCCCATTTACCGCATATGGGTGGAGTGTGGTAAATCTTGCTTAATCTCTTGCAAAAGGACATTGGTGCTGTATTGGATGAAACAAGCTCCTGTGGTTTGTGTTCTGTTACAGGATTCAAGTCCCGTGATGGAGTGCCTCAGCTGGTCGAGGAGTACTTGGCTGGAACGCTCAAAGTTGACGAGTTTGTGACACACAATGTGGGACTAGATGAGATCAACAGAGCCTTCAAGCTGATGCATGATGGCGAAGGGTCAGTACAGAACACCTAACAAGGGAATAATTTTGAGGGGTCAGTGACACAAAGACGTAACTCCATTTTGGCAATTTTGAGGAAAAGTGGTTTATGTGTCACTGAGCACTTGGGCCTTAAGCAGTTAAGTTTATGTTTCACTAGCCATTGACTTCAATGGAGTGTTAGGTGGAGTTGAGTCTTTGTGTTTCCTGGAAAGCCCACATTTTTCTGAACATTTTGATATCAAGCACTCATCTTGGCAAAATATGGAGTTACATTTTTGCGTAACTGAATCCTCAATATTTATTTTTTCATTCGTTTTATTTGTTTTAACATTCAACTTTGCACCTTGTGGGCTGTACGCTAGAAGGCCCTAACAGCTATGCATTTTCTGTAGCTGTATCAGCCATCTTGCTTTATCAATGATCATAAAGGGCATCTGGAGCAGAATTTGAGCTCTGAAAGTTACCAAAATTCTGAGATCATTATCTGTGAGGAAGAAATGTATCCTTAGTGCATATATGTGTGTAAAATTGATCTCATTATAGAATAAAAAAACAGTTTAGACCACTGTACTGAATTGTTTATCTGGAGGAAGGATTGTTAGGGAACATTAAAAGTATTGATTTGTGACATATTGCATTGTAGTCTGCAAGAAGTGGAATGATTTAAAATTTTATTTCAATACCATAAGTGGTCACTGACTGTTAGAAACCAGTTTTACCACTTACAAGAAACTAATCTGACAGATTTTCACAAGAGCTCTCCTAAGGAACACTTAAAGTTCATGATTGACTTTAAGAATTTTTTTGTTTGTCAATGATGATTCAACAGATTTCTTATGTATTTTGTATTCTCTCTCCCTCTCTCTCTCTATCTGTTCCATTCCTCCTTCAATAGCTATTGGAGAATAGATATTTCTTACTTACATTTTCAAAGGTGAATTCACGGGCGCCAAAAAATGTTCCCTTCCACATGCAATCTCTATAGAGGGAACACTCTTCAATGCTCCATGAATTTGACCAATAAATTAGCTTACCGTACTAGCTATTCCTCTTTTCATGTAATTCTTCATAAATCAAATTCTTTTATTTTCACATCCCTTAAAAATGCAATGTATGCAGAAAAAACTGTTTTAAGAACAACATTGTACAGAAAAAAAACACAAATGAGAAAAGAAGCATAGACTGTGAGAGAGTAGCAAGGGCTATTGAAATGTCATAATGATTTTTTTTTTCCCCCTAAATTTTTCTCTTTCTACAGTATTCGAGCAATTGTAAACTTCTCGATGAAGCCTTGATTTGGATCCGAGACTTGAAGAGTGATATCTAACCTGCCAGTACAGTACCAATCATACTAAAGAATCATTATTTGTTATACCGTCATTTGATCCTTCTTGCGATAATCATTAATTTGGGAATCAGTATCTCACTTTGGAATTATATGGCTTCTCTTTATGCAAAAGCAAACAGTGGCCTATGGTTTTCTATTGTATTTAAATCATATCATCATCAAAAGCTTGAAGGGGGAGGGGGGTCATCATACAAGCAAGATAATAAGGAAAGATGTTTTATTAGCAAGAAAGCAGATTGATACGAGAGAAAAGAATAACCTTAATCCATCTCAATATTTTACCAATTTGTATGTGAGTGATAGTCTTCTGTTTTGGGGGTCTTGACTGTTATGACTTGTATGTACCTTTTCATCCTTCAAAACACATGGAAGCTCAAACACATGGACAGACCTCTTCAGTCTGCTAAAATTGCAGACACTGACCTGAACCCCCTTCATAATTGAAGTTTTTCAGCTTACGATTTTACATAAGTAAATAATGAATAGATACTATTGATTGGAGAATGTTTCAAAAATATTCCAACTTAAATACTTGTCAGAATGTGTAAAGAAGTGCTCTATTGTCCTCTTTGTAGGATTGTTCTTAACAAATTTATCATGTTTGGATTTAATCCAGTGGAGAAGTACTGATAATTAAAAGAAATGACATGCAAACATGTTTATAAGATGGGTAGAAGAATCCCTGCAATCTGATTGGTCAATTACCATGTATTTATTTTTACTGGATGCACGCGATACCACCGATACCACCGATATCCTTTTTTTTAAATAATTCTTTCTTTTTTTCTTTTCTTTTTTAATAATTTTTCTTTTTAATGATTTAAATTTTTTTTCGGGTGATAATTATTTGTTTTTCATTTTTTTTGATAATTTTAATCTTTTTTTTTTTTTTTTTTTTAATTCTATCATTTTTTTTTTTTTTTTTTTTTTTAAGTTTACAGTTAAATGTGCACTGACAACTTTTTTTTCTTTTTAAATTTCATGATAAGTTAAAAATCATGCGTCCGGTAAAAAAAATTACCGGACGCATGATTTTGCCATGCATCCGGTAAATCTGTAAAATAACAAAATTTGGTATTTTTGACAATTTTTGGGGCCCCATCTTATAAAACAGATGATGCACAGGTTTAATTTGTGGGTCGGTACCTTTGAATTTGGTCTAAAACCATTCAAAGGTACCTTGTGCACACAATCCCTACCGATGCTTTCAAACCTGTGCATCATTTGTATATTGTATAAAAAAATGCATTATTATCAAGTTGAAATTTTGTGGAATTGATGTGCCTGTGAGGACTGACATGTGAATTATGTACTGATGACTGATCTTCCTCTTTTATTATCAAAATAAATGATTAGGAAATTAATAAACCACTGTACTCGTTTCATCTTTAGAGATTGTTTTATATATTTGTATATGGCATAATAATCTTCTTCCTCCTCCCCCTATTCCTCTTCCCCCTATTCCTCTTCCCCCTATTCCTCTTCCCCCTTTTCCTCCTCCCCATATTCCTCTTCTTCTTGTTCTCCACCCTCCTCTTCCTCTTTTTCTTGTTCACCTTGGCCTTCTTGGCACTTAACATGTACTGAACTTCTTAAAGCACTTGAAAAAAAAATACCACCACACTATCAAATACACAAGTTAATGTACAACAAATTCAAAATCATTTATTTCACACTAGATTGAAACATAATGCATAAGTAGTTCTATTGAGTAAGCCCAAGGTATATATATTGTCTACTTTAAGCTCTAGTAGGGCCATCAGTTTGATACAGTCATTAAATATACTGAAATCATAGATCTGGTGGCTAACGTAGGGGACAAAGTAGTTTGGATTTGACCTATTAACGTACTGTGATTGAAAGAAAACAAAAATCATATTTCTATACAATAAGGCTTTCCTCAGAGATACTGGAACCATGACATTTCTGAGCTGTTGATGCCTCGGTCACACTGGTAATCCAATGTGACAGGTAGTTAGCCATTGGGGGTAATGTAATTGTTTGATTAGTTTGTAATTGAACCAAGTGTGACTAAGCCTAAGGGATGGAAGAATTCATCAGATATGTGAACCCACCAAAAAAAAATCAAGTTTGAGCAATTGTATCTCTCAAACAGCACAAAATGCTCTTCAAAATTAATTCAGTTTCCTTGTTTATTGTCTTCAGTCGAGTGCAATGTTTCTATAACAATTACGCTTTTTACATAAATATTCAAGTTGTCTAGTCCAATGCATAAGGTAATCTATTACCTCACTCATATGTGAGATAGATACAAGCTTTCAGCACAGATGTTAGCTTCCTAAACAGTTAATATAGGACATTCATATCAAAATAAATATTGATAGAAATACTCATTTATCAACTGATAAACACGCATACATCGAAACGTTTACAAAGGTTCAGATGATTCAACACATTTCTGTTAAGAAGACGATAGGTATAATAAGAAAAATATTCTATAAACTAGAATAAATATGCTTGTAATATCCATTCAGAAAAAAGGAGAAATGTCCGCAGACATGCATATTTCAAAATATTCTTTGACCTCCAAAATGATTGTAAATCAGAAGGGAAATTAATATAAACATGATTTGAAAAATCATGAAATCCATGATCTCATAATATAAAGAGGTATGTAGTGTTCATTAATACCCAATATCCATTGTAGAATGTAGCACAATGGCAGCATTTATTTATACTAACATTGGAATAATTCTTAACTAATATTTCTAATACGGGTAATAGTGCAAGTAATATCATAGTTAGGGCATCATGTCTTACATTCATAACAGATAATGCTCTATGAAAGTTAACAACATGCCTTTGATAAAAAGAACAGGACATATCAGAAATAAATATAAAACCATTCAACAGTTGTGTAACATAGCTTTTTAAGGAAAATAGCAATGCACTATAGATTACCCCCAAGCAGCGGGTACCCGTATGTCATTTTTTATGATATGAAATGGCATAGTTTGTTTTATTCTCGACATAAGGTTGCCTCATGCACTATGCATCAGAAATGTAGAAGCTCAAAGTACATATTTGGAAGATATTTTTTATATCTTTTAAAGAAAGAATGAAATAATCTATACCTTGCATCCCATGATGCGTATGTATCTAATTCCAGCCACTTGATTTGTCCAAAAAAATGCAGGAAACATTTGAAAAAGGCGCTTATGAACCCTAGGAATAAAAACTACGAGTCCATCTGATCTAGGAAATGCGGTCTTCCATGGCCCGCGCCCCTCGCTGTCAGAACCTCCACACCGGTTTCTGTGACGATCATGGTATGTTCAAACTGCGCTGACCACTTGCCGTCGGTGGTCACTGCCGTCCAGTCATCGGGCCACAGAGCATCCTTCCAAACACCTGTAACAAGCAACAATGAGTTCCAAGATATGATTAAACTTGTCACATCACTTGTTAAAAAATTAGGCAAAAGTATGGTGGGAAGCAAGATTACAAGGGCATGCATTGGCTTTTCTTTTTTTTATTCCATGTGATCCTAGCTGGTTATGACAACATCCATAAAATTATGGTTATTTATATCATGGTACAAATAGAATTCTTTATCATTCTCATTGATGAATTGAACATAACATTTTCCCTTTACAAAATAATTTTATCTCTTGCAAACTTTTTTTTGGATTTAAAAAGAAATATTCTAGGAGAAAATCAGTATCAATTTGATATTTCAAGTGCTTTCATGACCTTATCAAAATTCATGATTGTACGTTTCATATCACTTACAACTTTTTCAAACCTGAAATGCCATCTCATGCAAGATTATAACAACAAAACAATAATAATAATAGTGGGTTCTTGTATAGCGCTCATGTCTGTCAGACTTGACACTCCTGGTGCTCCCGACTATTACCCTGGCTTTAGCACGGCTGCCATTACGGCGCTCTAGCATTTCAAGGAATTAATTCTTGCCAGGTAACCATTAACATCACCTGGGTGGAGTGTGGCAAATGTAGATCAATGACTTGCCAAAGGACATTAGTGCCGCGGCAGGACTCAAACCGCGGACCTTGTGATCGACAGTCCGGTGACATATCCACTCGACCACGACACCTCTACATAATGTTTGAATATGCATACCATTTCATCATTAAGTTAAAGAAGTGTTTTCTTTGACAATATAATAATTTAAACTTCATGAAATGCAGGACGGATATGCATCTTACTCACCATCGTTAACCATAGGTTCTATAGTGAAGGCATGTCCAGGCTTCATAACTCCCACAGCTTTATTTTCTGAAATAACAAGACAAAAAAGAAGTGATTATAACAAGATATCAAAGAAGGATAACTGATATAGGTTTCTTCATAGCACTTGTCTCTATCATACATATTTTCCTGGCATTCTATTATTAATAAACATAATATCAAGCGATTAAATTGCTTGTCATCATAATCTGTACTTTCATTTCTTACAAAATGACAGTCAGCAACTAAATTATTCATACTTCTACTAAATTTCATGTTTTTTTGTTGTTGAGAAATGGACTAGTTGAATAGGGTCTTGAATAATTTTAGACGTACACGCTTTAATACATCACATACTCAAGAAACATACATTTTAAGGCAAATATTTGATGAAAAAATATAAAATTTTAGTTGTCAGTTGCACACAGAAAACCCAGATACTTGTATTCTTTCATTAATATTCCTCTTCAAACACATTCATTTCAAAAATCTTTCACATCATTATATAAGGATATATAAGGATGGCTGACTAAGTGACGTGCAAGTAAACCTCTCCTCGAGATATTTCCTTTATCACCCTAGATATCATTATTTCATTGAATTTTAAGTTGCTCGCTGCTCTTCTTTTGCAATATCAGCTGATCTACTTCAAATATCTCAACATGGGGGACCGCAACCAAAAGAAAACCATGAAGAAAACCTCCATCAAAACCCGTGCGAATTATTCCATTTTGAGCGATGAGCTTGCTGATGACTCTGCCGACCCTACAGGCCCAGCTGATCACTCGGATCCCGGACTGGAAGTTGCCGGTGATGGGGGCTCTCTCCCGTCGTCTGGAGCACAACTGGCTAGCTATCTTAAAGCTGCGACCGCCAATTTTGAAAGGATGATGGAGAAGGCAATGAAGTCAGTGATAGATAGCATCGGGAAGGTGGAAAAAGCCCTAGAATTCGAAGGCCTTCGAATTAATGACTTGGAAAAAAAGAATGTTGAGCTAGAAGAAAGAATAGACAGAATGGATAAAGTTTGCAAAGATTTGCAGGAGAGAGTAGGGAGCCATGACAGAGAGGTGAATAAAGCTGAGCGCTTTTCACGGAGAAATAACTTCCGCATCATTGGAATAGCGGAACCAAAAGAAGATGTTTCTGAAGATTGTGTCAAGTTAGTTGAGGATATTCTGAAAAGTAAATTTGAGCTGGATGTGAAGGTGGAGCGAGCTCATCGTGATGGAAGGAAGGGGAACAAACCAAGGCACATAATTGTGAAAATCATCTCGGACCGAGATAAAGTTCATGTTATGAAAAACGCCAGGGAAGTTCTGCAACGTGAAAAGTTTTATTTTGCTGACGATTTGACCAAGGCTGATCTGAGTGAAAAGAAAAAGCACATCAATGAAGTTCAAGAGCTGTATACAAAAGGAACCAAACTTCGCTTCTTTGCTGGGCTTTGGAGAGGAAATGGTGGTGTCCCTTATTTTACAGCGTAGTGTGACTTTAAACCACATCCTCTTGACCACACATTAAGCTGCCATCGACCACACAAAGAGCTCTCTGTTTATTTGATTTATGATGCGAAGTAGATGTAGATCCATGGTCACATACCTCCTCACTGAATGTAACCAGTTTACAGTAATTTACTTCTGGTCTAAATGTATGTCTTCTTTCCATTCTACCTTACATTCTTTTGTAATATTCGTGTTAGCTTTTCTTTTGTAAACAGTACATAATTTAAGGAGAGGGTTTTACTGTCAGTTGTTATACATGTATATATATGTTTTTTTTGTTATCTTTTAATCTTTTTTCCAGTGTTCTACTGCTTGTTTCATTTTTGTTTTTCTTTTGCACTCTCTATCCCTCTTTCGCTGTTTTTCTTTTTCTTTCCAATTTTTCTCTCACTTTTTCCGTGTTTTATCCTGTTCTTCCTATGCCTATAATGCATATTTTTGAGTATACTCAACCGTTTTTGTTGATTATATATATGTCCTTTTCTTTTGCACGTAGTAGGCTGCCTTTCTTTGTGAATGAATCTTTTAATTATGAATACAAATGATGATGATATACTTAACTATCTTGAATCTAGCGCAGACTCGTTAGAGTATGATCTTGGTGATGGCAATGACGCTGTCACGAGTCACTGTAATTATTGTACAGAAAGCCAATTCTCTCAAAAAATAGGTAATTCTGGTGATAACGAGCTTTCTTTTCTACATTTTAATGTTCGTAGTATGCAAGCAAACTTTGATAAATTAAATGTATCTTTGCAGAACATGTGCTACAGTTCTACGATTATAGGAATCTCTGAAACTTGGTTATCGAGTGAAACTGAAGGAAATGTATTTTCTCTTCCAGGAAGAAATTTAATTATGAATAATCGACAAGATAGGAGAGGAGGAGGTGTCGCGTTGTATGTCCCCACTCAGTTGAATTACCGAGTTTTAAATGAAGTTAATGTGATGAATGATTTAATGGAAAGTGTTTTTGTAGAAATGTTTTTTCCTGGCAGACGGAATGTTGTAGTTGGGGTCGTTTATAGGCCGCCACAAGGTAATGTGAATTTGTTTATAAATGAAATGCAAACTGTGTTGTCAAATTCAATATTTTTGCATAAAACAGTCTTTGTCATGGGTGATTATAATGTTAATCTTCTTCAACACGATGAGAATGCATACGTTTGTGACTTTTTGAACATGTTTATATCTTTCTCTTTATTGCCCTTAATAACTAAACCTACCAGAGTTACAGACACTTCTTCTACTCTCATTGATAACATTTTTTGTAATGTACGACCTTTACCAAATGCGGGTATTATAATTTCAGATTTGTCTGACCACTTTCCAGTTTATGCAAGGATGTCTTTTGGTATGAATATCCGTAATATTTCTAGTAATAGATATATTCGTAAAAGTAATCCTACCAGTATGGCTAAATTTAGAGATGAGTTGTTAGCAAGTGATTGGAGAGAAGTATTGAGTGATTATGATGTTGATAGCTCATATGATAAATTCTTAAATGCTTTCTTTTTGCTGTATGATAAAATTTTACCTTTATGTAAATGTAATAGTAGAAATCGTAGAACAACCCCTCGATTGCCATGGATCACTAATTCTATGTTGAGGTCAATAAATAGGAAAAATAAGTTGTACTATAAGTATAAGATTAGTAAATCTCAGTCTTCTCATAGGAAATATACTATTTATCGGAATACTCTTACTTCAACCCTACGTGCTGCTAAGAAGCAGTATTACTTTGCTCAATTCCAGGCGACACATAATGATATAAAAGGGACATGGAAAGTGATTAGGAATGTTTTTAAGCCAAACCAGAAAGCGTCTGATGTAAGTAAATTAAACATTGATGGGAATGTAGTGGATGATCCAGAAGTTATTGTAGATAAATTCAATGAATATTTTTGTAATATTGGCCAGAATTTGTCGCGTGTCATCCCAGAGTCTCAAAAAACATTTCAATCTTTTTTAGAAAACCCTAATCATAATAGTTTATTTTTATTGCCAACGACTGTAGAAGAATTATTTGATATTGTACATTCCTTAAAGAATAAGAAAAGTCCAGGTTGTGACTTTATAACAAATGAGTTGATAAAAAATGTAATTGATGGTATTGTACAACCCCTCGTACATATATTTAATCTATCAATGACCACTGGTGTTGTACCCATGAAAATGAAAATTGCAAAGGTTGTGCCCATTTTTAAAAAGGGTGATGCCCTTATCTTGAATAATTATCGTCCTATTTCTTTGTTGAATACCTTTTCTAAAATTCTTGAGAAGCTAATGTATACTCGGACGATAACATTTATGATGAATGCTAACATTTTGTCTAATTTTCAGTTTGGTTTTCGTGAAAAACACACTACCACTCATGCTATTCTACATTTGGTGGACAAGATATCCAGTGCCTTAGATGCACGCATGCATACAGTTGGTGTCTTCTTAGACTACTCTAAAGCGTTTGATACTGTAAATCATTATATTTTAATAGATAAACTGTGCCATTATGGTGTAAGGGGAATAGCATTAGATTGGTTTAGAAGCTACTTAACAAATAGGAAACAGTTTGTTACTTTAAATGGATTTGATTCAGATTTGAGGGACGTCACTTGTGGGGTCCCACAGGGATCCCTTCTAGGCCCGCTTTTGTTTATTGTGTATATTAACGATTTTCAACTTTCCGCAAAAATGTTATCATTCATTTTATTTGCAGACGACTCGAGTGTATTTTTCTCTCACAGAAATCCACAAACTCTTTTGCAGACTGTAAACTCTGAGTTGACAAATGCGACTTTGTGGATTCATGCAAACAAGTTGTCTTTAAATCTTAAAAAAACTAATTATATGCTCTTTAGTAATTCCCTGAGTATATTGCCTGGAAATGTAATGTTCAATGGTGTTGAGATTGAAAGAGTATCTACATTTAAATTTCTTGGCCTGCATATTGATGAACATTTAAATTGGAAGTACCATATTAGTAAACTTTGTAAATTATTGTCAAGAAATACTGGTGTAATTTATAAATTGAAATCTGTGTTCCCACTGAATATTTTACGTATGTTGTACGGAACTTTAATTTTGCCATATTTGCACTATGGTGTGCTAGCTTGGGGCAACTCGTTCAAATCTCAAATGGATAAATTACTACTGGTACAGAAAAGAGTAATACGAATTGTTTGTAATACTCACTATCTTGCGCATACAGATGTTCTTTTTTATAATAACAGTGTTTTGAAAGTTAAAGATATTTATCATTTACAACTAGGAGCTCTAATGTATGAATTGAATGCAGGTCTACTGCCAGTAGCCTTGGCTAGAATATTTAAGAAAAATAACCAAGTTCATAGTTATTCCACACGTCAGGCACAAGCATATCACTTGCCTCTTGTTAGAACGCAATTTGCCCTTACTACTGTGGGGTCCACTGGACCTAGGTTTTGGAATTCCCTTGAACCAAGAATAACGCAATCAGTCAGTATTTATGTATTTAAGCGCAAACTGAAGTTACTCTATTTGAGTCGATATCGTCTAGATTTATAGTTGTGATCAATATTTAAGAAAATTAATTACTATATAGGTCAGCATAATTCTACTCCCATCTCTCACATCTATTCATCTCTCTGTCTTTTTTTGTTTTTGTCTGTGTTTCAGTCCTGCTGCTCGTTGTATTTTCCTGTTTCTCTTGTTTATAGTCATTATTTAGTAGTCAGTAGATTTTATTATACTTATTTATGTTTATATTTTATCAGTTGTTTAGTTAGTTTAGTTTTGTCAGCACTTAAATGTATGTTTTATTCTTATCTTACGAGTTTTGTTCTTTTAGGACGTATTCATAAGCCACTCATGAGGGACCTTAAATCCACAAGCCTTGCTTTCAACCAAGGTCACCTCATCTTTCTTTTGTAACGCCATATTCTGTAAACTTGTTATATTCATGTCATATTTGTAAAGTGTGTTATGAAAGAAAGATAAATAAAACTTGAAACTTGAAACTTGAATAATTTAAGTGAAAGTTAGCCATCAAATTTGTGAGGCTCCCAACACTTTAAGAGAGGCTTTAAGATGGTTAATATGCTACTTACTGGCATAGAATGGAACATTGGGCGCAGTGTGAAAGAGTTTGTGTATGCCGTGTCCACAGTATGTTCTTACAACTGAGAAACCATGTGCTTGGCAGTGCTTCTGTATAACAGCTCCAACTTCACGATACTTCACTCCAGGTTTCACTTCAAAAACAAAATAGAAACAATAATTAAAGGAATGTTTCATAGAATATCTGCAGACTAATTTCCATTAACACATTGAAGACATGAAACCTGTCCCAAGTTATTCCAAGTATTCAATGGTTTTAAGCAGGATCAATGCACACAAAAAAATATATAAAACAACATTTAATTGACAGTTATAACAGAAAGATTTTTAGCAATGGCCTTCAAGTCAAATATTTGTTAAAATTATATTTCATAGATAAAACAAAGAGAATAGTATTGCTTGATGATATATTTTTTTTAACTCATCACTTCAAACTAAATAACCTCGCTCTCTTATATTACACTTGATAGCTCTATTGAAAGTTTTACTTTTGGCAAATGCTGCTAATTGTAAATTAAAATATCATATCATATCAGTAGCTGTTGATACTGCTTATATTTTTACTGTAGGTTCACATATCTTGTTTTTATATATTACACATAATGCATAAGTAAATACAGGTGTAAATATTCTCACCTATATCTATAGCTTGCATCATACTCTCATAAGTAACTTTCACTAGTTCTTTAATTCTGTCGTCTACTTTGCCCACAAAGAATGTTTCATTCAAATCGCCATGGTAACCATTGTAGTAAACAGTGATGTCAACTGTGGAAAACAACAAGAAGGCAAGAAATTCATCTTTTACTGGATTAATTCATACAATAGCATTAAATAGTGAATTCAAATGATATCTAGCAAAGAGAGAAAATGTTAAAAAGTGTCTCAAAACTTTAATTTTTCTTGAAGGAAAATCACAGTGATGAAGATTTTAGCTCAAACTGGCAATAACTACTGATGCATTTCAAAGACTCATTTAAAATAGTATACACTTGAAAATCATCTAAAGGTTATATTATGAAATGCTTGTTTGATGAACAAAAGTAGAACAACTATTTGCTTTGTGGAGAAAAAATTAGTGCAGGTACAGAAAACAAAATAAGAGTTCAAAGGTCGAACATGGTCAGCATTTAAAATGTGTTAATTGATACACAAGTGTACAAAAGTCACAAATGGGGCACAACTTAATCCAATAAAGCATTCTCACACATTTGTTTTGTCCAGCAGTCCTATTCCATATCCATTACGAAAAGCTCTCGTTAAAACTATACCCCACCACTATAACACAGCAGTCAATGTAATCTGGTGGGGTGTCACTACCCCAGTTTCGTTTCTCTCGTTAAAACTTTGAGAGAGCTACTACTATTACACAGGCACCAATGGGAATCTGGTGGGGTGTCACTACCCCAATTTTGTTTCTCTCGTTAAAAACTTGGACAGAGCCTTGAGGCTCTGAGTGAGAGATTAAGATATGGTCATTTTCACAGTAAAGGGTGTAACTCTGAAATTTGAACATTTTTATCTCTAGTGATCTCATAAAGCTACAGAATTCAAAGATATTTTGGCATATGAGTAACCTACTTGGGTGCTACCTTGGGTAGCATAGACATCTTCCAGGATTACTTCGTTAAATTTTGGCAGGCACATAAGTACCCTAAATGTGACCCTTTTGGTGTACACAAAATACATAGACATTTTTGTAAAGCCCTGCATTTTTTTCAGGAACAGTGAGGATTGTTTTTGTTATGCAGAATGTGAAGTTAGATGTTCAATGAAAAGTGCCAAAGAAGTTTAAACTGTAACGGCTCATCTATTTTTGAGAACAGAGTGTTGTAATTTGTCGTTTCGGAGACTTCATTTTCCGTTAACAATAGTTAACAAACTTCATGTGAAGAGCTCTGGTTTGAAAAGTGCTTTCTATCATTTCTTTTGTTCTTGATATAACACTTGATATCTATACTTCCAACTAATGACAACATTTTTCTGAGCATGTTGCTTGTAAGAATTTTTTAAAAGTTTGACTGAGTCGACCCAATTTTCCGTTAGCTGATTTGAAGCCTCCGAAACAAACTATTCGGACAGCTTGTACAAATATGAATGTAGGAATTTATCCAATCATTATATCAAAATGTAGCATAAGGACCCCTAAGTCACTTGTCAATAAACAGCTTAGATATTCCCAACTATTAGAAAATAATAGACATTACAAACTTTCCGTTAGCACTTGAAGCCTCCGAAACACTTGAAGCCTCCGAAACAGCAAAAAGATTATTTTTCATTTTTTAAATACCTAGACCGATGTGTTTCATGTTAAATCTGCATGGCAATCATATGTTAGGATGTGCAGGCTCCCTTGAAGTTGAAAGTAAATAGATATCCAGTTAATTTTTTTCAAGACTTACTAATAACCAAAAAAACTTGTTTCGGAGGCTTCAAACTGTAGTTAACACCATATTTTTTGCTATTGTGATTTTATAGATAGGGGAATGTTTACAGTTTTCCTATTTTATGTTTGGTTTTGGTCTAATAAAGTACAGGAATGTGTTAGATGTTATTGGATTTTTATATTTTTAACGATTTACAATAGTCAGCATTTTAGAAAGTAATTTTACACCAGTGCTAGGAGTATTCACCCGTTTCAAACCTTGATAATGTAAGAATCATTTACCAAATAATAAAAAAAATTGATACATATAAATCTTCCAAGTTTAATGAATATTTTAATATATAAAATATCAAAATGAATCACTATATTTTCCCAAATTATAAGACATCCTTAACATTTATCCAATTTGTTTCGGAGGCTTCATTTAGTGTTAACCACATGTATTATGCTCTTTGCCAACCCCTTAGGATCAAATGGCATATGCCATGCCATCCAAAAACCATTTGTAACAGTAGGAGAGAAATTTGGTGGGTAAAGAACCCTCTAGAATTGTTAGGGAAGCAGTGTGTACAACCCCTTTTAAGACAATGGAATAATAATAATAATATTCGGTTCTTTTATAGCACATATTGAACGTCTCTATGCGCTTCCAAATTTGAAAATTATTACCCCGGCTTTAGCATGGCTTCCATTACGGCGCTTAAGCATTTCAAGGAATTCCTGCCAGGTAGCCAATTTACCTCACCTGGGTCAAGTGTGGCAAATGTAGATTAATGTCTTGCCAAAGGACATTAGTGCCGCGGCAGGACTCGAATTAATAGACCATGAAGATCTTGAAGATATTGACAAGGTTACAGCAACATGTGCTAGCAACATCTGATACTACATGTAGTTAGCATCTCTTCCAGACAGGCATGAACACTGCAGACAGTTCTCTCATTTCCTTACTGTTATGCACAAGAATATAGAGGTAAGAACTGTATATTGTGTCCTTTAATTTCTTTACTTGTACTTTTTTTAATGTGTCATTGTAATGGAACTGATGTGTGAAAGTTTTTAAAGTTTAGATTTGTCACTAAAAATATAGTGAGGCCTAGTTAAGATCTGTATTGTACATTGTACATGTACCTTTATCATACTCATTTTTTGTTGTTGTAAAGGTTGAGTGACATCCAAATATAGTTTGATTCCTGTTGATGTGCAGCCTAAAAAAAAAATGCTCCAAATCTCATTCATTTTGTGACATCATCTGTAAATCGTTAGTGAGCTAACAAGAGACAGTGGTATGTATAATAGCTTAACCAGAGCTGATCACTTGTTTACAATAGACCATACAATACCAACATATGAGTTGCTATGTCAGAAGTGGTGTAGCATCACCAGGAAAAGAAAGGTAATGTGGAGGTATTTGTGAGCATGTGCTGAGCTGGAGAAAGTTACATACCAATTTCTCTTGTTAGCTCACTAAAGATTAACAGATAGATGAATGAGATCTGGAATATTTATTTAGGTGGAGCTTAGCAGATCTGAGAAAATTATTGTAAAATATTTTAAAATCTATGAAATATATTTATAACAAATTATGAGCTGTATGCAGCCCTGCACATAAACATGAATCAATTTATATTTGGATGTCACCTGACTTTTAAGGTTTGCCTCAGTACCAAATGTTTAAATTAGACTTCTGATATACATGTGTGTACAATATACAGGTCTATGGCTATGCACAATGGTAAACCAGTAACAATGAATGAAATCCTTGTACATATTACAATTTTGAACAGGTTATTCCTGCAAATCCATGGGCAAAACAGTAATTAGTAATTAGTAATTAGTAATTAGTAATTAGTAATTAGTAATTAGTAATTAAGATTTGTGCAATGTACACATTAAGCATCCTTAGTGATGGTGCCCATATAGACTACTGAACTAGTTCTTAAAAAAACACATGGATAAATAATAAAATATTATGTGATGCACTATGCAAATATACGTTCAAGATGTACTTTTAAAATCAAACAAATTTATTGTTTTTTAGTGTCCAAGCTCAGATATATGTATGAACATTGTTCTGTGCAGTACAAACTGCTAATTTCCTATTTTCTTCTCCAATTGCAGCATCAAATGTGAGCGATTATGTTGCCATATATTTTGATGCACCTTCATCTAGCAGCAGGATTACAAGTGGGGTGGTTTTCATGGCTCCTGTAAGTATTACCCATGTTAGATCTCAGATTATTAAAAAAACATTTAACAGGATCAACTTTCTGTATGTGAGAAATACTTAGACAAAAAGATTTTTCTAAAATGTATATGAGCAGGTGTTGTGGTACTGAACAAAGTTAACAGGGTGAATTAAAATAAGGGACTGTGAGATATTTCAAGGAAGTGAAATGGATTCTGAAAGCTGTTTATCTGTGTTTTAATGAAAGTTTGTATTTACTATATTCTTATTTTGCTACTAGGTAAAGGCTTTGATTGATGACAATGTCAAAGGCAAATTCATGCGCCAGAACAGCAATGGTCTGTATGAATTTACAGAGGACTGTGAAGCCCATCAGCCTAAAAAAGATGTACCGGTAATACAGAAGATGACTCTACCAACCAGGACCCCTACCCCAGCAGGCAGAGCTTACCTTTATAATTTTTAAGAAGGAGAACTGGACATGTTGGCAGATAAATTTCTTTGAAATAAGAAGTAGATCACAATTGTGTTCCAGGACAAAAACCTGTAAATACTTACCATGCTATTGGTTTCAAACATATGAATGTCTGTGTAAATGTAAACACATAACAAACAAGTTCGTGGAAGCCACTGTGCGGAAATTTAATTCTTTGCACTAAGAATAAATGATGACAAAGACGCAAGTGAAGGGTAGTGGTACATTGCTATGAATTAACATAAATGGTTTCTATGTGAACAATTATTTTAAGTACTTTACTTACAGTTCAAGATTTCATCAAACCTTCAAAAGTAAGGTTAAATTTCGCTTTGTATATTGCCTTTGTAGTTGACAATATAGTGTGTTAACATGTTTGAAGCCTCCGAAACACTACTTTGAACTGATCCTATACATGTATATGTTTCCTGAATGTTTCAACTTTGATATGAGAAAAGTGATTTCCTTGGAAATTACATACTTTACAATATATTCCCTGAGTATCAGCACAGATTTGAAATCCTCATGGATTCTATTAAGTGACTTTGCAATGTTTGTGTACTGAACATAAAACTCATCGTATTAAATAAAGATAATTTGTAACATACATGTACCGTACTTTATATTAACAAGTATTTTTACTCTCTAAACAAATGTTTTAGGTGTTATATTAGTAATTTACCATATCATTAACAGTTTTAAGTTGAATTTTTCTTAATATGTTACCTAAGTAATGGACAACATTTTATGTTAACATGATTGAAGCCTCCGAAACAGGCATTTTGTTAACCCGAAGCCTCCGAAACACACACATAAGAAATTTTCAACTTCCTCATTTGAAATGCGATTTCTTTGGAATTTGCATGGTAATTAGCCCTCACTGAATGGTATTTGTAGAGTAATTTTTATTTTGCTCCCCCTCTTGGAAGATAGGTAAATTTGAAAAATTAAATGTCAAAGTCATATTTTATCTTGAATTTGACAAACGCATTGAATTTTTTTAAAGACCAAATAAGTTTGACCAAAAAAGCTTTATAAGCCTTTAAGTACATTAGAATAGCAAATGAAAAATTGCAATTGAATTATGTTTGGAGAACAAATGTTGTCATTTAAGTTGATAGAATTAAAATGTTGTTTTTGTTCAAATTTATCATATTTGTCACAGTTGTTCATTATTTTTCCAGGTTTCTCATGTAGTTTAAGCTCCAGAACAAAAAAAAATCCATAATTTAGACACTTATAGTACTAATTTTAGTAGAAATGATTATGAAAACATATTTTGAAACTTTGACCCTGTTTGAGAAAAGTTACACCCTTTACTGTGAAAATGACCATATTGGATTGCAGCTGGACTCTTCATCATCTTACGTAATACTAGTGTAAACAAACTTTTACTGGGGCTCTGCCTGAAAGGAAATGAGAAGTAGGAAATAAGTATTTTACTTGTTTTAAGATATTTTCATGTCCTAAAGTCACTAATAATTTAGATGAAGACCAAAATGAAAGTTCGAACGAAGCAAAATGACCCATAATTGGCGATATAACAACAATTTTAACTCTGGCAGCGAACCCCTGCATGTGTCTCTTTCTCCCTTCTCCCTTCCTTTCCCCCTCTATCATGCTTATCTCTCTCTCTCTATCACCTCATCAAGGTCTCGGTGGGGTGGATTACAGCGCTAGTGTTTACTTAGGGCTTATCACAATCTCAGCTCTAGTAGTGGTGAAAGTCAAATGGGGGTTTCAATTTTAAACAACGAGTTTTCGTAATGTAGGGTACTTACCATTGCATATGTCACCGTCTTCTAAAGGTCTCTGATCAGGAATTCCATGACATATCACCTCATTCACTGACCTGCAGGATATAATCAATATTGAATATTTGAGGACAACTTCAACCTTTATTAAAAGTGGACTGAATAAGTCAGAGACTAAGATTTTGTTGTTGATTTGTTTAAAATAAAAAGTTCAGACTAGATAGCAATTACTGCTCTGCGCTAATTTAATAACACTATTTGATTTCCTAACTTCAAATTTAGAACCAACACTATACCTAACCCTCACATAAAACTGAACCTAAAACACAAGCTCTATATCTCTAATAATCATCTTTGATAACCCAATATTAATCTGTTCTTTGTCTATCTGAAATAATTCAAAATATCCCATTAATTACTCAATTTGTATGATAAAACACATACCCTTTCCCCCAAGACATTATGAGTAAAATGTCTTGACATGCCCCCCTTCTAAACATAAACATTAAAGAGCACATGTTACTTACGTGCAGCATGACTTGGGGAATCCCCTATAGTTGAGCGGTGAGGGATAGCAGTTTCTCTCTATACATGCCTTGTGTACAGCATCATCAATGTCATCTGTTGTGATACCAGGCTTAATCATAGCCGCTGCTACGTCCAGAACTTCCCTGCCATACTGCAATTAGTAAAGAGTAGAAACATGAAGAATTCTTTATAAGAAAAAGCCTAATAATGTGAAATTTGTCAAGTTCCCCCAAGTTGAATTTCAACCAAAAGCACTTCTGTGACTGGAGAGATAATGCATGATTTATTTTTTTTGGAGAAAGTTCTGAGACCATGATAGAAAAGCATTGGCAAAAAAAAATCCATCCAAGATATGAAAATGTGCCACCCGGAGGAGGAAGGGGGAGAAGAGTAGGAGAAGAAGAAGAAGAAGGAGAAAAGGAAGGAAAAGAAAGAGGAAGAGGAGAAGGCGAAAAAGAAGAACAAGATCAAGATCAAGAACAAGAACAAGAAGAACAAAAACAAGAAGAACAAGAACAATAATAATACATGAGATTTATATAGCGCCATTATCCATTTTAATTAAATGCTCAAGGCGCTTCAAAATATTAGGGAACACATTACATCATGACAAAGAATCGTGTACATTTACATAAGAAAGAAAAAGCAAAAATGAACGAATGAATGTCTGTCTTCAAAACGCAAAATTAGACAAATGGGATTTAAGGTTGCTCTTAAAAGATGTTGAAGAGTCGAAGTCGAAGTCGAAGAAGAAGTCGAAGAGGAGGAGGAGGAGGAGGAGGAGGAGGAGGATGAGGAGGAGGAGGAGGAGGAGGAGGAGGAGGAGGAGGAGGAGGAGGAGGAGGAGGAGGAGGAGGAAGAGGAAGAGGAAGAGGAAGAGGAAGAGGAAGAGGAAGAGGAAGAGGAAGAGGAAGAGGAAGAGGAAGAAGAAGAAGAAGAAGAAGAAGAAGAAGAAGAAGAAGAAGAAGAAGAAGGGGTATGTTTATTGACTTACCTTACATGCCGCCCTTAGACCTTCAATTTCATCCTTACCAAGTTGCTTGATGTAACTGTTACCTCTGACAGACATCTCACTAGCTGGGTAACCTGATATGACGCAAAGACATTGTTATAGCATGGCTTGATACTAATTTGTATTTTTTTTAAATTGCAAAATTGCACCTACCAATATGCACATTTACCACTCCATGTGGAGCATTCCAGCCCGGCCCCAGTAAGCCCATTTTACAGATGCTCACAATGGTCAGCAAACCACAATGATTTTTTCCCATCTGATCTGATCAGGTACCCATTCAACGCCTGAGTGGAGAGTGGCAAATGTAGATTAACGTCTAGCCAAAGGAAACAAGCGAATCACCAGGATTTGAACCCACAATTTTTGCCTCCTGGTTCAAAACACTTGCTTACAATACCTCTACATGACAGAAGGACTTTGTTATAACATGATACAAACTGTCAGGGGTAACATTTATACATACTAGCTATACACAAATAATTGTAGCTGATTAGTACCCTTTAAAAATTGTTTTGTCTTAGCCATGATAGGGATTCTATCATGTATTATTTCAACCCTTTGCCTGCTAACATCAACAAATGGTACAAACATTGGAGTGCCACAGTTTACTATTTGCACATTCACAATGCGTATGAAACACACTCAAAACACAGAGGCAGGTGCAGGTTTAAGTACACAGAGTTAATGAGAATGCTTACCCTCAGGATGGTCAGCATAGTCTGGTCTCTCTATGGTGAGAGGTAAGTCTCTTAGAGGCCCCTGGGTAAAGGAAGGAAGGAAGGAAATACAGTCAAACCCGTGTATAAAAGCTACTCAAGGAAGACTAAAAAAGCGGTCTTTATTAGCAGGTGGTCATTATATAT
Organism: Strongylocentrotus droebachiensis; assembly: GCA_035222895.1. Classification (NCBI taxonomy): domain Eukaryota; kingdom Metazoa; phylum Echinodermata; class Echinoidea; order Camarodonta; family Strongylocentrotidae; genus Strongylocentrotus; species Strongylocentrotus droebachiensis. Next base: position 58,507 of record JAVYIG010002172.1, read on the forward strand.
AGGTTCCTATAATAAATGTTTTAATGAGAAACACGGGTCAAGGGAAACATAAATTGTGGTCTTTCTATACAGGTGATCACTAAAGTAGGCTCCAGTGTATAAAACAATGTAATTTAGAATGCTAGCACACAAGGACTTAATTTTAACAAAACAATTGTTCCAAAACTGGGCTTAAGCCTTTCCTCTAAATTAGGTTTAAGTTTTCTTTTGTTAAACATGATCTTCAACCCACAGGCAGATTTAACTCAGACCACTATGTCCAGGAAATTACCTTGGTAAATCAAAACTGTGTGAATTTTATCAGGGCTATAAAAACAATTATATACAAACAATTATAATAAAGATTTATATAGCTCTTTTGCAGCTTTCAAACCTGAACTCCTCTCTGCTCTAATGTATTTGTCACTGAAGTGTCTAAACATAGTCAACTTACCCGAGGAGATGGGCGCAGTTTTCCAGTGAAGTAATAACCTGGCCAAGGATTATAAGGTTTGACTTCTTGTTTCCCTTTCACTTTCTTGTGGACTTGTTTATGCTCTCCCCAGCTTCCTTTGAAACATTCCTGTATAAAATGAGAGAGAAAAAAAACTTCAACTTCTACAGGATCTTTTAATTGCTGTATACTAAAGACACCCTATTTGTTGGATTCAATTGCCTTAATCATGCTTTCTAAACAAATATGACTTCTGTTTTTTTTACACCTTTGCATTTTCATACTGTGCAAATCTGTGGCTAGCAAAAAACAACTTTTTTTTTGCCCTGTTCGATTTCATACACAAACAAATTCACAGGTCTATTTATTTTTTTCTTATTTTTGGTTTCTTGTTTCTCTTAGTCTTATAGTCTCTCTCTCTCTCTCTCTCTCTATTCTGTTCTCGTGTCCTTTCCTGATTTTAACCTCTTCTTCTTATCCATAGTCAATCTTTTACCTGTTTATCTCCTTTGGCCGAGTGCTGTAGGCTGAAGCATTGTTTTTCATCCCCATCCCCCCCCCCCTTCATATTCCCCTTCTATTATTTTCCATTATTAATTCCTCCAACTCGTACTCGGGCTTCTGAATTTTTTTCCTTCCAGTCTTAGGCCATGTAAAATTGATTACATGTTGATCGTCCAGATTTTTTGAAAAAGAGGAGGGTGTACCATGTTATTTGATATTTGATATTTCAAAATGGCCGCTCAAAATGGCCGCTCGGTACATTTTCCCTGACAGTCGAGGCTATTTTTTTTCAAGATGGCCGCCGACAATTTTTTTTTTTTTAAATCAGAAATAGAGCCATTTTAGCAGTGTTTTTCATGTTTTTTTTTTCTTTCAAAAAAAAAAAAATCAAAAAAAAATTTAAAAAAATTAAAAAAAATAACAAAATAACAAATAACAAAAAATAGGAGGCGGCCCCCAAAAAGGAAGCGGGCGGGGACGATCAACATGAAATCAATTTTACATGGCCTTACTTCTTTTTATTAAAAAAACAGCAACAACAAAATCTTGTAATTAGTTTTTCCTTCTTGTTGTGTGACATGTCTGTTATTCCTTTTGATTTTGTTCCATTTCTAACTTTTGACTACCAGGCAGTTAGTCTACTCTCAAGTCTCCAGCTTTGCTCTTCCTCTTTTTCTAATTTTCTTTCTTTTTTTTACCTTTAGTTTTACGTCCCTATTTTCTCCTTATTTTGCATCTTCCTTATTTTACTTTTTCTTTCCACAATTATCTAACTATCAGAGAGGGGAAGAACTTAAAAGTATGTGGGCTACCCACCCAGGAGCTCCCATCATTCCCTTGCAAACTCGACAACGCAAATTCACAAAGTCAACACAACATCATTACTACACAATCCACATGGTGTGGGACTACACTCATTCATTGCGCCCATTTTCATTATGCGGAAATGTGGTATATTTCATCAAAGAGGTTATTTTTCTTACCTGTGAGCAAAAGAAAGATCCTGGTATCTGAAGCTTGATACATGAAGGGCATTGTAACTTTGCTTCTTTGTCGCATCCCACTGTCTCACACGTGTGAAGAGTTGGATTTTCAACCTCTGTAGTCGCCATGTTGCTTTTTTTCTTCCTCTATATTATAGTCTCGTTTCTAAACTTTCATTGTATTTCATTGATTAGTCTTGTTCCTGGTTTTTAATTTGGAGATGTCATCCAGCCATTTGTTAAAAAGTTTTCAATTTGAATACCGAAACAAGATAATCAAATATAAAAAGGGTTGCGAAAATTGGGGATGTAAAGGGGGCTGCAATCACTTTCATTCCCCTTTTATAGAAAAGAATTTAATAATAAAGCAGAGAAGGGGGCGGATAGGCCTACCGACGTAAACGCTACAGGTAATTTTGTTATCATGGCCGGGGCTCAGAAAATTAATATTCCTCCAAATTGCCAATAAATCCAGCTTTAAAGGGCAATTCAACCCTTGTATATTTCTATGAAAGCAGAAGAATAAGAGAAACTGAATAGCTAAAGTTTGAAATATATCGGAGCAATAACAAGAATGTTACGAATGTTTGAGATATGAGATCTTTAGTCCTGGATATTGGTTTATAATTATATTTGAATTCAAGATTTATATAATTATGTGTGATAATGTTTATCGAAAATAAATCGTCAAATCAAATCAAGCTTGCGTTTTTCTTCTTCTTCTTTTTCTTCTTCCCCTTCTTTTCCTCTTCTTTCTCTTCTTCTTCTTTTTCTTCTTTTACCTATTCTTCTTCTTCTTCTTCTTCTTCTTCTTCTTCTTCTTCTTCTTCTTCTTCTTCTCCTACTTCTTTTTCTCCTTTTTTTCTTCTCCTTATTCTTCTTCTTCTACTTCTACTTCTTTTTCTTTTCTTCTTCTTCTACTTTTTTTTCTACTTCTTCTTCTTCCTCTTCTTTTTCTACTTCTTCTTCCCCTTCTTTTTCTACTTCTTCTTCCTCTTCTTTTTCTACTTCTTCTTCCTCTTCTTCTTGTTGTCCTTCTCCTTGTTGTCCTTCTTCTTGTTCTTCTTTTACTTCTTCTTTTTTTTTGTTTAGCATCCAGCACCTTACTATGAGCAAGTTCTGGTTGTCATGTTATTTACATCTGAGATTTTTTTCCCCACTAAGTATTATGCATACTATTCTTACAATAAAAACACTTGAAAAGTACAAGTCCTGCTTCATGACCGTATTTGTTTAGCACGGCTGACTTCTTTCATTGTTGTTAAACGAATTTGAAAGTGGAGTTGTCAGGGATTGGGTAAACTTCCCATTTAATTCGTCATCTATTAAACAGAAGATTATCTTGGAACTGTCAATATTTTGATTGAGAATTACTCCTGCTTTCTATAGTGCAATTACCAGTAAATACTCTTCAATATTATTAAGAGTCAAGGCAGTGGCGTGTCTAGACCTTGGCTTTGAGAGGGGGGGGGGGAGTGGGTTAACATTGGATCTTATATGGCGTCCCATTTATTTCAGCCCCTCGTTTTGCAATGCCTTGATTGGGTTTAATATGGGGCCTAAACAAAAAGATGTTGTTTTGCCCTTTAGGTGCCAAAACATGGGTCGGTCGGTCGAAAATCTTTTCTTCTTTATTTTTACTTCCTCTTTGGGCTGATATTTCTCAGTTTTGAACTTTTTTTAAAAGCCGACCGTAGATTTCAAGATTTTTGGGTCGGTCGCAAAGGGCAATACAACATAATTGTTTTGTTAGGCCTGGTCGCTAATGTTTCTCAAGATTGGTGGAGGTAGGGGGGGGGGGGAGTAATTACAGGCGCGGGAAGTTTCATTGATTATAGAAGGATCTTCCTTTGTCTGTTCCTTTCTCGATATTTTCTTTGCACTTTTAGTCGATGAGATGAATACATTAGCTAATTCAGAGTTAAAATAAACTTTTTTTTTTTACTAGGGAGCAAACGAAGCGAATTCCGAGAAACAGGACATTTTCAGGCTTTGACGCAACATACGACCCGCTCTCTAGACCCCCCCCCCCCCCCCCCCTCCCTATAACACAATTCTTCTGTAACTTCCCGAATTTATGCTCCTCCCTGTTTTATGTTTAGTTTGGGGATTTGCATACCAAAGAGGCGAGAAAGTGAACTGAAGTATTGGCATCCTGTGAGAAAATTCCATTCAGTTGTTACCGTAAAGGAACCAAAGGTGTATAGGAGCAATGTGGAGATCGTTTTCAGTCGCTCGAAATTACCTTAATAATTTCTGACTCATACTGCAATGCTGACGGCATAAAGCGATAAGGATATAAAGGATATCACATAGAAACCGGTATAGACTTGGAATTGTCGACAAATTAAGGTGAGTAAAACAACTCAGCATTTTGTTTGAATTCTTAATGGCACTACGTGTAGAAACGTTTTTTTTTTTTCTTCTTCAATAATGTATGAGTCAGATTAATTTGCAATGGGAAAAATTAAGATTATTTTCTTTTTTAATGATGAATCTCATACGGAAGTCATTTGATTTGCATTATGTTTCTTTTCCATCGAAAAAAAAAACTTTTCTCCTACCATTTCACTAACAAAATGAATCTTTCCTTTCAATAGAAGTTAAACTTTACATACCCCCTTTATCATGTATATCCATACCTTTATGGGGGTATCATATTGAACAGTGAGCCTATACGTGCAGTGTATTCACAAAAATAGAATTAGGGTGCAATATTTCATCTGCTATTATTACGAGGAACTTAGGCACTCATACCGCAAACAAAACAAATCTTATTTTGTTGAATGGGGTTGACATAAAAGGTGAATATTCTTTGGGTCATATTTCTTTTATATAGCAGTTGGCGCCAATTGCAAAACATCAAGTTCAGATTATATTCATTAGAAATGAAATAACAATATATTGGTTACCCTCATAAATCATGTACAGCAAAAGACATCATCTTTTCATGTCACTGTTTGAGTCTTATTTATGAGGGGGATGTTTGGGAGGAAGTACGCCATAAAACGAACACAACAGCTCTCCCTATAAATGAAGATTCTCATACAAAATAATACTACCAATGCTCGCTCGAACATTCACACGGATGGAACTTTCAAAGTGCCATCTCTTCTGCTCTGCACAACAATATGCATCGCAGTGCGGTTGTCACTCAGAAAACAACTGTATTAATATTAGACGCACAATCATAAAGCAAGTAAAGTAATGGGGACGCACTCCAAATTCTTGTCATGACCTCGGGGTCACCCCGGTATTATGATATTGGGATTCTTTTTCAGAGCGATTTTGAACTTTGGCCAAGAACTTGAATCTACACCAGATCTGACACTAGACGAGGGGAACATGTGATATTGTTTGTCTTTTCTTTCCCCGTCTCTATCTCTCTCTCTCCCTCTCTCTCTTTTTCACTTTTTTCTATCTCTCTCTCTCTCTCTCTTTCTCTCTCTCTCTCTTTCTCTCTCCCTATCTCTCTCCCTCCCCCCCCCCCCTCTCTCTCTCTCTCCCTCTCGTTCACTCTAGCTTATCTCCATGAAAACGTGGACCGCGTTGGTATCTTTGTAGCCTTGATAATCATATCACGTATTCATGTCATCGATAGAGGCTGATGTGTGGTTGTTCAAAAGTAATCAGTCATAATCATTACGGTCTATTGTTCTACGATCTTGTAAATATACGCGCCTTTAACACCTCAAGTGTGGACTTCAATAGGTTTATCAAGTTCTGGTGATTATTACTTTGTTATTGTGCCTTTTGTGGAGTCATTCAGGAAGCTGTTATCATACATACTGAAAAGGAATGATGTGATTTGCGCATCGAAGTTCTGAAACGTGAATCGTAAGTTCGTAACTGAGATTCATTCTTGTATTAACTATTATAGGAAAGTAAAAATGTATGCCTACCATATTATAACGACTGTGATCGCTCTCACATAATACAGTAAGTATTTTGAGGGTTTGTACGAATACAATTGCTCCAGCGACTGTTGCCTCGCGGTCAAGTTCTAACACAAACTGAATTTATAACTTCAACCCTTGACCACACACTAAACCTAACCCTATGAACTCAACCATAACCCAAAAACCAAACTTAAAATAAAATTGCGACTCTGTAACCCAACCTATACCATAATCTTTGGCGAAATAAAGCCTGAAGCAAAACGTTGCTGGAGCATATTCTATTATGCTCCATTATAATTATATTTAAAACTTTTTTTCAATTTGCTCTGTATTTGTAACCTATAGTTTGTACAGGGCCTCTCAGGAAAACAGTTTTAATACTGAGAGAGTTACCTTTTTTAAATAAATAGAATTAAAAAATAATAAATTATATACAGTCTCGGGTCACCTGCCAGGCGTTAAATTAACTTTACTGACTATACGTATAAAACTTAAAGGTATTACAAAGTTTTGGTATGGGGTCATGAATTTGGTTTAAATGAACATATTGGAAACATATGCGATCCTACAATATTCAGTGATCGTGGTCGCGGTTGAAATCGAGTCTAAAGTGATGAAATTGTAAATATTAAACTCTTTCCATTGTATAGCTCCCTCTCAAGGTCAAAATATTAATTAAGCTATAAAACAATGTTTTTGGGACTAAAATCGACCGATTGGCTATGCCCGTTTGGAAATTATATATCACAACTACATATTCTGAGATTTTCATGGTTGCAGCTACCATTGTATGGACGCAGGCTCTATTTGAAAATTATCGAAATTTACCGGGAGCACCGGTAAAATTTGATATTCGATTTTTCTCGAAAGCAGAAGTGTTTTAGGGGCTAAATTTTCTAGTGCGTATATTACATCCACAGAGGCATCCAAATATTTCAAAATTGTAAAGAATCACTATCCAACCAATATTCAAAATTTCCCAAAACTTTGTATTACCTTTAAACATATACGTATAATAATTTATTACAAGTTTTTTTTTCTCGACTGAATTAAACTTTGTCATTGCGTGTGATGTACTTTTCCCCTTTTCACATGTACAGGTGTACGTTACACAAATTGTGTTCGGCTTAAATTAATGGGAAATATTCGTCCATTGGCGGGAAGATTTCGTTGACATTAATCTTCCCTTTTCAGGAAATCAGCATTCATGCAAGGTGCACGGCTCAAAATAACATAAACAATGCGAATAAATTGCCAGAATGGATTGATAAATAAAATCACCCATGGCATATCCAGCACTTGTATATCCGGTTTACGCTTGTCCCCTTCGCTTGTATAGAAATTATGCGCGTATAAACTACACAAATAAAATTAATGTACTTCCATGACTCTGATAGCTACCTCACCTGCATGGGGAAGCTGAAACATACTGCATTAATTATCATCTGGAGGGGATTACCCTTCCCTCGTCCCTATCCTCCCTCCCGTTTATCAATTTCTGGGTATAACCATATTGTTGATGAAAATATCCCAACTTTTTTATTAGTATCAATTTCAGGAAAGCTCCGCCCATTTTTCCGATTTGCATATGTCGCCGGAGCACTATCGGGTTACTTGGGGGTACTGACTTTCGGCATATGATACGAAGCAATTAATATTGATAAAGGATATTTATTGTGTTTGCCGAAGCTCAATAGAAAAAAGTTAATGAGGCTAATTTGCACCGAAGTTTGAAAAAAGAGGATGGAAAAGTCGTTTATCCAATGAGATATGGCATTATAAATGTAACTGGAACTTCCTGATCAGGTGGAGTTGGGGTGGAGTTCTCCCTCATTCGTTGTCGGTAGATATCAAACTGCAATGGCGTATCCAGACCTAGGTATTAGGAGGGTCAAAACATCAGGGCTTATGGTGGTACGTATAGCTCGACAAGAAGGTGCGAAGGGTCCCCATTCCCCCAAAACAACTGACTCTGAATATTTTGTGTTTTGTTTTGTGTTTTGTTTTGACCGAGCAGTAAGTTTTGAGATTATTTTGTGCGTTTCCACCAGTGCCCAATACAGATCTCACCATTATTATCATACCAATTATTCCCAAACCTGCTAATTTATATAACCTGGCTGAATTTTCTAGTCTTCGTCGAAAATTCGTCAGGAGTGGCAAATTGCCTCTTCTCATATAGGCCCCTACGCGTGTGCTAAAGTGATAGATAATCATCATCATCAGAACCACAATCATGTTACATCAGGACCATGATGTAAAACAGATTTTGTATCTACAATGTATATCTGATTCTTGTTATCCTGAATAAATATATTTCAATAAAATAAAATAAAAATAAAATAAATAATTTAAAAGAATGAAATTCAATTGATAATGTTTTATTTAGAAAGTATGTTTTCGTCACTGCTGTTGACTCTTATAACGTAGGTACATGTTGTCTACTTGGGATTCAATGCAACATGCATGAATTGTAAGGATGTTATATAATATAACTATTACTCGGACTATATAACCATGACAACAGTATAACTACTAATCTACTATTCTAGCGTAGTAAACATGTAAACAAACAAAAGATTGTATCATGTGAGGGGTATATTACAAATCTTTCACCTGTTTTCCTTCCATGGAAAACTTCATCATGCGAACATTATCTTACGTTTGACATGTACTAATGTTGATTTTGATAAATGCTCATCATGTGTGCTCCCATGGGAGCTTTTGTGTTATCGGAGGAAAAAAAAGGTTTGGCAAATATCCAACTATGTTTCGGAGCGATATTAGACCCATGCGTTGCTCATTGTTGAGCCGTGAATATCTCTATTCAAAAGTTCTATAAATACGTATTCATCTGTATTTCCAACAATATTATTATCAACACTATGATTTGTTACATAATTAGTTTGTGTGGATTTCTTTGGATGAAACGATCCGTTAAAGAAATTATTTTCGACACGAGATAAAATCAATAATATAAACACCATTAGCATCTAAAAATGATTCGATGCACTTGAGTCATGAGCATTGCCATCGTTTAGGTTAAAACTTCGACCTAACACGTCTGGTAGTGAGTTTTCAACCAATCTTACAAAGATGACATTACTGGTGGCAGCAGAAAGAAGGGTAGACCAACCAGGGCACTGATCGAAAGGCCTAATATCGCAGAGGAGCATGTGTATAGGAGTGTTTATTAAGTGGCGAACAAGAAGAGAATGTTCTGGAGAACCTAATTCTCTAGATCCATCGCATCACCCACATCAGCCCGCACGTCATGGGACATAGATAGATAAGAGACGCAGTCATTCTGCCGTCATCCAAATTATCATATAGGAGTCAATTTTCTGCTACTTGTCGGAAACCGAAGAAAACAGTATTAAAGTAAGTTAATAATCATTATCAATTTCAGCATTGCCTAACATCATTGTTTACCCTTTCCTTTCTCTTTTCTGCAGATTAATACAGGTCACTAAGGCACTCAAAGTAAGAGCTGAAAACGGACTGCGAATGCAAACATCTCACCGAGAGTAAACCCGTTTGCAAATGTTTGATCATCGCCTGTCTCGCCGCCCGTAGTGGGACAAGATAACATTCGCGACAGAGAGAACGAATTCCTTTCTTCATTTTCACACCATGTTGACAATGTTCGAGGATTATTCTCAGTAAATTGAAAACTCATCCGCTGATCTTAACGCGTAATCCGTTAAAAGCAACGCCCAAGTCATCTTACATTCTGCGATATTCGAACTTTGTTTACACATTATTGTGAAAGAGTTTGGACTATGTGTTATGTTTTAACAGCCAGGTGTGACGTCTTTTTCCTCGCTGGAGTCCGAACGGTACTTTTTGGTCATCATGACGTCAATTCTTCTATTTCACCTGTAATCTGATGAAAGCAACTCCCCGAACAACATCCATTCTGCGACTCTTCACCTAGTCGCCATCGTTATGAAATACGCATGTTGAAGAAGAAAAAGAAAATGATTTTGTCATTTTTTAACAATTTTAAGACATGCATCATTTTGCCTATCTCGGAGTCCGATGATAGTGGTAAAGAACTGCAATGTATTGTCTCAACTAACTCATTGAACACTAGCGTTCGAGATTCATCACATTATAAAGAATTATGAGAAATTCGCCCTGAGCATTGAAATGACATAATACAGGAAGTTTGGTTTAACAAAAATTCGAAATTTTGTTTCACAAGCCATGATCATCGATGCACACTGAAAATCTAGAACAACTACATTATCCTAAAGGCTTTTTTGGTCGTATGTCAGAAAGGCAGTCTTGGATAAAAAGGAAGCCCTTGATTCTGGATCACTTTAACAGTGTTTGGAACCAGGGACGGATACTTTCATTTTGATCAGTGATTGAAAAATAGCTGGACCCTAAACGTGAGATGCAAGGTTCGGAACCCTTTCTAAGCGACATGGGGCTTGTACCTGTAGCCACCGGGGAGAGGGAGGCATCCCTTCACCTCTACCGCCGTAATAGCTGCCAACAGGAAAGGTTGCAGCACGATCTGCAACGACTTCAGTACCAGGTAAGGTTATTGATTAATCGAAATTAAGAGGTGCGTTGAAGCTTTGAAAGCAAAGAAAACAAGGGGCCACAAAGCTGTAAAGTTGTTCACCAGAGCTAGAGGTAGGACTAGGGATTGGGAGGTGGGGGCAAATTAATCGGAGAACCGCACTCCTTACATGATTTACTTGATTCTGTTCCCCCTCCCTTTTTTTAGTGGGGGCGACATCTGAACTCCTCCCCTGCCCCACCCCCAAATCGACTCTCTTTCTGAAGGACTGAGCTTTAGCAGAATTTCTGATTTAATCTAAATCATAGTTACAAGCTAGATGAATAGATACAAACTGTTGTGAATTTAATATTCTTAACCCAAGCAATCACTTTTTACGGTTAACCCCCCCCCCCCGAATAACCACCCTCTAGGACGACTACCACCTAGGACAACTACCCCCTAGGACAACTACCCCGGACAACTACCCCCCAGACAACTACCCCCGGACAACTACCCCCAGACAACTACCCCCAGACAACTACCCCCTAATATAGGACTACTACCCCGGACAACTACCCCCGGACAACTACTTCCTACGGCAACCATCCTCTAGGACAACTTCCCCAGGACAACTATCTTTGGGGGTAGTTGTCTGGGGGGTAGTTGTCCGGGGGTAATTTTCCTAGGTGGTAGTTGACCAGTCCTATGGGATGGTTGTCTGTGGGTGGTTATCCGGGAGTATTTGTCCGAGGGGGGTGGTCGTCCTAGACGGTGGTATCCGGGGGTGTATGAACAGGGGGTAGGTGCCCGGATACGATTTTTTTTTTACCGCTGTTTATCTATACCGTGGTACCTAAGAAATTTAGTGGAATTCCATTTGCATGTAGGCCTACGATGAATTTACATAGATTGAATTGTATCTTTTGTTTTCAACAGCAAGAGCGAGTGTTGCGAAAAGCCAACCGCGAAATCATCGATCTTAACTTGGAACAGAAAAAGCGACGAGAGACTCTAAATCGTCCCCGACGTCGTTCAGAGTGCCTGGGAGTTCAAAGACATCTGGGTTCCAACGACAACCACCCCGTTGATCATCGTGCACTTAGTCGACTCAAAGCAAGCAGCCATAGCAGTATTCATAGTCCTGTTTCCCGCTCGCCCT